>VZRE01012001.1:292719-471920 GCA_013396775.1 Cephalopterus ornatus
CACGTGCTTCCTCCCTCCCCCCCCCCCCCCCCCTTTCTTCTCCAAGAATCTCCTCCCTCCTCCAGCTCTATGTTTACCTCTCTCATCTTCCACCCTATCATCTCAGCAGTCACTCCTCCACCAAGCATCTCTTCTAGTCTGTCTCCTCCCCCCTTGGATTATCCTCTAAGGTATTTTCCCCACTCCCAGAATTTACAGCTTTCCATCAGTTCTGTCCTTGTTCCCTGGCATGAACATTCATATTTCCCCAAATCTCCCTCCTACTTCTCTTCTTCTCCCTCTGCCTGAAGTTCTGGTATATAACCTTCTCATACCATCAGCTAATCAAAAAGCTGATTGTAAATTAAAAGCACATTTCTCAGTGTTCTTTGGTACACAGACAAGTCTTACCCGAAAAGGTTAATTTTAAATAATAATTTAAGTTTGGTTACTTAATACTGTAGTATATTCTTGTTTGTGTTCCTTCCTAAAGCCTCAGAACAGTAAAGCCCACGGTATTTCTGCCCATTATCTATTTCTCTGCCCAGCCATCATTCAGCGTGCTTTTTGAAGTCCTTCCACTTCTAAGAAAATTAATCCTGAACAGCTTCACCCAGCAGATGGGCCAGATAAGGGAAGCAAGCTTCATCCTCATCTTACCTGCACCAGAACTGAGAGAGGATCTGAGACGAGGCTGGGAATGGCTCAGACTTCTCTGGATGCAGGGTCAGGCAGGTCGAGTGGCAAAGCAGGCATACTGAAGTACCAAAACCAGTGTTGTGCCCTTCCTTGCAGCCCACAACAGCTAGAAAAAAACATGGGATGTATCCTTCATCTCTTTCTTATGCTTTGAGAAGTCAGGGCACTTGTTAGTGTTTAGCATTTAAACACAATCCTTAAAATTATATAGGATAAAGATGACAGAATTGTAAACATGTCGTCACAACATGAAACGCCCCAGGCATGTTTGTGGCAAAGCACACACCCTCCATATAATTATACTCAGGCTTCTCTGTTTTAGGCAAAAAGTAACAATAGTTACTTATCAGATTCTCAAAATGGTATTGGAGAGGATTCAGAAGGACACTCCCAAGACTTTCTGGGTAGTAACAGCCACAGGATTACAGTCATATAAATGCTCTGTCTCTCCAGCTTCTGGCAACCCCTTCTCCCATGCTGCACTTTGCCCTGTTTGTGGTTTTTCTGGTTAGTTTTTCGCCAGTCCTTCTTTCCTGATTCTTTTTCTTGCTGCAAGATTCTATCATGGACCTCTCTTCCTTTCCCCAAGCCTCACTACCAGGCTGTCTGCTCACCTGCTTTCACAGAATAAATCTTGCCCATATCAGAACAGTACCTGTAAAATCCTTGTGTGTGCTCATCTCAGCAGTGCACTTTCATGCAGTAGGGAAGCTTTTTTTCCATCATGCTTCTGTGGGTGAGAACTGTTTTAACAACAGTTACACACTCTAGATCTTACCTGAACATTGTATTTTCTAGCATCTTAGTCAAACAAACACTTAGGTACTTACCAGCTGATATCTGTCAGATTATGTATGATGCCTCTGTCTATATTTTTAAGATATCTGTGATAGTAATGTACACATGCCTAATAGTGTCTGTGTGCACATTCATGTAACATGTACAAATCTCCTTAAAACAGACAGAAGCAATTGCAGTGGAGATGATTTTTCATGGCCTCCCAGCAGCTTTTATAGCAGAAAGCTCTCTTCCATTGGGCTTATGGAAAAGCTAGTAAAAGACAATGTCTTTGACATTTGGAGCAAGCAGTTCCTAGTATTTTGATTCTTCATTTGCATGTAATGCAAGGAATCTTTATCTTGGCATGACAAGTATATGTTGCCTCATTAACTGGTAAGACTTGTAAGAGGGTCTTATGTTTTCTTGAGTGGTAAACATGAGAATATATTTTCCTGTGGATATTTTACTTTCACTGGAGCAAGTAAAATGAGAAGGCCCTCTTCATTAAGGGCAATAATATCCGATTTTTGACGAAACAAATACTTTATATGTGCTTGCATGTACAGATGAACATACACGCTGGTGCCTGGTCTCAGTTTCAAAGAAACTCTCATGAAACTCAGTGGGCAGGTGAGTTTTTTTCCCCTCTTGCAACCTTGCCTATTGCCATTTTCCACCATGCAAGCACCCTGAAAAACATTACCTTTTCCTTGGAAACTTCCATGTGTGCCTCACTGAATTGTGTGCTGCTGGGAGGATTTGGACCTATTTAGACCTTTGAAATTGTGTTGTGATTCATGGCAGAGCTTTCATCAAGCCATAGTTTTCATACCATCCAGGTTCCTCACCTGAAGAACGTGACAGTAATATAGGCCTATTTCTTTGGCATGTTGCCACACCTATGTACTGCTTAAACTGAGATGCTTTCTGAGGTGCTGCAGACCTTTTTGATGTGGCTACTGTATTGCTATCTACCCTTCATTTTCTTATGAGGAAATTAATCCATGAACAGTTTCCCACTTTTAGAGCTATCCCTCATCTAAATACCACTTCAGTACTTCTTAATTCACATTATACACTGAGCATGTGCCCAGTGCATATTTTACAGATGGGACAAGACAACTTCCTAAGTATAGACCCAGTGTAAATGTTTTGGCTGTACATGTTACCTGATTTCACTTTCAGATCTTCCTGGATCACCTGAAAACATACCTTGTTTGGCTCTTACAGCTCTAAGGATCAAAATCCAGCATAAATTTGCCTTTAACTGTATATGTGACATCTTCCAGTTTACTGCAGGAAATCTTCATGCAGCTGTTCCCTGCGACGAAGGTGATGTGCAGCCCTCAAGCATCCCAGGATAACTGAGTCAGTGCACTGCTTCCTGTCTTTGAACTTCAGTAAGTTTTTTCAGGACTAAAAGTTAACATTCCTTAGTTAAAAAATAAAAAAACCCAAACAAACAACAAACCCCCCGCAAACCAGCAAATATCATGCAACAGACCATATTTCTTCTTTCCTGAAAAATCTTGAGTTGTCAATCAATATGCGTTTTGTGAAGCAGAGGAAATGACGTGCCATTCTCGGTGGGATTCATCTTTCCACTGTTTGTTGTCCACATTGTAGACATCTGAATGTCTACCCAGAATCCCTTCATTGTCTACAGAGAAAAATACACCTTTCTAGGACTTAAGTCCTCTCACCTTTATTATATGATAAATTAAAAGCAGCTGTCATGAGCTATCTGCCACTAGTGTCTATTGCTTTGCAAAAAAAAGGGAAAAATATTCAGTATAATTCCCACAAAAAGGTATGCAAAAATGGACTCTAAAATTTTGAAAGAATTTCAGGATTTCAGAAACATCTCCTATTCAAACTCATGAGGCTTTAGAAGGGAGCAGAAACAAAATGATATAAACTTTATCTGACCTGCTCTAATCCTCATTTTGTTATTCAGACTTGGAATTTACTTGCCATGGAAAGAGTTTGGTCCTGAAAAACTGACTGTAGTTAGTGAGACTTGATACAGTGACATAACTTGAATTTAAACAACCTATATGCATTGTTCCTGGGTTTTGCTTAGGGTGAATTTCATCAAAGAGCTCATATGACTCTTTATTGAATAATCACAGCATGAAATTGCCATATTCTATCTGATTCATTAAGCTTTTATTCTGGTCAAACATTCTGCGCTTCCAATGCATGAAGCCTAAACTTCATCGAGTGTTGATGGAATTCCTAAGAGTGGTTTACTTCAAGCAGTTTTAGAGGCCCATAAAGGAGCCATCATATGAATTAAACAGTTACGGCTCTAAATTAATTTGATACTAAGGTATAAATTAGTTCAATATCAAGGTTTAGCAAGGAGCATGCTAATCTAGACACACTCTGCAATACCTAGTGATGTTAATAAAATAATATTACAACAATGAATATTTGACATCTATGTCTGTTTGTATGGCATCTCCAGTAACATGAAAAAATGGGAGATGGTCCTGTCACATTTGTTTTCAGAAACTAAAACAGCACATAATGCTGTGCATCAGGTAGGATAGTAAGTAGGATAGCAAGATTATTTCTTTTGAACGAAAAATTAAAATAGTTCCTTAAAAGTTCAGTAGCTCAGTCTTTGACACGAGAAATAAACTTCTATAAAGCTTATAAATTTTAGAGCACTTGAAAACATAAGCAAAAAGATTTTCTGTCATTTTTTTTTAGCCACATAACTCAGAATTTTGCACACCAGAGTGAGACAGATTGTTCCCAGCAGAACATTCACAGTGCTTAGTTCCTTTCCTACTGCAAAAATCCTTGTTTTTCATCTGAACAGACTTTAATTAGCTTTCATTTCTTTGGCCTCTCACTTTTACAGATACAGAACCTTTGCTTGGAAAATAAAACACTTTTTGATTAAAATGTAAGACTGAACGTGCCTGTCTTTTGACTTCCAGAGTGGCCCAAGTATTCTTCAGCACATCTTTCTTGGAACATCTCTGTCTTGAAGTTCTTAACAATCAGGCCACATGTCTATCAGCAGAGGATACCATTAACATTAAACTCTTAAAATACGAATTTATTGTTTACAAGTCTTATCTTTTAAGCTTTTACATACAAGCGTAAACTTCATCAATCTGGTTGTTACACTTCTGAAATAAAGGATCCTTTAATAAAGTACATGAATGCCCAGAATGTTCTTGCTTCCCTGAGGCAGTGTTCCCCTGTGAATTGAGCAGTGATAAGAATGTGATCTATTTGTATCTTGAATAAACATTCTTTTATTTCAACATTTTCAAACATAAACAGGTAAACAAACTTTTCCTCTGTGGAATATGCAGCCTTTCTAATTAATGAGAAGCCCAAATAAAAACCTGTGTCCAAAACTGTCTGATATTTGCATTATTATTAGGATCAGAATGCAGAATCTGGTGTGAAAATAGAAAATGTCTGTGTCTTGTGCTCAAAGACCGTCTGCCCTGCTGAGCAGTTGTAATGAACACTGATCCCTGTTAAGTTAGGAAGATACTGAACAAAATGTCACAAGAATGCTTCTTGCACTTTGTGAGGACTTGGAACCACACATGGTGCACTTTGGGTCTCTAATGGCTCTGGCAGTAATTGTGGGAAGAACAGCAGTGATGCACGGAAGTAAGAAGCCAAGTGCAAGAAACATTTTGGAACTGAGACAGATCTTGACATTGCACAAGTCATACTTAAATGAGTGCCAAGAATGACTTTTCAAAGGCCACTAGCCCAAAGATACTTGGCCTCTCTTTTCCCTTTTAATTGTTTTGTTCCAGACACGTAGAAACAATACCTAATAGGAAAGCTGGGAGGCAATTTTTAAATCCAAAGAGTATGTAAAAGGGTAAAGGAAATTCTGATGTTTGTAATGGAGAACAACACTTAAGTGTTGTTCTGAACAGCCTTAAGGAACTTGATAGCAAATTGACTAATAACCCTCAAGCTTGACTATGCTGTGGAGCGAAAGTAGGAGATAAGTAAAGATTCAAAAGAGATGGTAAAAATAACTAAGAAAAAAAAAAACTTGAGAAGTGTGGTGGGTTGACTCTGGCTGGACACCAGGTGCTCTATCACTCTCCTCCTCAACTGGACAGGGCAATAAAATACATTGAAAAGTTCATAGGACAGGAAGAGATCATTCACCAGTTACTGAGACAGGCAAAATAGAACCATCTTTGGGAAATTAATTAAATTTATTGCCAATTAAGTAGAGTAGCATAATGAGCAACAAGAACAAACCTAAACGCGACTTCCTACACACACCTTCTTTCTGGGCTCTACTTCACTCCAAACTTTCCTGTGTCCTCCCCCTCAGTGGCACAGGGGGACAGGGAATAGGGATTGTGATCAGTTCATCACGTCTGTCTCTGCAACTCCTCCCTCTTCAGGGACAAGACTCCTCCCACACTTCCCCTGCTCCAGTGCGGGGTCCCTCCCATGGGAGATAGGCCTCGAGGAACTTCTCCAACGTGAAGGAAGACAGGCTGCCTCACCATGGTCTTCATCATGGGCTACAGGAGAATCTTTCCTCCGGCACCTGGAGCACCTTCTCACCCTTCTTCTGACCTTGGTGTCTGAAGAGTTATTCTCTCACAATTTCTTACTCCTGTCTCTCCCAGCTGTTGCACAGCTTTTTTTTTTTTTTACCCTGTCTTAAATATGTTATCACAGAGGAACTCCCACTGTCACTGATGGGCTTGGCTTTGGCCAGCGATGGGTCCGTCTTGGCGTCAGCTGTGACTGACAGTGTCAGACACGGGGACAGCTTCTGGCAGCTCCTCAGAGAATCCACACCTGCAGCCTTCGGTTAGCTTTGAATTTTATGAAATCATCATTACTCAACAGACATGGGGATGGTATGACTCTTTAATTGTAGAGTCAAGCTTCAGTAGGAGTATCGCGGTTTTCATTTCTGAAGAAAACTTTTTGGCTAGTAGAGGTATAGCAGAAAAATGGAGAAAAAAACCTGCAGTGAATCCAGTCTCCTAATTCTAGTGAGGTTAATTTACTATTCCTGGGATATGTGGTGGGCTTGTGTGTGTTGAAAAGGTCCATTTTTGGCAGAAATTTGTCATAGTTTTGGGGAAATTCCAGTGGCTACATTTTAAATACTGGAATACATTGTCATTTCATAATTATTGAGAGCAAATAATAATTTTAAACAAGATTTTTTCTTTCTTTAACTCTAGCACAGTGGTAAGAATTTGAGAACTATACACAGAAAGGAATCTGTACACAGGTTTTTTTGGTAAAGAAATGAAAAAGAAATTACAAGAGTCAGTGCTGTCTTAGCAGTTCTTAAATAAAGCATTTATGCTTACTTAAAATACATTATTACAGACTTCCAAAAAGTGCCTGGAGAGGCAGATTTCCTCCTTTGGTTTTGGTAAAGACCTGTTAAATTTCAATGGGGGGTTCTATGTTTCAAGTGCTTTTTTTACTCAGAAGATGTTTAGACACCACTTCTGAACGTCCTTGAAAATGAACTCCTCTTCCTACAGTTTCTAATCACACAAATGCAGGAAATTGTTATAATAAATGTTCTATAAACAGGCTTGTTTTGATGGATTAACATTTCAGATTCATCTAACGTTGCACTGATTTTCAGGCAATAATCTAATTGAAAAAGTAAGAAAATCTTCTGGAATACGCAGCTATTTCAATAGCATCTAAGGAACCAGTTATTCTTTTAAAATGTTCTGAATAAAAGTAAGTGAATTAAATCGAAATAAAAAGCATTGCTTATGAGGGTAATGTTCTGTTAGTGATTCCCCAGTGTCACAGCGTTTCAGAGAAGTACATGAACAAAAGCAGGAAGATGGCCCTTAATCACGAGTCAGACAGGCCTGACCTTGTCTCAGTTGTCAAGATGAAATCAAGTCCAAGGAAGGATTTCTCAACTGTGTTTTTTGTGCATCGCCATTTGCGGCGTCTCATAATCCATCTAGCAATTAGAAATTCCGTCATTTACAATGCTGCCTTAATCAGTAATTACTTCAAACCACCCAGGTGCTTTGACATTGTCCTATTTAAAAAGAATAATTCAAGAGCAACAAAAGGCTTGATGGAAAAACAAGCATATAAATGCAGTAGTTGCAGTTGAACATCTTAAGTGTAGTCGTATATTACCCTTCTAATAGCAATAAAACTACTTTCAAGAAGTATTTAATATACTTTAATTAAGCAAGAGTATTCATAGATGTATTATCGCAAGGCAATTCATGCTAATTTTTATTACAATACAATGGATCGCAACTGTCTTGAAAAGGTGAGTTTGCATTCATGTGTGGTAAATACTCATGTATATTTTCATTGTAAATCCTGTTTGTTTGCTAAGGGATGAGGCAATGAACAAGATTTTAAGGTTATATTAATTTTGCCATATCGTGAGAGCTTCCAGAGTTCCACAGTCATCATCACTTTTTTCAAGCTTCATACTGTGTTTGTTTAATTAAAATAAGGCTTATCTGAACTGCTCAACAGTATTAAACTTCTTACTATGCTCCACAGTTTCCACATTGCGTGAACCATTTTTTCTCTTATCGCGCCTTCATTTAAACAGAAAAGTCAGAGCTGAACTGACAGCTCTGACTGATGACTGTAGATCCCGACCTTCCTTCCTATCCTCCTACTTCAGCACACCTTCTTTAAATCATTGCTTTCCTGATAGCTGTGGTGAAGAAAGCCCTGGAGTAAGTGAGGTTGAGCAGACAGTAACAAAAGCTGACTTAATAAGATTCTTTTGCTGTTTGCTGTACTTTATTAATGTTTGAAGAAAGCTGAAAGCTCAGTTATGTGTCCTATGGTTGAAGCATCTCTTCTGTGTTCAGATGTTATTGGTAAAGAGAAGCTGGGTGCTTTTTTCCTTCAGCAAGAACTGTGGGCAATTGCTGAAATCAAAGTTTTTATTTGGAGTGTCTAAGTTGCAATCTCTATCCAAAATTTTACAAAACAAAATACAAGTAAGCCTAGAAGCCCTGTTTGTATAGCTCAAACTCGTGCAATGAGTGCAATCACCTTTTGAGAAGTATACCAATATGTCCTTGTGTGTAGGAAATTATTTTTTAGTGGAGACAGAAGTTTCAATCTACAAGAGTAAGTCCAACACTTAGTGCAGTGAATAAGTGGTTGGGATTTTTCGAAGTCAGTCAGCATACCAAATTAATACACTTACACACATCCTCATCTTATTTACGTAAAAGATCAATTGTAAGGCAAAGTCCTGAAATCCTCTCTGGCAACAAGTATTTATCTGAGAGAGGACACAATAAAAAGTGTTCAAAGTCTCTCAGCATTGAAACATAGCCTGGATTAACATGATCACAAATGATTAAACAAAATATTCCCTATCTGAGGCAGGATAGATAGATGTTATCCTACAGTATTCCATATCATTGTAAAAAGCTTTTATCTTATTCTGCTTTACACAGAGTGTTAAAAATTAAGTGCAGAAAAGCTCTGGAATATTTTTTTATTGTAGCTCTGGCCTTAGAAATAAATCAAAACAGTAGAGCATTAATCCATTGTTTAGAATTCAATCCAAATTATACAGGTAAAGGATTAAGATAATATTGGCCTACTTTACACACGGAGATAAAATGATTATAGTAATTTTACCAGCAACTGAAAGCAAATCATAACGTTAGAGCTGCAATTAGAATCACTAAGCTGTTCTCTTCTGGTTGGTGCTGTTTGCCAGGTTCCCTGGTGGAGATGAGTAATAGTCCCAGAAATTGCGTGAGCAGCACTGGCAATCCAGGGCATATTTCAGCTGTAGTTAAGTGCTGCTGGCCACCAGTCCTGACAGGCAGGTGGAAGGGAGGAAGAAAAGAGAAAAAGGTACAGAGGAGAGGCCCAGCTACAAGCAAGATATAACAAATTCAATGGGAAATTACTGCACTTTACCAGTATTAGAGTAATATAGATACATGGACATGCAAGCATGGACCTTCATAAAACTTTAATAAAAAGAAAAATAAAAGAATCCTCAACCTTTACACATAACAACAGTGGTTTTGCAGCTAAAGAAGATAGGTGCTATGAGCAGAGATCTGGAAGGGAAGGGCTGTACAAAAAAAAACAAGAGGGAAGAAATCTCACAGATATGTGAAACTAGGAAAGTTTTGATAAGGTGGTAAAAATAGTCAGCCACCTCCTATTAGTAGCCATGTCTTCTTCTGTCAGTGTGAACTCCTTCACAGGTATTCTAAAATCTTGGATTCTTGTCTTTGTAACATTTTGACTTGGATGTACGATGTTTAAGTCCTGTCTTCCTCTCTGTTGTTCCACAGCATGGTGTTCTGGACAGCAAAGGAGTGACATGGGACAGGCTGAGAGAGAATCTGAACTTTGATCTGAAGCCTCTAATACACCAGACTCCTGCACAAAACAAAATACTGTTGCCAAGAGTGCAATAACCCGTCACCCACGCTTAAGTTCATCCCACTCGCTCAGGTGTATATGCCAGCATAGTGAATCCACTCCTAGAGCCCATTCTGGAGCTTGAAAACATTGACATTTCATTTATAATCTGGTCCTATGTCAGAGTATGAAGGACTGCCTCTTAGACTACTTATGTTTCTCCTTCTTAGTTTCTTATCTAAAATTTAAGTAGCTGAAGTTGAGAGGGACTTTATTTCAATTGTTAAATAGTTGAATTTTTTTAGAAGACTGACCATGTTTTTGAATCTTCAGTCTTCCAGGTCCACATCCAAGACCCTGTAGTCCGATACCAGTCTTACTTAGTAGTCTGAAAATTTCTTTGTTAATTTGAATCTGCGAGGTGATGTGAACTCTATTCTGATATAACTCAAGGAAATAAGTAAGTACCAGAGAATAATTACTAAATGCTTTCTGTTTGTCCAGGCAACGCAGACCTCAGAGTGTTCTTTGAAGAAGTGAGCAATAGTGGACGTGGGAAAGCCTGTGTGTGCAGTCACTTCAGCTTGAAAAAGTTGTTCAGCTCAATCATCTACCAAATGTTGCTGAAGAAAACACAGTGGCAAAGCATGAGAAGGAAAATCCTTAAATGAATGAAGAATTGTACAAAAGATAGGCAACAGATCTCAAGAGGAAGTAATCAGGTTTTTTTCAGTTTGATGTCAACTTTTACATCCTTATGAAAATTAGTCGTTTCACATAATACCAAGGAGTCCGACTGATTAAATCCTGGCCCCTGAAGTTAAACTGAGCAAAATGAGCTTTCGATTTCTCAGCTGTGATCCCCCGCTACGATGAGTGAAGTGGCACGGTTCAGGAGAACAGAGTAGCAGTTCTAGGGGTGTACAGGAGAAAGTTGATAGCAAGATGACCTTCAGAAATGCTCTTTTGTCTCTTTTGCTCACTTTTTCCACTGCCAACAACTTGGGGTTTTTTTCTGCAGCTATCTTTCTGTCCTTTCTACTCACTTTACTTGGGGGCACTTTAAAGAGTAGTTTGACTAACAAAAATTACTAGATACAGATATATGACAGGACAGGTCTTATGGGCAGATGTTCTTTTTCCTGCTAGCTGTTTGGCACTCAGATGTTGATTTGTTGTGTAAGTGTACTTCTTTTCATGTATGTAGTGAATAAGGAATCTTTACCCCCAGAGCCTGTGACATATGTTCAAACCAGGTGGATTAATTATAGGAGTCACAGAGTTTCTTCATGAACACACTTGAATGAAAGTTGAGTATGTTACTTGTTTGAATATCTATTTGAATATTTATTTGGATCTGTATTACAAAACAAGCCACATGAGAGTCTTAATGGAATGAAGTTTTTCCGCTTTTACAGTTTGTTGGTTTTTTTTTTCAGAGGGACTTACACATACAATTAGTCACGAGTGTTAAAGCTTTAAGACTGTGGCTTTTGTGACAAATTTTAAGTTCTATTTATTTTATTTATCTAGATTTTCTTAAAAGGGAAAGAGAAAAATCCTACAAAAATGAATGAAATACCCAGGAAATATTCTGGCAGCATTCCAGTGACAATTAATATTCACAGATAACTCCCACCAATTTATTTTCCAATTTGTTGTTCTATTTTCTGCTATTATTTTACCCTTTAAAAGTCAAAAGGTCTTTAATTTAAAATAGATCCCTCTTCTATACAACTAATAGTTCTCTTACTGTACCCCACTACTAGTTTTCTCTCTTACTAAGTCCCTTCCAACTCAAAATATTGTGTGATTCTGTAATAAACATTCATATTGTCTTCATCTTGCAGTCCCCAACTTTTAGATTTCTTTCTACAAAGAAATCTGTATTTTCCCAAAGTAATTCTTATTTTCTGCTCAATAGCATGTTTTTCTGATATTTTCCATATTCTCTTTTGTATTTCAGTACCATTCCCATTGTACTTTTTGTCTCTTTACTGGTATGGTGTAAGGTTCCTTATTTACACTGCCCTCAGCAAATTACTCTGAGTTCCCATTGCCACGCTTCTCTTAGTTGCAATTCCAAAAAAAGTTTGCAGGATTTCTGGCCAAGATAACTGACTGCTTTATCAATCCCTGATGAGAAGGATGCAATTAATGTAGTATGGACTTTAAAATGCAGTGTGGTGACAGGATCACCAGAAGCTCTTTCAGGCTCTGGTTATGCAAAATATCCTCTGGACTTTTCCCAGTGGAATACGTTCTCCTACTTTTGTGTTTGAGCTCCCTATTGCCCAATACTCTAATTCTTAACCCCAATTCTGGGATTCTGAATCCCAGAAATGTCAAATAAGCATCTGAAGGATGAAAGAGTGAAAGACATACTAAAGAAGGGACTGCCAGTGTGAGGTACATAAGAAGATAAAAAATTGGCTCAGTTTGAGGAGAGGCTTCCTTGTGCTGTGGGAGATCCGATTAAGATCCAGATTTTTCACGGATTTCTTAAGTGTCATTTCCAAGTTGCTTAACTCCATACCTTCATAGCTCCCATAGGTGTTGCAATGCTTCAAATTAATTTTTAACATCTCACATTAGTTCCTAGTGTGAACCATCTGTCCTTAATATAAAGCACAGACTAGGGAACAGCTGCAAAACCTACCCAAAGAGGAAAGGCAGAAGCAAGGGACTGTGGGTTAGTTACATGCTTTGTTCAACACAGGATGTTTAGGTGTGAACACTCAGCTATGGAGATGGGCTCCTATGTGGGCAGTTATTCCTCCTAAGCAGGATTGTAGTCAAGATCACTCCCATTACAAGATTTGAATCAATTCACATTTCCCCACCTATGTCTGAATAACAGATGGTCTTTTGTCATAATGCTGCTCAGGGGATACTGGAAGGATCAGGCCTTGATGGTTTTCTCCTATCTGATTCACCAAGCATAAGACTCCACCTTATATCTCCGCAGCTTTCAGTATGTACACTCTGACAGACTAGTGTGTCTGCTTAGAGAAGTACAGGTGGCCTGAGCAGTGAGTGTGAGCACTGATTGTCTCTGTGTAGCCCTTCACAATTCCTTGACTGTTTTGAACCACTCCAACCACCTCTAGCACTGTCAATACAGGACAATCAGTGCCCCTCAGTCTCAGTAGTCCTCACTTGATTATAATCCCTTTTTATTTTGCTGTAATTAGGTGATATAATTTGCTAGAATTAGGTGAATAACATTTTTTAGGATGCTTGGTGTGTCTAAATAGTGGTTGAAGCACCCCAGGCATCTCTAGCTTAGCTAAATTAATATCCCTCTTTGCTCTTTGAAGAAAGTCAGGACACTGGAGAAAAAATTCAGATCTTTGGTAATTTAGTCCTCTTCTGCTTTCTATAAACTGCAGGGGATAACTGAACTGACTTCCTGCTAACCTCACTGAATCCACTAAATGACTGAACTTAGGCCCCAAATCCTCTTGGGCATAATTTTGTACCTCACGCTAGCACGGAGGATAAATGTATAGGAAGTAAAGTGATTCTTACCAGGACCAGAACAGAGAATGAGTGCTGTGGGTGTATGTAAAGACGAGATACTGTAACTGTTAGCAGTGAGGCCAGGGCTCTTAGTATCTTCACCAAGGAGAAAAGCCACTGGGATCTTTTTGACGATATTATTCCTTTTTTAGAGTTTTCCACTTCATTTACTCCAGTGCTGAAACTGGCTTCTACAAACCTTTTCTATAGATTTCTTTTAATTATTTCTTAAAGCATCTGTGAGCTAAACTGTTCTTATAACATATAATATAAATAGCTTAAAAAAAAGAAAAGAAAAAGCAGTGTAATCCCACTAATTAAGAATAAATACTTACTATAACTATTCATTAAGAAAAACCCTTAAATGTTCCTAGTTTGCGCAAATGTTGGTTGCACCATGTTTACACAAAACATTCTTTAATTAACACAATGCTCCCTAATCCAGAATTGCAAGGTGTGGACCAAATATTCCACACTGCCCAGGCTGCATGTTCTGGACTTTCACCACCTTCAAAGCATCATTTTGGCAAATGGTACAGAATCTGCAATCCTGATTCATCTCTTTTTGAAGACAGTAGTGAAAACTACTGTTTTGTTGAGGGTTTTTGGCTTTGTTTTAATTTTGGAGGTTTTTCTTTTGCATATTTCATAAACTGCAGCAATGTCTACAACTAAAGACACAAATGTCAACCTGCAACCTAGCACTTTTTAAGGCAGTGCTGAAGTCTTGGAAGTCTTGGAAGAACAGAGTAATCACCTGTGATACAATTTCCAAGGGAGTGATGTTCCTAAGCCCTCTTGTATGAAATGACTCTTTCATAAAGTTTCAAAAATTTTGTGATTCTGTGACAGAGTTTTGAGAAAGAATGTTGCATAAATCAAGGACCACTTTTTAACCTTTGAGGCTGAAAACCTTCTACCTCCAGCAAAAGTGCCACTGATTCTAATTTGTCTAGATTTTGACAGGCAAAAGTACTTTTGCACAAAATTGACTGATATTTATAAACAAAACTGACATATTTTGAAGAGGGTCAGAAAACTTGACTGGCTTGACATAGCCACTGTGTAAACTTTTCTGTTTCATAATTAGTTGTCTGTTACTACCTATATACATAAATTATAATATTTGTGATCCTCCTAAACACTTCAAATCATAACCAATGAAAGTTATTCTTATCTACTTGTTTAAAAATATATTTTGGGTGCCTATGGATCATTCCATAGTTTCTGCTAGATCGTTTAAACCAGGCTCACCAGGGAAATGGTCACAGCACCAAGCCTGCCAGAGTTCAAGAAGTGTTTGGATGATACTCTTGGGCACACGATGTGATTCTTTGGGATGGTCTTGTGCGGGGCCAACAGTTGGACTCAGTGATCCTTGTGGGTCCCTTCCAACTCAGCATATTCTGATTCTGTGAAACAGATAAAAGAGTTAAATCCTGTGCACAGGTGACCTGAGTGCTTCACATGTGCTGTTAACAAATACGGGGCTCAAGTTCCAAACCTAAAAAAATAATAATTACAACATTGAAGTACAGCAAGCATATAGCACGGCTTAAACTGTGTCCAAGTCCTATTTTCAGGGCACGTAGACTTTCCCCTAAGTCACTACAACAGACTGAATCTATCTGTGACTTTCCAAATTTGATTTGCAATACTATGAAGAGTTGAGGCACGGGAGAGAAGCTGTACTAACACATCATGGGGAGCCTGGGACCCTCAGGACACAGATTTGACATTAAGCTTTAGAAGCACATATGAGGAAAACTGCTCCAACTAAACAATCTCTAGGGTAAATGGACAAAGAATTATTTTTAAGAGGAAGTATCAGAAAAGGCACAAAAATAGCTTGCACATTATGAATAATACTCGTGACAGGAAAGCCATAAGTGAAGAGTCACTTACATACAAAACTACTTACAGACAGAGTCAAGGAAATCCTTCCCTCAGAGTTGGTCATTTAGTCATCCTGGCTTAACCACAAAAAGAATAGAAGCTTAAATCAAGCAGAAATTACTTTTAGGGATCAAAGAATGCATAGTGTTGGCTTTCTGTCATGGTCCATGGCAGAAAGTACCCAATTAGCCACAATGGTGGCTAGTAGTTGTATATCTCATTTCTAGACCCAGAGAAGAACAAAACCCCTCTGCAACTTACATATGACAACTAATTAAACCAAAGAAAAGTCTTCTCACTTCAGGAGTCATTTAAACGTTTGCAGGACCGGGAATCTTGTTCTACAGCACATTCCTGACAGCAGAAAAGGACAAACTTTTCTGAACCACCAAAACTCACATTTATAGACCACCTTAAGTCAGCATCTTCTCATGAGGAACATGTTCTTCATATTCTGTTACAGACTCACTCAAAACTCACCTGATGGAAGAACCACTCTAAAATAAGATTAGTTTTGTTGCCCTTTGCACAATCCTACAGCTTTGTGCACTACATAGTTCTGCAGATATCTGTACTCAAGAGCAAGACTATCACTCACAGAGAAAGACTTGAATGTACCTTTACAAGCCTCTATCTAGTTTTCTGAAAACTAGATAAAAATTTATGGTCAAATTATGGAGTCAGCCCAGCTAATTCTATTAAACTCACCTTAGTTGGGTGAGTTAATTTCTATTGATATGAGCACCAAATCATTAAACTCATTTATTCTGATGGAACTCCAAATCTGTAGTCAGACAAAATTTGTTTCTGTATCTTAGACAAGGGATTTATTCTGAAAGTTTGATATTCTTAATGTGAAAAAAAAAATCATAGATCTTCTCTTAATCACAGTGATGTTCTAAGAACTAATTTCTTAGAAACTCCTATAACCTTCTGTGAGATCTTTAGAAAGAGCATGCTTAATTAAATACTATTATCACCATATATTGTCCTGAAGGCTTGGTGGTGAAACTGTGTTTTTAAAAACAACCAGTTTCTTTGAAGGGAATAAATTAAGAATGCTGGCTGGTAAATATGAAATCTGAAGGCTGATAGATGTAAAGAAACTACAGCACAAAGGATCTGTCTCAGAAGCCAGTGGTTATACACATTGCAGCTGGTGATGGTGATGGCCACATGTGTTTTAATTAAATGTTGAGACAACTTACGTCAGATGGTCAGCTTGGACACGATTCCTGAGTGTTGAGAGTGTCCCTTCAGCAGATGTACGGCTTACTGACGGCTGCAAGTCAGAACTGAAAAATGAGCTCTGGGCAGCAAAGGTTTTCTGCACAGGGAGGAACACATTGAAGTGTCTCTTCTGTAACAGAAGATCTAAAAAAGCAGTTTACCACGTACATACAAAAAGAAGACTTGAGAATTCATTTTTCCTTTGGCTGTGCTATTTTAAGCATTCATCATCTGACACCAGGTATTTGTTCTCAGCTCTTGATCTATTCCTTCTTCTCGATCATTACAATCAAGCCCCTTTTTTTTACTTGATTAGTTTCCAGCTGGATATGTTCCCTAATACAGCAAACCTGAAGCAGTACAAACAGAGGAATCACATAAGCTGGTAAAAGTGTGGGAGTTTCCTAATTATTTTAAATACATATTTGTGCCAAATATCTAAACATGGCATGTGGCAGCTGGACAGGCAAGTTAACCCCATCTTCACAGTTAAGTTTGCAGTATAATACAGATACCTGTGGGGCTTCTTCAGTGTCAAACAGAATCAATAAGGAGTTTCTAGACATCTCCTGTAAGGAAACTTATGTTCTAGCAATTTGTGTTTAATGGCTTCATCATTCACTATTAAATAAAATGGAGTTTTTATCACAGCTCATATAAAGGGCAGCATTTTACTGCTGAGCTAAGGATCAGATCTAGAAAAAAGATTTGGATCCAAAGTATCATCACCTCTTTCCTATCTTCACCCAGGGAACAAAAAAAAAAGCTATACTTGTACATGTTGTTGAAGATTGTCTGAAGGATCATTTTCATGAGACCAAATTCTGGCTTATACTGCCATGGTTAATCCACAGGCTCAAATTGCCCAGCCCAGCTATGACGGAATTAATGATTCAGCTGACTCAGCAATGACGTCTGTCAGGTGAAATACAGCTGCATGAGCAGAGTCGAAGTTTGATATACTAAGAAGGAGAACCCCCAAACTCTTATCTGAAAGTAGGAAGATTTATAGGACAAAATAAACTGAAATGAAATAAGTAAGAATATAAATCAGAGCAATTTACAGGAGTGTTCAAAAAAAAAAAAGAGACTGAAGGAAAGGATAGGACTGAGTTGCTAAAGGTATGCATTACAGCGTCATTTAAGCTTAATTATTACTGGTAATACTCCCCACTCCCCACATCCTTAACTACAATTGCATGTTACCAGATGAGAAAAATTTTCTTCTCATTAATAACATTGAAGGAACACACAGGACTATGAAGAGATGTGGCCAACCAGTGCTGTGTAATCTCACACAGCTGCATTGCTTGGTCATGAAGTATATGCCTTAATATTTGTTAATATTAATTATTAGGCAGAAGAATTTATAACTGAATCACACTGCATCTAGTGCATCTTGCACTTTTTTTTAGGTGCGTGAAACCAACATAGGTTTAAATAGGAAGAGGTTGCCCCTAGGAACTTGTAGTTCCTTCTCACTGCTGTTGGAGTCTTGCATTTGTATGTACAAAGTATGTTCTTGGGTTATGTTGCAAGGGGTGTAAGACAGTGGCAAGCTGAAGTCATGTACAAGTCATAGGACAATCTCCTACTACTTCAAGTGAATTCCTAGTCCTTTTCTTCAGTGTAACATCTTTGGATAAATTAAGTAAATAGACATCCACTGGAACTTCAACAGAACCGCAAGACAGACTATTCACAGAAATATTAGCTGGAAGGGGTATGTCCAGAGATCTCAGGTCCAACTTCCTGCTTAAACCAAGAGTTTAATCAGTGTTATATTTGAAAACCTCCAAGGGCAGATTCTCCATAGTCTCCCAATGCTGCATTATCCCACCCCACTAAATAAAGGAGCTTTTTCTAATGTTCAAAAATGTTCGGCCTCTGTCTCTCTTCTCTTGTCATACATCAACCATTATTGAGAATATTTTCACTTTCACTTTACAATTTCCTCTGAAGTTGTTTTAGACTGCAGTTACATTTCCCCTTAGTCCCTACAAACACATTTACCAGCAGGTTTTTTTTGTGGGCAGAAAATAAAAGATAATACAATTTCATACTATTAAGAAAGTTCCTGCAATTTCATAGTATAAAGACTAACTCCTTCAATAGTTAGAGAATGAGATTTCCCTGACATAGACCTGTCTGGATTGCCTAACATTTATACTAGAACATTTTCACCAACAGGATCCAAAGATTTCTTGGATTGTTTGCACAAACTAACCAACTTCCACTCCCACCAAAAACCTCTCATGGGAACAGGAGATTGAGATCAGGATTTCTGCACTAATTTTGATGCCATTGCCACCATTTCAATTCAGACTATTGGGCCTTTCACTTTAGGAGCAGCTAATTCTGTCAGAATTGTGTTAGAAAGGGCATAGATCATTCTGATGGACTGAAAACTTGAAACTTGATGTTGCCGCAACAGAAGCTCTTGCTTGTGAGCACTCAGCATGCCCAGTCTGCCAACTGTACTACTGTCCATGCTATGAAACTGAGTGCAGGAGAGCCATGAAAACCAGTCAGAGCTTTTTGGAACCAGATTTCCCATTTCTAACACTCTTCCTTTTTCTTAGGAGCTCACGAGCCACTGTCTTGCAACACGTTCTCCGCTTTGTGGATAGGGAAGTATGGCCACGTGTTTATTTCAGTTCAATTGGGCGGCATTTGGCTGCTAGCTAAATTTGCCTCCATGTTTTTTCATAATCATTCATTCCTCTCTGTTTCGTGTATCACCTCAGTCTGTTGCTGTGAATTTGTCCTATCTCAGAGCCAGCGCTATGCCAAAGAAGTGATCATCATTCGCTGGTACACTTGCACTGGGTTGCTTCAAAACTGGCCTCTAGCCAAGGGCATGTTGACTCCAAATGCCACTGGAGCTTCACTTCTGCGCTAATCCAGCAAACCACGTTTGAAGACACATTTTAATGAAAACCAAATATGTTTTAGCGAAGCTCAAATTATTATGCTGTCTTTGAGAGTAGTCACATTAAATTCTGCAGCTTGCGATATGCCAGGCGTCAGTTGGCTGGTTAATCACAGCTCGGGCTCACCAGTGTGTTGCACTTTCAACCAGGACTGCTTGGCCCAGAGCCCAAACAGCTGGTACCAGAATTGACAGCAAATCTCCAAACTCCCTCCCTTTGCTGTGCAGCCAGTGCTCCTCCACATTTTTGATTGCTACAGGAAGAAAAAGTAGGTATCATTAAATTTTGCAGAGGCACAGAGAACATGCTAGACGTCCCTGTGTTTTATCTCAGGTCAGAAAAAAACAACCCATCAAGTAAAATAAAGATTTCTTAATATTAACTAAGCTTATCAGGAATATTGGAACTGGCAAGCAATAAGGTGTACTTCTAATATTGCTTGTTGTTATTACATAATCCTTATTACTTAATCATATGGCACAGATAAATAGAAAAAATATAAAGACGTATATTTTGGATTATATAAAATAAAAATATAAATATAATACAAATCATATAAATGGAATTGGAAAAGATAAGTGAGACCATTTATCTGGGGGGAAAAGCTATTTACATTCTATTATTGAATATTTTATGGCAATTTCATATTTTATAATCTCAAATACACATGAGTGTATTTGCCAGGTAAGGGGTGTGAATTATATTTTATGTTAATCAATAACAAAAAAAGAAAGAGAATTAGTTTATTATTGTTTGTCAATAATTTCATGTGTGGTATAGGAGACAGACATATGTTTGACAGGATACTGTAAAAAATGTTTGTGCAATACTTTTGGTTAAAATAATGTGTTTAGAAACACTTATATTTTTCATTATTGGAGTGAATGATTAAATATATATACAATTGAAATTTATATACAGAACTCAAATGTACATATAGTAAATTTCAGAAAAATCTACTATGGTAGAAATGTGCATGAAGTGCTGACAGAAAAAGTCAGGCTGAGACCAGGACACCAGCAAGCTGAGCAGCCTGAAGCTGTTCACCTATCTGATTGCAAACTGCAGAGCCTTTCATTTTATACCATCAGCATTTTGCCAGTGTCCTGCTACAGCAGAAAATTATCAGCTGCAGTGAACAGGTCCTTTAAATTATTAATCCAGTGCAGTGTTAGCTTTGCAAAGTGACACAAATAGAGTGCTCAAAGGTTTGATTTTAGGCCCCCTGTTTGTGGTAGTGGAACATGGCCAGAAAGACCCATTTGCATTAAGAGCTGTTTATGTGCTGCTACATAAGACAGCAATACTCTAGATCAAACTTTAAGTGAATTATTTAATATCGAATGTGTGAGGCTAAAGAACTTGATTCTTCAGTTCCCCAAGCACAATAATCTTCCTTCTGCCTTTAGCAAAGGCTGTTCACAGACCCAGAGATTTGTCATGAATTTTTCACTGGCTGTGGTGGGTCATACCAGTATGCCTGAGGAACTCTGGGGGGTGTAACATGGATTTACTGCTGAGTCAGAGGTTTTGAAATGTGTAATCCGACAATTGCACAAGTAGCCTTTATTCTAAAATAAGAGTTACTTTAAAGGAACGCTGACTGAAATTCTCACAAAATGGAACAGTTGTTATTATCTTTAAAGAAAACATGGTGAGTGGCTGCTGTGGCCGTTAAATCAGCTTGCTTTCTCTGCAGTGCTTGGTAAAAACAGGTTTTCTTTACTAAGTCTTCAGCTGTGCCTCTGGGAGCGGCACGGAACTGCCAGCGACCAGCTGCATTTTGTGTAGTGCTGCTGGGAGAAGCGTGCCAATATTTGTACAAACTGTTTGTCCCTGTTGTTCTACTGGAAAAAAAATTGTGCAGTTTCCAACTGTGTCTAAACTTGAGCCTTCCTGCATCTTGAAGAGTAATCACGTTTTTGAGTAAAGTAAGCAGGAAGTGGCATCTAATCACTGAGCAATCAGGGGAAGGACCTGTGCTCTAGTAATATGCTTGCGGTTTGCTGAGCCATAGCTGTGGGAAATGCAGGAATACCAGAATAACTGCTCCTCTGAAACACTATCCGTGAGACCATGTGATAGCAAGAATTTACTACAAGGATCTTAAACCCCCTTGTATCCACCTACGGTGCAATAAATTTCTCAAACTCACTCTTGCAGTTACAAAGCATGTGGGAGACAACAGAAACAACTGAGTACTCTTGTGTCTTTGTTCATTGCATGTTCATAATCCTGTTAAGGATAATTAAATACCCTCTGCTACTCTTGCAGCTTCAGCATTGCAGCAACCCTGTTGCTGATGTTCTTGTTCCTTAAAAGTTAAGGGCACAGAAGGATATTCCACACTGGTATGGAGCATATTGGGAATAAATTCCCTGGAGTGAGTAGAATAATACCACTGTAGCAGTAATTCAAAAGTCAGGACCAGGCTCCCATTTTTTCAGCTTTAGAAAAGCACTGCTATGTTTTCCTTCTATATCTTTTCAGACCTTGCTTTTCTGACTTGGATTTTTTGTTTTCATTGCAGACAGGTCACAGGAATACTTCCTTTCAAATAAAGTTCATGTCAATCGCTGTTTTGTATATTTTAGCTTGCAATTGTCCTTTTTTAATTATTATTTGTTTAATTTTTTGGTTTTCTTTTTATTTTTGTGTAGGACTGCGGTCAAATATTACAATGAAATGCCAAAGCATAAGAGCCACAGCAGCTTCTATCTGAGTCTTGAAAAAACGTCTAAAAGAAACCTACAGTAACATATCCCTTTCCTCAAGCTTTGTGTTGCCCCAGAAAAATTTTGTCTTCTCCCCCTCTGAAGAGAAGAGCAAATCTTTCAACATCTGTTTGATTCATTTGTTTCATTTCTTTAGTAGAAAATGTGGCAATGCCAAAAAATCATTCGGAACAGAGAAGTTGCCGGTTGCGCTGGACAGAGAGCCCTCCTCTGGACAGTGAAAGGCTGAGTGGCCACAGGTCAGAGGGCTCCCAAGGAATGTAAGGAGGCACGATCACGTTCATCTTGCCACATTTACAGAGAGAAGGAGCTCCAGTAAGCAGCATTCTGTAAACTGAAAGATCAACATCCCACACGTTTAACAGCAAACTAAACGTGGAAAGTGTAGCTGAGGACCATGCCCATTACAACCAGAAATAGGTTTGGGGGTGTTTTGAGGTAGTTTTGGGGTCCTGTTTCATTTTTCACCATTTCACAGCAGCTACATTGCTGGGATGATGCAGCAGCAGAAAAATTCACAGGCACAGTAATGAAAATTCGTTTAATTCAACTTGGTAACCTAAAGGAGTAAAAAAGCATAGCCTTACACTCTCCAATATCTATTGCTCCTAAGGAAGGTTTCAAAATTCCAGTCCAGTAAGCATTGAAAGACTAAATTTAGGAATCGTTACCTGAAACATCAAAGTTAAAATGTTCCTAAACAATTTATTCAAAGAAGGACATTATAACAAGCCTGGCGTTGCCTGTCAATAATTACAGTAACATCAAAGTTCCAGAATTGTTTTGAAGACAAGCACAAATATACATTGCTTTTTCAAAAAGCCCCTAAAAGCCGATTGTTAAGAAATACAATTCTCACACAAAGTATCTATGTTCTCCAGAAACTTCTAATTACTTCACTGGCTTTCATCGTACAAATCTATGCAAATAAATCAGAAATGAGCTGAAACTAAATATTAGCCTGTACTAGTTTATATCCAGTTTCTGTACAACTAAAACATTAAAGCTTACTAAAAAACATATACATACACGATTTAAACATAGGTCATGAACATTTTTTGTGATTTTTATGTTGTTTATAGTAAGAAAATACAGCACTTACTCAAAGTAAAAGCACAAGATCAACTGTGTTTCTCTAAGTAAAAGCCATATAGCCTCTTTCAAAAGTAGTTAAACATCTCACCATGAAATTATATTGCTGATAGAAGATGTAGCCACTGCTCAGGTAAAGCACTAGAATGAAGTATTTAGACAAGTAGCATTTGAAATTACAACTTCTTCACAAAGCATCTCAGGAAATACATAAAAATGTTCAGTATGTCAACTAGAAAATCCTAATGAGAAGAAACAGCCAGAAATGTTGTCTAGTCCATTAAAGGAAAATCCCAATATATGTTCCTGCTTGGAAAGTAATCTCCAATAGTTGTGCATAATATGCAAGAAAATTTTAGAAGCAACATTCACTGATAAAGAGAATCACAACCAAGGCAATACAAAATCATCTTTGAGAAGCGGAAGTCCTTGACCCTGTGTACAGCCACCAAGAACCAAGGCCAGTGTGTAAAGTATGTTCAGTATTTAAAAAGATGGATGGATGCCAGCCATGGATGGATGCCAGCCATGGATGGATGCCTATGAATACAAGCCATGACTGTGACAATAGCAATGACTACATTACCCAATCTTGTTAAAATTCATCAAAGTTTTAAAAGAGTGGGCTAAAGGTACGTTCTGACTTTGAAAAGTGTGCAGTGGTGTGTTATTTCAGTAACAGCAACGAACCGTCAACACAGGACATAAATTTGTCTACTCCTACACTGAGAGGGAAAGAGGACCACCTTCCAGAACCACTGCAAGGGTCCCCAAATAACTCAGACAACCAGGTATAGAAGGGAGAGCCACTGTACTGGAATGAAACAAGGGTCTTCTGACTGTTCCTGGGTACCTGGTACTGCAGTCAGAGGCATGTCCCTGTGCTGATGAGCAGACACCAGTAAGTTTTTGATCTCTGTTAGTCCTTACACTCCTTTCTTATCACATACACAGATCTCAAACTCAGATATTGAATCTGAAGGCCTGTAAAAAGATAATTTGCACAGCAGAGAAATGAGGAGACATGTCTTGGCACTTTGAAGGCAGTCACTAAAAAGAGGTGTAGCAGGAACAAGCTCTAGACAGGAACTCCACAGTATGAAATGTTCCAAATGAAGCAAACACAATGGTTTGGAGTTTTTTTAGAAATACCTGATGAGTTTCCCAAAAGGAAACTTTCATCAGATTGGACTAATAACAATAAACCTGTTAGCTACGTAAAGAAGAGTAAATCAGCCCAATCAGTAGATTGTACTTGAGATAAATCAATGATATCTTGAGAGGCTACCCACAGCCATTTCTGTCAATGTTGTTGTGAGACACCAGATTGCCTTGTTCTTCTCTCTAATAGGCCAAATTAGAAACTGCACTTCAGGTGTAGAGTGATACTAACTCGCTCCTACTGATGATTGATTTAGCCATGGGCAACGTAGGCAGCTGCTTAGAAAAGCAAATTATAAAAAACCCAGAACATCTGCCCTTCTCCCCTGCCATGGTTTATGCTACTGGAGCCTTACAAAGGTGTTTTGTCTTTCTGTGGTGAGGGGGCCTGTGTGCAGTGCTGGGGAGAGGAGGAAGGGGATCTCCTCCTGGGCACCAGGCATCAGGCATCATTCTTTATTTCCGTGTCCATTGGGAATGCGCAGAAGGTGAAAATCCAGCTCTACACATTTTTCCACCACCTTCCTCTTCCCTTCTTATAGGGGGAGTTACTCAGCCCCAGAAAACCTCCACCCACCCCCCAGGGCTATTCCTTGGAGCAGCAATATTCAGTGTTAGTTCCAAGGCTCACCCTGTCTCTGTTGCATATATTCAAGGTGGTGAATTGCTGTGCCAGGTAAGTCTAGGGTCTAGGAAGACATTGTGAGACAACCTTAATAAAAAATGTTTGTGAGTCCAGGACAAACAAAGATTAGTCCTGTGATTCAAGGTTCAGTGTCACAACTTTTCCTATTAAATGGTTTATAGAACATATGAAAGGAAGATGCAGCACAGCATGAGATGAGGACAGTGTAACCTGCTTTCCTCTAAAATCTTCCCTAGAGGGTTGCATTGCCCTTAACTCTCTAAGGGTAGCTTCAGATTTTTCATTTAATTTCAGATTTCCCTTAGAGGACATAGGTCTTTGCTTCCTTTTAATGCTACTTCTAAAACTCACCCTAACAAAAAACTTTCTTTATAAATGTATTTAATATAGATGAGTTTTTGTGTGTCTAACTCTATTTCAGTACTTTTCCAAACAAGTAAAACAGCTAGGCTTGGGGATTTCACAAGTTCCTTCCCAGTCTGTGTACTGAAGTTCCTTCCCTATCTCTTTCTTTCTTTTTATGAAGTCTATGGTTTTACTTTAACAGTATTTTTATTTTAGAGTTTCAATCAGACATCTCCAGTAAAATTCTGATTTCAGCTTTAAAATTACTCAAGCAAACACCTTTTTTGGTTTTGCTTCTAATCTAATGTCTGAGAAAAAAAACTCAGAGGCAAAATCAGGGAAGAAAACAGTTTTGTAGCCGAAAGAGAGGGAGAGGGAGAATGAGAAAGAGACACACACACAGAGAGAGAGAGAGAGAGAGAGAGAGAGAGAGAGATAAAGAAAGAGAGAGAGAGATAAAGAGNNAAAGAGAAACTTTATCGGGTGGGGGTGAGGGGGGGTGGGTGGGGGGGGGTTGTGGCTTGAGGTGGGGTCATACGGTCATACGTTCACTTCATATCATTCAAAGACAAACTCTGGAAGTTCTTAGGAGGACCTGCACACTGTATCCTCCCAAGAATTTAGTCATATATAATCTTCATCCTCATCATTGTCCTTCTCTGGGAGGGCCCCATGCTGAATGCATCTGATCAAACCACTAAGGAGAATGTGGAGAATGTGGAGAAACCATAACCAGGATGTTGATAGAATCCCAGATTCTGCTGTGGCTGCTGTTGCATTGGAGCTCTCTAGTGGAATACATGCTGCAGAGCTGGCTCCTCCTATTTTGACTGCCTAACAAAAAATAAAAAATATTGGTCTTGATTGTTATTCTGAGATCCTGTGAAGATAAGAGATGTTCAAAAAGAAGTTAGCATGTTCAACAGTATTCTTTTTTTCAATACCTGTTATGATATTGCCCTAAATCCCCTGAATCCCTCAACAGCATAATCAGGCAAAGGATTAATTCTGCTGGAATTTAAGGTAGGGCTTTTGGATGGCCAGCACATTATGTAATTTGACTTGGACACAGATAAACATCAAAACCACAAGATAAGACTGAACTTAAAGAAGATTCAGAATTCTCTGTTAATCACATATTTTTACTGGTTACTTGAATGTTTGAATCATTTGAATGGGCATTAGTAGTGGTCTAACAGAAGTGAGATGGGACTGCTATAGTTTGAGTAACTCAGATAAACAAGCGGTGTTTAGAACTCTCTGTCAGCCATTCAGGGTCACTTTAATCTAAAACTCTTTTATCTTTCCTTGTGCCCCTTCCTCATTCATAAGAGGAACCCACATAAGCAGGGCTGCTGAGGGAGCCACAGTCCAGAGAGGGTGGACTGACTCATTCCCTATCTTTCAGCCTCATGTTAGCTGGATGCTCATAAGCACCAGGTCCCCCGTTTCAGATCCAGTATCAGTACAGGGCTACAGAAATCCCCCTGCCCAGTCCTGCTTTGGCTTTGGATCCCTCCAATTTCTGTAATGCCGTGAAATTAAGGGACTGTAGCTGAGGAAAAGATATAGAAAAGGAAGCGATGCATAAAAAATTGGAACAAAGTGGTATGTGAATTTCTACTGCATCTAAACGCTCATGAAGAAACAAGACAGAAAAAGGTCCTGATTCATGATAACAGCATGTGAGGCTGGATAGAAGAGATGTGCAGCAATATACTTTATAAACACTGTCAGTGGCATTACTGGAAGCTTTTTTTGGAAGTAAAGCATGCATTTATGCTTATGAATTTCTTGATAATCAGTTAGTTGCCATCAATGGAAGGAACCAGCTTCTGCGTTCTCCGAGTCATTAGGGACCCTGACATACAGCACTAACAATGTTTTTATGGCTGGATCTACCATGGCACTTAAATTCTCCAAGTGGATATCAGGTCTTTTCCTATGTAGATCTGAGCAGAAATGTGACACAAGCCAGTTCATAACTGCAAAAACTAGTGCTGAACTATGAATACAGTTTCTGACTGTATAACACAAGGCATAGGACTTCTCTGAAATCTTGTTTGAACAGCTCCACTCTTTCAAAATTCCCTCTCCAGGCTCTTAGAAATTGTTATCAATTAATGAAACAATAGGAGATGGGGAGGAAGGAAGATTAAGAACAATTAAATGAGTACATCGCCCTAAATATGAGGTTTCAGCCCATGTTTTTATCACCACCTAAGCAATGTTCTAGGTTTTATTAAAGGCTCAACAAAAGAAGGAAACAGACAGAAAGCACTTAAACAATTTCCTTACCTTAATAGCTGTTTTTAGTCTTGAAGACATCCTTAAAAAGCAAAATATCCTAGGAATTTCTGAAGTAAAGTTCCATTGATAGGTACTCAGGTAATAAGGATCACACGAATTTATTTGCTCCTATTATGAAAAACACACAGGATAAGTTTCAGTTTGCCTACTTTGGTGCCAATGATAAACCTGAAGAACAATTAAGAAGCTAGAGATAAATTAAGAGAGCGGTAATGTTCCCTGTCCAGCATGATGTAGCCCTGAATGTGGACAGATTCAGATTTATATTTTATGCTATAAGGTCCTTCAAACTATCATGATCAGAGCAGCCACGGATATTTCTACCTAACTCTCATCCTCAATCAGACTTGAAAAGGCAAGTTTAACTCCCCAAAAAAGAAGGGAGAGCATCCTCATTCTGCTGGTTTTACCAGCTGGCAAGTACTACATATAAAGAAAAAATGTACATATTCTTTTGTGTCTATTCACTACTGAGAACTGAACCACTAGTTTACAGAGACATGTTACTTTGTGATCTCCTTTTTAGCATTTTCTGTTCTTGGTGGAAAAGTCTAAGTTAAATTTCATACTCGGCACCTCCTTGGAGAGTTCAGCCTCTCTGCTGGAGATGACAGGCTCTTACCATTGATCGTGCCACAAACCTTCCTGCCTAACTTAAGCACTTTGGTTCACCTCATAGGTACAGGTCAGCCCTACTACACACTAGGGTGGCTCATCCAGATGGTCAGAGCCTGCATTTTGAATGTGGACCAGATCAGCAGCTGCATACTGAGGTAATTAGACATGCTCCAGTTATTCTGGATTAATTTCATACACAGCTTTCTAATTATTTTTTTTTAATACTGTTTTGTTCACTCTGGACTCTTCTTTGAGCCCTGAAATCCTTTCAGAATCAATGAATAACCAATGTATGGGCTCTAGAAAAAATCCTCAACCTCAAAAAAAACTTTCTCCAATCTTTATAATTTTCTATAAAGTAAGTAAAGAGCTGTGTTTTAATCTGTCATACATTAAGGCTTACACTAACATATTTCAGTGTAATATTCAGGAAGGAAAGAGAAACTATCATGAGGATATTTTGGCAAATAACCAAAAAGAATATTTGAGGAAGAAGAGATCACTGAGCAAGCTAAATTTGTGTAAAGGCACACTAAAATTAACATGAATGAGAAGAGAAATCATGTTGTTGAAACAAAATCTTCACATTTGGCCAAATTCTTATAGAGGTATCATAAATAATAAATGTAGGAGTACATGGGACTACAAAAGCAGATTCGGTCTCTCTCTCTCCATTAAATATGTCTGGATTTATTTTGCCATAACAGTCTCTGGTAGGAGACTATTATGATTTCCATAACCTTCATATATGACTTTTCCCAGTGCCAAACTGCCACTCCAGTTGGAAGGTTTTCATAAGATCTGATACAAACCTTCCCTGTTTTAAAATATTACTGTATTTTATTTTTTTTCTGGACCTGAGCATTTATTTTCCAGTCTCCTGAAAGGTATGTTTGGTATTTTTAGGATATTATGAGAATTTTCACCCTTTTCTTCCTTGCTAGTCTATTTCCTAAACTTAAAAGAAAAAAGTCTGATTTTTCTTTTTTATTTTCACTATGACCAGTATTTCCATAAGCTCATTTTTTTCTGATGCGTAATGCAACTTCTCTTTGGTTTGTTACTTAAACACCATAACCCCCTCGTATATTCTTTATTAATTGATAATGGAAAAACACATCTAAGTTGTCAAAACTAAGCCATAGTGGAGGTTAGATGCCCATTACATTCACCTGGTGTTTGCTTACAAAGTGGTAAGGTAAATATATACAACATTTTTGTCTAGAACGGGACTGACATTTTCAATCAGAAAGTGTGTAACAAGGAGGAAGAAGTCTGTTTCTAGACTTTCGCCTCCATTATGAACTTCTGCACATGGCTTTAAGAGGCTTCTCTAAGGAGATGACAAAACTGAGCACTGTCTCGTATGAAACTCCTCTTGTATTTCAGCCATGTAATGTTATCTCTGAGAAGAGCTCTCCTTGACTGTCTTGGCCTGGATATTATCAGCTCTAATTCCTTTCAGATATGTCTGTTATGACAAATCTGTAACTCTAAGACAGGCATCATATTCAGATGTCTGTAGCCCCACTTTCTTCTTGCCTTAAGTATACACAGAGAAATGAGGCTTTCAGCATTTTCCTCCTCCTTGAGCTTTGTCTCTGTCTTTTTTCATATGATTTCCATGTAAGCACATACAGAATCAAAGCAATTCAGAATTCAGCCTGTAGTAAAACAGATGTTTTTCTATAGTAGACCACAACAAGTTAGTACAGTCAGACACACAGTAACCAATTTTGTTCACCTGTGAAGTTCATTTATATTTCTTTTTCTTCTAGAGAAAACAGTTCTGTATTATTTCTGGTTTTTTGGCTTTTTGTTTTTTATTTGGTTTTGAGGGGTTTTTTTCCCATTTTGAAAGATGTGAGCTCTAAACAAACGTTTTAATATTCAGACTGCAAGCCAGTGAAGCATGTAGAATTTATTCCACAGATGGACTTCATTTTTAGTTACTAATTAGATATAACCTCTGACATAAAAACATTCTTGTAAAAGTCAAATCTAGATGCATAGTTGAACTATGCAATTAATCTAGTACAGTGAAATTAAATGTGTTACCTTGCATGCAGGATAGGGAAAACAACCACTCCCCACACAAAGAAACTCTTGTCAACACAAAGATGAATGTGGCTATCATCACAGGGACATTCCCTGTCTCCCGTTGCTCTTGATCACCATTTTCTCAATTGTGTTCACAGATCAACCACTGCACTATTTTAAGAAAACGTGTTTTTATCAATAAAACTGTTACATCTTGTCATTCCTATTACAGCATATTGGAAATTATTACTGGCTTTGGCCACTTTACAACTTTCCATCAGTTTTCTGAACTTTTTTGGAACCACTCATGAAGTTCACGTGGACTTTTTTGCCCAGCAGGTCTCAGAGTTCATCAGGATGTCTCCAGAGTGACTGCCACCAGACACTTCAGGCAACCTCCAGTAACCACTGCAGGCAACCTTGAGTAACCACTGCAGGAAACTTCCAGTAACCAGTGCAGGCAACCTTCAGCAACCACTGCAAGGAACTTCCAGACCTTTGTCTCTTGGAGTCCCTCTGGACACTGCTGACATTGTCAGTTGTCCAAGGACTTTTGAGAAAAACAGTTCATCCATCTGTAGATTCTGCACCAGCAGAGAAGGACACTATTAAAATTCTCCCCGGAGAATTGCTGAATTTGGAGTAGTGAAAAGAACATGGAGGGTTCTGTGGAAAAAGATTTTCTTCTAATGAGAGACGTTCTCAGAAAAACCTTCCTGAGAATACCAGTGAGAGTACTGCAAATGGAGATGAAAAGATCTTAGCATTCTTGCTGAAGATTTTTTGCAGCAAAAGATGAGACCTCTATACTGCATGCTGCAAGTGTGAGAGGAAACTGAACTCTGGAAATGTCCATTATTCTTCATTGTCTATAAAAAGGACTGAAGGTGACTTGTCCAAATGTAGGCCTGTACACTGTAGGCGTCTGCAGACAGTTGCAACTAATGTCAATAAACAGGTTTCAAGATTGTAACAGCAGGGACAGTGACAGAAGGTAGTTTTATTAAACATTCATAACTTCAATGAATTATAAATAAAGAGCATACAACATAAAACTGAACAATAAATTATTACATATATACATTAATATTTATCTTTGTTGTCGCTGCACAGATGTGGTGACACGCCACCCTTAAGGGAAAGGGAGCACCCAAGATTCATAAATGCTCCTGGTCAAAAAGAATGACAAAAATCAGAGGGTCCACAAAATCTCACAAAATTTTATGCTTATGCCCAGGAACTAAAACAAGGATATTTCTCCCAGAAAAGTGCTGCTATACCTCTGTATGGCCCTCATCTTGTTCTTTCCCATGGCATGTTATTACTAACAATTCTTGTCTACTATTACCAACAATCCTTGGTTGGGTCCTCAGCCACCCAACTGTCAGTGTTTGAGACATAAACATTAGCCCCTTATCTTCTGGGATTCTACAGATGTGCAATTTGAAAGAATATGATATAATCTACAAATACTGCTTTGTTTTCATAGATAAAAACTTGTGCAAACAGGATGCTCAAAATGGCATATTGGGCTGTCAAGTGGTGATAAAATATGACTTTTTCAGTTGCTTTTTACACAGTATCATGAAATTAGAAATGCCTCTAGAGAACATGATGAGCGTTTCCCAAAGTACACACATTTCAGAGAAATTTCCTCTTCAGTCTTTGTCTATGTCTTGGGAATCTTTTAAAAACACAGAACCCTAGCATCATTTAGGTTGGAAAAGATGTTTAAGATCACCTCATCCAATTGTTAAACCGGTATTGTGAAGTCCAACACTAAACCACATCCCCAAGTGCCGTGTCTACACAAGGGGTGGAAACTTACCATTTTCCTGGGCAGCCTGTACTAGTACTTGACCACCCTTTCTGTAAAGACATTTTTCCAAATAACCAATATAACTCTCTCGCTTTGTGCAGCTTGAGGCCATTTCCTCTTATTCTGTTACTTGTTGCCTGGGGGAAGATAACAACCCCACCTGGCTACAACCTCTTTTCAGGTAGGTGTAGAGAGCAATAAGGTCCCTCCCTCCTGAGCCTCCTTTTCTCTGGGTTAAACACCCCCAGCTCCCTCAGCTGCTCCTCACAGGATATGTGCTCCAGACCCTTCACCAGCCTTGTTGCCCTTCTTTGGCAAGATATTTTCACAATTTACCATTACTCTGTAGGGTCATGTGTTCTAAGAGGATGATACAGGGAGGATGACCAAACGGATGGACAACACCTTGACCAAAAAATGCTGTTTGTGGATACAGACCACAGGCAGGCTGATAATTTCAACGGAGTACCACGAAGCTCATCATTCTCTGCTGAAGGCAGCACTTTTCCAGGTGTTGACCTCGACAATTCTGCATAAACCAGAGAAGGATATTCTGAAATAAACTGCTGGGATAAATAGGAAAATAGTCTGCTCTTCTTGCTTGATAGTGCTTAGGATTTCAGCAGGAGTGGAAAGGAGCTACAAGATGCCCACAGAGCACTGAAGGACCACTTTGCTGAAGTCTCTGTGTACCTGTGGCACATAGGTATTTCTTTCATGCAGGTGGATCAGAATAGATTGCACTGTAAAATACGCAGGATGATGCAACCATCTGAAGAGAAGTGCACTCTTGAATGCATGTGAGCTTCAGAACATGTGACTCACACCTGCAGTGACTGAGAACAATTATCGCAGTCCACCTCAAGTCTATTAATAAATTGCCACAGTCTTCTAACCAAACAGGTTGTAAGCAATCTGCCTTTTGTTGTGCCAATTTTCTTTGGCATGCCAAGTGCATGAATTGTCCAGGGAATATCATAAACACATGAAATTCTTTACTAGGACTGTCCTAACACTTTATAAGCACAGACAACCCAGTTCCAGGAAAACTGCCAGGCATTCTTGAGTTTACTAATATAGCTGATGCCTATAAATTCAACACATAACTGAGGGTAGGGGGCAAATACTGAGTGAGAAGACGTTTCTTTCTGTCACATGCCACAAGATAATCCAGGAGAGTAGGTCCTGTGAAAAAGCAACATGCATTGCTATGTCTTTAAGGAATGATTTAACTACAAAGTGGAAATCTGAACAGAACATGGGATTGAATACATAAATATGAAGAGTTTGGTCCCGAGTGCTGGAGTCTAGCCCTGTAGTGTCTGTGATTCAGAGAGATTTAAAAACTGTGCAGGTACAAATGAAATATAAGACCCAAGCAAGAGCACCACACTGAAGCACGAGGCATGACTGCTTAGCCAGCAGGACCGTGACAGGTCCTGAGCTGGATCACACAGGGCAGTGTGTGGCATCTGGCCAACAACTCAACCCAGAAGTGACTTTTCGTCAGGGTGACTCTGGAGCAGCAGAGGACACGCAGATAAAAAGCCTAACAGAGTTGTGTGAAATATCAGTAACACAGCTTGCTAGCTGCATAACACTTTAAAATAGGAGCTGGGCACTACAATGACTTCTGGAGAAAGTGTCACCCTGCAACTGAAGAAAGTACTACCACAACAGATTTGGTAATAAACATGAAAATGAAAAATTGATTGCCAGAATAAACAAAATATTTGGGACACAGGACACTAAAACAAGGGGTAACTCAAGTTATCCCACAGAGTACTTTAAATACCTGCAGCCTTACCTTGCAGAATCCAGAATAAAAAAATACTCAAACAAATGTGAAAACACAGTCACTGTCCAAAGAGCTGGCAGATTCTTCTCTGCATTTCAGCTAGATGAAGACACAGATAAAACCAATTTTGAGACATAAAGAAATGCTGGAAAGAGAAGAAATTAAGGAGACATTTTCACAAAACATACATTGATGCCAAGAAAACAAGGTCTCAATAGACTAGAAAGTAAGTCCACTTAAATTTGCAACTTTGAGAATAAAATTGAAGGGTCATTTAATTATGGAAAAGATTGCCTGATTTTGAGAAACAAAAACATCAACCTGAAGGCATAGACTAATGTGCTGCCTGAAGATATTGGAAGTGTTCCCCACCTCAACATGTCATTCTATAATTACCCAATTACACTTGGTTTTACCCTTTATCGAAGATGGTGACCCACTCCTGTCTGTGATTTATTAAGGAAGAGCACTTAGACACTACTGGCGTTCACAAAATGTCTGGCTAATCTTGTAGGCGCTTCCATTTCCTTTTCACCTCATTTCTTATGAGACCTGAGAATTCAGAGGTTTACTTTTTTTCCTATCAGTTTATTGAATGTGGGTAGAGTTCTTAATGTGTTTAGGATCTCCTTTCCCAAATACACATGAAGCTTAATCTGTGTTCAATCCATTCAGGGGAGTAGTAAAAACATTTTGTTTTTGTTTTTCCTTCCCTCTCTAAGAACAGAACATTTTGGGGTGGAGGCCGCCCTAGCTCAGGAAGAAATGCTCAGCTTTTAAATTCCTCTTTAGGGGAGGGGGAGCTGAGAAGAATGAGATAATTTCCCTTTTCCCTTGAATTCTTCCCGGTACAATACATGCTTTTTGAGGGGAAGTGTCATCTAGAGTTGTATTAATTAGAAAACTGCTTTAGAAGTAGAATGAAAGAATACTAAACAAATCATTAATTCTTATAATTCCCAAAGAATTAAAATCCCCAGTGTTACCTTCTATGCTGCAGGGGTCAGGATGAGATATAACATGTCACTATCTTACAGTATTTCAAGATACCATCAAGACAGAAAGTACTTAAAGTATTTAGTTGAAGGCATTTGAAAGTTAAGTAGATCTGACCATGGAGGAAGACAATGTATAGGGCTAAATCCGAGATTAAAATGATTACAAACCACATAGATAATAGACAACTTTTGCTTCTCTGGAGAAATAACTTTTCTTCCAGAAGTTACACTGAGCAAGAGAGAAGAGTTTTTCCAGAACGATTTCCATATAGGTTCGTAGGAGATCTCTCTTCTGCCTGATCACATTTTGCCGCCATGCTCTGTCCTTTGAATTGATCAGGTCTAACACAGAATTGGAGTGAAATGTATCTTTAAAAAATTTAACACCATCATCCCCTCTAAAAACCTGTCAAAACAAGGATCAGAAAGAAATTTTGTGGATACACTCCACACTGCGTAGTTCATTAAGTTGACATCCTGGAAATCACTCCAAGCTCTTAAACTACATACTTAACATCCTCTTCAGCATTCAGAAATCAGATTTTATCCAGCCACTACACAGCTGTGTCACAGGACAGAGCTGCTTGCATTCTGATAAAGGGACTGCAATCACAGCTTGTCTTAGCTGGAACAAGTCTGCCAAAAAAAAAGGAAGGAATGATAATCTGCTGGGAAAAATGTCTTAATTTTTTCCGTATTTTTCTTTTGCATGTTAGTTTGACACTACAAGCAAAGGTTAAAATGCTTGTTATTCAAAGAGTTCTACGACTCAAGTCAGAATTGTGTTTGCTTTTACTCTTCATTCATTTCTGGTTGTGCGAGGCACCATGGGACTTGATGAGTCTTAATATGTGGGTCTCCTGGGAATTGGAAATGTAGGATGTTGACAAAATATTTTCCCATTGTTTTAAGTTTTGGGTTTTTTTACTATGTTTACTGTTCACCTTGTACTAGAAACTAAATCCTTTCAGCAGAGATGGCAGGCATTACTCATTTTCTCACTAAGATTTCCTTTTATTTTTACTCCCTCCCCCCAAAAATACAAGGTGTTCCTCTGCAGAAGTCAGCAGGAGAGAGTGTCAGATTATCCAGTGGGAATACATGTCCATCAGCTCAAAGATCTCAAATCATTTATTCATCATAATGTGCTAACTTCTGACTGCTCTTTTTCACTTTCTTGTGTGAATCAGCAGTAAGTCACAAGAAAAATTAAACTCACAGCAGCAGAGAGATCATTTGTTAACCTTTGTAGAAAGGTCATACCCTGAAATATTTGTTGTTCTTATGTGGGGTGTCAGGGGAAACTGCAGTGCTCAGTGCAATTCATAGCTCTGCCAAATACAGCACAGGCATCCCGTAAGCACAGTCTGGAGTCACGGCATTGGTTCGTGAGAGACTGGAGGGTTTGGGCTTCTTTTATAGCTGCTTTTCCACTGCTCGGCCAAATCTATACACCAAGTTTCAAACTCTTGGCATGACCAGTTCTTAATCTGAACACAGTAGCTCAGCCACACTTCTACTGTCAAAAGTTGGCATAGGTTCACTGATAACACAGGCAATGTTCAGCTTAAGTACTGGCATATTTCTTGCAAGAAATATGTGGGTCTTATCTGGACTGATACTCAGCCAGCAAACCCCCACCCAGCACTCAATAATCTCTGCTCACACAGTGTCACATATTCCATTGCATCAGCACGTGCTGCAAATACAGAACCAAGGATACTGGGAGTACTGAAGCTAGTACAGCTCACCTATGTCATGACATTTTCCCAAAAAGGAAAAAGAATTGTTGCATGTGTCAACATTTGAGGAAAAAATCTTTGGTAGGACTGAAAATGCAGCAACTGTTTAGCACTTTAAAAATATTTTCTTTTAACATTTGTGCTGTTGTTTCTATCCTTCTACTTCCTTTTCTTTTCAGCTCTGTAACCAGTAAAAATGAATGACCACATAATTTCTTTTGCCTTTCTTATACAAATATATGGCTTTGCACATGTAACAGTATCATCACTGTACTAATATAGAGCTAAGGTTCAAATTTTTCTTTTTTCTTCTGCAATTTGGTAATGTTTCCTAAAGAGGAGATGACAGACTGGGGGAAACAACATGGCACAAAAAACTGAGATTTCACTCACTTATTTATAAGCAGTGTTCAAAGAGGGAAACAGAAAGTTTAGGAAGAGTCAGACCAAATAAAAATAAAAAATCTAAATTTTATATTTTTGTTAATATTTTAAGGGGGAAAAAGGGCAAAATTTTTGTCTGAAGTTAGCTAGCAAGGTATTCTTTTTTTTTTTGAATGTTCTTCATAGAAACAATCTTTTCTTCCCCGTGAAAAACTTGAAAGTACTTTTTGTTGGTTTTAGTTGGAAAATCACAAGAACCTGAAATTCAACAATAATATTGCTCGTAAACAATCATCACTTTTTTCCACAGGAATACCATTAATGTGGATATGAAACCTTTAAAATATTCTTCTATTTTCAAAATGTGGAGATAGCATGGAAAAAATGCAGAAAAATGCAAAGTATTGATAAGTAGATATGTGTGTCTCAGCTAATATTAATAACTTTTTTTTTTATTACCAATTATCACTTTTTTAGGTATTCTTACTTTATTAGGGGTTTTTTCCATAGCATGGAAAATACAAGTGATATGTCACCACGCAAACTTCCCGGACAGTATCTAGAACACCAAGTTCGGTTATATGACCCTTCTGAAACAGCTATGTTAGAGTTATTTTAATTCCTGAAAAGTCATGGGGAGAGTCATGTAGATCTGATGATTTTATTTTTTTTTAGTTGAAGCAAGAGGAACAACAGCAGGATTCATGGATTCATCAATAAATGGAATGTGAAGTAAACAAGGATGACTACAGGCACCAGGACTACAGGAAGTTTATCTTTCATATAACATTTAAATCGCTGTGGAAGCATGGGGTGCATAAAGAAAAGGCTTCGCAATGGGTACATAATAAGAATAATATTAAGGAATCGCTACATCATACGCTTGAGTTGCTCTGAGTTAAATGCTCATCTGTTTTTTATGATAAGCTTTGAACTGTGCTCAAAAAGACTGAAGTAACTTGTTATTTTTTTCCAGTAGCAAATAGTGCTGTTGCCCAAAGTGAATTTCAAGTGTGCTTGTGAACTGTTCTGAGTTAATTTACTCAGTATTAACTGTGGACAGTGCTAATTAGTGGTCGGTATGCTACAAGGCAGTGGTGCCTTTCAGACAGACCTCAGTAAGTTAAAGGAACGGGCCAAGATGGACCTCATGAAACTCAAGGATGAATGTGAACTCCTGCATCTGGAACAGAAAAACTCCATGCAATAACTCCAGCTTGGAGCCGACTAAGGAGAAAGTATCTTTCAGAAAAGGACCTGAATGTCAGCCAGTAAGTTGAGTATGAACAGCAAATACCCTTAGGCAAGGCCAGTCTTAAGATTACAGACATCAGGTCAAAGGAAGCCCTCAAAGGAGCTCTCCTGAGGGCACATCCAGATAGATTTTTCTGGATTGTGGACCACTCAAAAGAAAAGAGATTATCATGAGCCACTGAGAAAGATCAGAAGGCTGAAGCACATGGGGAAGATGTTGCTGGGTTTGCTCAGCCTGGCTAAGGAGAGGATCTAATAGTAGTCTTCAGTTTAGGAAAAAGGAGGTTGACAGAGCCAAACTCTACTGAGAAAAGAGGCAACAGACACATATTCCAGAAAAGGAAATCCCAAACAGAGAAATGGAAACATGCACTGGAATAGACTGCCCAGAGTGGTTGTTGAGTCTCCTTCACTGGAGAGATTCAAGAACTCTTTGGATTCAATCCTGTGCCTGAAACTCTGCTGTTTCAGCAGGGAGGCTGCACAGATGACCAACTTTGGTCCATTCCAAACTGTGATTCTCTGTGAAACATTTCTTCACACTGAATATTCAAGCACTGGAATAGGTTACCTGGAGAGGCTGTGACATTTGGTCTTTTCACCAGTGTGTTAGTAAGTGATATAACAGATGGATGTTAATCCTTCTGTGAGCTTTACATCTCTCAGAGTCAGAAGAATGTAAGGTGAACCTGGAAGAAACTGGTCAGGTTGAATTCAGAACTGTCCGTGTAGTCTGGCATTAAAGTGTAAACAGGTTCTTTGTGTCATATATTGGCCATGGGGGGCTCCTCAATCCATCTCCTGTTGCCACTATGAATTTCTTCCAAGATATTGTGACTCAGTCACAAAACTGAAACTATTGAAGCTTGAGTGTGACCTGAAACATACAAAAATATGTCCAAATAAGTATCTAGCTCCTTTTAAGAATCATATTCATACATCTCAAGCCAAAGGGAAAATATGTCAATCTCAACACCAACTGTACTACAGCACTGAGATACCATAGACCAAGAAATGTGACAATTATCAGACTAATGTTACGAGCCAGCTCCATACTATGATAAATGCTTATAGAAATGACAGTTGGAGACTGAATTACTTCTCTTATTCATCATTCTCTTCCCATGATGGAAGCAGACCTTCCAGTGTTGTTGCTGGCAGCAAGTTCTCCTGGTCCTCTGGTTTTCCCTGTAGTCCTGCTGCCATCCTTTCTGTCAGGGCACATATGTGACATGTTCAACCTTGTTGACTCAAGGGTAGTCAGAGCTTGGAATTCCTCAGTTTCCTACTGAGGAATACTACTTCCTGGTGTAAAGGAAACTTTTTTTGGCACACTAACTGTAAGAATTTGACCACAAGGTCTGATGGAGAGATGCTACTACGCTCTGTTCATTTGTATTACTTGTAAGATAAGGTGACTTAGTCAGTTAAGGCATGGAGGTCCTTTTATACTTCAGATGCCTCTGCTAGAGGAGTCAAAATAGAGTACACTGACATCAAAGTCAGCTGAAACAGGAGATATACCATTCACCAGCAAGGATGGCTTATCTTTTCCCAGTCTCCCATTCTTCAGACACACAGACAAGTGGTCTTTTACTGAAATGATTTTATATTAAAAGGTACAAATTCCATAAGAAAGAGGCGTTGCAGTATGTCTTGTCAAACTCCTTGTAGCCTTAGTAATTCATAGACCAGATTATTAAATTAAGGTAAAATTTGTTGAAATTTCTCTGACAAAATAATAGAACTATTTTGGCTGAAAGGGACCTCCTGAGGTCTCTAGTCCAACCCTCACCTCAAAGCAGAAGTAAGTTCAAAGCTAGTTTCTCAGGGATTATGAGGCTTCTTCCAGACCCATCTCACATTCTTGTGAGTCTGAGAGACGTAAAGCTCACAGAAGGATTAACATCCATCTGGCATACCACTTAGAGCAATCAAGCAGCATGGGTGTGCCTACACTGTGCAAGGCAGATGACAACCCAAGCTGTAAACATCACACAGTGCAACACAGCCCTGTGTGGAGGTATTACCTCAGGTCCTCAAACATTTCCACCCCATGACCGTGGCTGAGCGCCAGAGATAAGAGTCTTAACAGGTCTCAAAAGCTAGAATATCTGTCTCTGCACATTAGTAATTACAAAAGTCTAGATGGGTTTTTCAGTATTAAGAGTACAAGGGTTTTCCCCACTAAAATATTGTCAGTGTGTAACAGTGCAATTGGAAGATGCACTGTAAGAAATTCAGTAGCCAACCGAAAGAGCTGAAGGGTTTCCTTTGATTGTAAAAGGCATTGTACTGAAGATTTTTCAAGCTTCGTTTATTTAGGAGCATACTGAAGTATTTGTATTGAAAGTTCCTAAATTTACAGAAATCTATTCTTTCCGAAACTTCCTCATTTTTCATTAATGCAATTCCTCTAAATTTTACCAGAAAAAAAGGGAAAGTATTCATTATAGTGAAACATGGAAAAGATTAACAGAACCAGTCTGAGCAGTTTGTGATTGCAGAGACCTAGAAAGAAAGTAAGAGAAAAAACTTAGAAGGTATTATTTTCCTAAGATGTTCCTCTTTCTTTGACTGAGAAGAGTTTACTACTTTCAGAAGAGACTGAAAATGAAAACATAAATTAATCAAGAGCTATATTAACAAGACAATCTAAATTATTGGGGAAAAAAAATCCCAAACCAGTACATCTTTAATATAAGTTCCAAAATAAAAATTTGGAACTGGAATTCAGAATTCCCAGTCCATTACTTCTGAACAGATCATTTGAAACAGCCTTTCAGACAGTCCCTTGGAGCTTACAGCTACAGAATGCTTTAGTGTACACTCTATATTATCAGCACCACCTAGAGTGCATCACTAGAAACAACTCCAACCACAAAACTAATACTCTTTACGAAGCACGACTTCAAAGGAGCATTTTCCAGACTTACTTTCAAAGTATTCCATATCAAATAAAGGTGGTTGATACAATAGAAAAGAAGCAAGGAGAGACCATGTTTTTATTATTGCACCCAGAAGAGGCAGAGAAAAGATATAACTAAACATTTTAGAATCAACTGAACTCTGTAAGGGGTCTGTAACTTCTGGCTTAATCAACAGAAATTTTCTCAACATAGCTAGAAGATGATGATGAAGATGAGGAGGAAGAGGAAAAGGAGGAGGAGAAAAAGGAGGAGGAGGAGGATGTCCAACACAAAAGGGAATCCTGTTTACTCTTCAGCGGCATAGGAACAGATTGCTGCGGGTTTTTTTCACCAACCTATTAAGAGTTTGAAGGTAGAACGGAGTGAATCAAATGAATAAAATGTGATAGGCACTGCATGTTTATGAAATACTTAGCTTTATCTTTATTTATACGCATTCCCTTTATAGCCTTCTTGATTCAGAGATCTAATTATTTAAAGCCAGTTCCTGTATGTAGTCATAATAACCACAGAGGATTTTAGTAAACCTACAATATGGGGTACACATTGATTTTCCATTGCTTTCCTTCTAGGAAAAATTATGTAAATGATGATTTATTTACACCCATTTTCTATCAATAGAACTGAATAGCTTACCATTACTCTGTTCCAGTTTGATACTGTAAAAATTAATAATAATTCATTAATAAAATGAATAGAGTTGTTCTAGTAAATGCCTGTAACAACTCAGTAGTAAATTGGGCCTTTAATTTGGAGATGGTGTTCATCTCCATGATTTGTGACTATAACAGTTAATGTTTTAATTTTGTTAGTTTTCAGAAGTGCTTAAACAGGCTTACTTTTCAACCCCTCCTGAAATCCATAGGAACACTGTACTTGCCTACAGTTCTGATAAACAAACACCTGACACGCATATCACACTTCCAAAGCTGCTTATTTTAATTTTTTAAACAAATTAGTTGTTACTATGGCTGATATGATGGTTTATTTTAAAGAATAAACAAAGTAGAAAGATAAGCTTAACAAAACAGAGAATTTTCTTGGATTGTAAATGAATATGCAAAAATTCAGCTGTTAGCAAGAAACAATTGTTCATTTCTGGCAAATCAGTGCAAGGAGACTGAAAAAAAATTCTAACAAAACTCAGAATTACCTTCATGCTTATTTTGCCCTTAAACATAATTTTCATGCTGAACCCCATATGCTTACATACTGTAAAGTCAGTGTTACTGATTAGTACTGGTGAATAATTGCAGAAGCATAATATAATTTCATGTTTCTACTTTTGTATAACTGAAATACTTTGTAAAGTGAGTAAGTGTAATACTAGATATAATTATATTCTTGCACATTGGTGAGATTTATTTTATTTAAATCCTTAATCTGAAGAGAAGGGACAAAAAATTAAGTATTTTTTATCTTTTAGTCCTGACAGTAATTCTACTCATTTCCGCTGACACACTATTACAGTAGATATATTTTCTCCGTATACTGCTAACATCATGTCAAGTAATATTTTCATCATATTTTAAAAAACACTTCTATAATACTATTGCACTATGAAGAAAATAAGATGAAATTATCGTGTCGGGGGGAGAATCTGACCTATGTCCTCTCTTATATAAGAAGAGGTGTGGTGCTTTCAGCCAAAACTGGTAATTGCTAATAAAATAATTAAGAAAAATGGAAAAGATATGACATTAATTAAGGAATGGCTGCACAAAAATACTGTAAAGCTGTTACAAATTAAAATGTCATTTACCATTACAAGAAAATAAAGGTACTTGCCATAATTTGAAAATGCAGCAAATATTCTGCATGCTAGTCAATAGATCAAAATAAAAATGTCTTGACCATGTAAATTCAAATTCTGTCATTTGTAAATAAAGAATAAATATATTTAGAGCTATGACCACTGAGAAAGATGAAAAAAAATGTGTGAATGCTTCAAAGACATCTAAAACTTTTTTTTTTTTTGCTTCAGGGCATACACACTGATTCACAAGCTGAAAGTTTTACCGTGATCATAGTTATTCCCAATTTTATTGTTTCAAGACATTCTGCACATTTCTTTGAAGCCTGTGAATCTGGAACCTCTCTGAACAAAAAGAGAGCTTGGTTTGATCTTGAATGGATGACTTTAATTCTGTGACATTTTTGTGTCCCTATGTAAATCCAAGACTTGGCATCTCCGAGTCATGTGACAGGTGAAAAAGGACCATTTGATTTGAAGGCTGACCACAGAGGTTGAATGGGATTTTTAAATTTTCTTTAAGCACAGGCTGTTGTCCTTCTGAACTAAAGTAACCTGTCTGATAAGAAGTATATCACCTGGACAAACGGGCTTTTTAACACCTCAAGATGGGCAGCGGAGCCAGTTCGGAGAGCAAGGAGTCAGCTAGGAGATCCAGAGAACTGGAAAAGAAACTCCAAGCAGATGCAGAGAGGGAAGCCAGGACAGTCAAACTACTACTGTTGGGTAAATAGAATAAAAATTGCTCGTGATTCTTTTCCCTTGAGGGGTTGTTTAGCTCTGGAATTATATTTCAGTACAGGGAATTTCCCACTCCTTACTGTTTTATTTGAAGAAGACAGTTCTATAATATGTGTATGAAATGTTTTCTGGTTGTGGCTACTCATGAAGTCACAAAGAATAGGCTGGAAATGACCATGTCATTGCACGTATTCAATTTTAAATGTCTGACTTTGAAAATTTTTAAGTGAGAACCTACTGTTAGAATAAATGTTAAGATACTTGCTTACAAATAACATAGCACAGACTTATGTTTTTTTCCATGGATCTATATGCATTCATTTGCACGAGGATTAAGTAAGATAACTGGTTACAATCCGTAGGTGTCACAAGGTATTGATATTGTTTATTTTCCAAAGTGTTGCACTTCATTTTTTACAGAAGCAGAAAGTGATTTAGAATGGCTTTTTTTGATGTATAAAAATTATATTGTGGAGAGTGGAATGAAAAGTATTGAGATGAATACAGATGAATATTCTCACAAGCTACTACTTCTAATTAACACTGTGATCAATTTATTAGCAGCCAGATGCTGTAATGGCAACAGAAGAAAAAAATTTTCTTTATACATCTTTATTCTTGTCTCTTCTTTACCTTAGTACTATTCAGAAATATCCAAGAGCATAATAACACTGCCACTGTCTTAATATTGTTCCTCTAACAATATGATGCCTATTATAAGAATTTACCTTGGTTTCCCCCAGTGAATAGAAAAACAGCCTTTGATCATTGAAATGTTTCTCCTTTTTCCTTTATTGTAACCTCGTTCTTACAAATGCTTTTAAACTAACATTTATTCAGACATAACTAGATCCCTTAGATAAAGTAAAGCGACTTAACTCCGTTGTTTTGTATCTTATGCAAAAAGTCTATTTATACTTGTTGAGAATCTATTATTATTCAAAAAGAAATAAGAGAAAATCATGCGGTTTTTTCAAATAATAATATTCAAGTAGCAATTTGAGACACTTTATGTACCATCAGGATTCAGATTGCAGCTTTCAAAGCTTTTCAGTCCAGCAGAGAATGCAAAGATTTTCTGTGCCACATTTACACAAAATATTGTCCCTACTGAGACAAGCTTAAGTTGGTCAAAAAAAGCCCCAGAACAATATTTTCATTTAAATTTTCAGAAAGTTTAAATAATTTTTATGTATTGTTACAGAAAGGAATTGGGACATCAAGTTAGAACCAGGGTCCATCTACTTCAGCATCCTGTCTCTGACCTTATCCAACCTTATCCACGAGGAAGATGTAAGAAATCCTTTAAGAGGAATGTGTAGGATAAAGAGGAATTTTCCAGATAAAGAGGAATTTATAAGTTAAGCAGTTTGATCTTCAAGCTTTTATGCCTTCACAGTATTACTGAAGGCTGTTTTACACCAGGACACAAACTAAATTACTGACCTCCCCTACCCCTGCTGAACATTTGTATGTATTTAGTATTCATACAACTACAGTCGACTGTAGTTTTACGCATTTTCTAATGTATATAATCAGTCTTCTTCTGACACTATTAATATAAATCTCGAGATACCTTTAGTAAAATACTTTGAGATTCATTGCAAGCTATGTGAAAAAGATTTCTATTTAATTAATTTCAAATCTGAACATATTTCAGTTTCATTAACTACACAAGCATTTTTTTCATGAGACAAGATTATCATTAGGATCTGAAATATTTTCTTTATAGATCTCTACAATATCTTCCTTTACTTATGTCATACCTGGCAAGAATTCAAATTTGTCAGTGGGTAACATTTTGGAAGGCTTTTTCCTCCTGTTACAACAGATCATAAGGTCTTGGTAAAAATCACATTGAAGAGAGAAAAAAAAATATTATTGGCTTAACAGCTTAAATTTTGTTGTTCTTAAAAAAGCAAGAGGTGAATTAAGTGTGAGTCTGTTTGGAACCTATTGGACCATCAGAGCGAGTGTCTCTTGAACACCTGGAACCACAGATGCCGAAGCAATGTGTATAAGGGGCATCATGTAGCCCCTTACATAGGGACTGTGTGAAATGGCCAGATAGGAGAGGATTAAATCTACTGTGTTCAGATTTGTACCTGTTATCTTTCCATACCTCTGGGGTGATCTCAGAAATTGTACAAATTTTGGACTTCATAAATCAAGGGCAGGTCTATTCAAGCCAGCCTAGTCCTACCCTAATACTAGGTTTCTATTCAGTCAGACCTTATGGTGCCTCTGTATGGCGGAGCAGATGTCACCATTGTTTCTTTTTGCAGTAGGCAGATCGGTAGAAAACACTCAGAAAAAAACTGATATGTGTATCATAAGTTTTTCAGTGTGATCATTTTGTTCTTATACTGACCAATTCCTGAGACGATTATTAATATCTAGTGTGGTGCCTCTGTGTCCTCCAGTGGGTCCCTTAGTAAAAAAGAAATTATGTTCAGAAAACAAAGACACCACATATATTTATGTAAAGTTCTATGACCTGGGCAAACACATTATCTGGCTGAGGTGATTTATAGTTTATATAACACGCCCAAATAAGCTGGGGGAGGAGGGAAATTATGTAAATTCTGACATTCCTCATAAGTCACCCAGGAGCCAAGAGGCTTAAGACCTTTATGTGAGGTGTCCCCATGCTGTCAAAGCCGTCGCATCCCCCAGCAAATCTGGTCTCTGTATCTGCACTTCCAAAAAATTAGGTTGTTTTATGAGTCTGGAACAAACTCTAAGGTGAAAGTTTTATTTCCTTTGTATCAGGGCCCTATCTGGCCTGCCACATCACATACAGTTTATATGCTTTGCGAGATGCCAGTTTGCAATTTATTGTGCAAAGTACAGTGTACATTGCAAATATGGCCAAAATAGCTGATGCTCACAGTGATGTCTCACAGGAATAAGAACTTAGATTCAGTTTAAATAACCATTAAAACTTTCAAATTATTTATTTTCTAAGTATTACTCCATGTCCTCATTATATACAGTTTTCAGTGTCAGGACAAAACTCACCCTAAATAGACCTGGTCATCCTCGGCTCACTTTGCTCTCTTTAGGGCTAACCCCACACAATTTAGTTTAAACAGTTGCTTCAGGGGAACAAAAATTGAAGCTGTGTGTTTTAGTAGCAAATATTTTTCTCCACTGACTATAAAAGGTCTCTAGTAAGTAGTAGTGTAGAGATTTATAGTTTGGGTATTCAAAACCATTTAAATGAATCAATTACTGTAGTACTGAAGCTTAAGTTCCAGTTATTAACACCTGACCTGGAAATAGACTTTGAGCACAGACAGTCCAATAATCCTATTGATAGGAATGCACTAATTTTCTTATTTAGGGGGTGGATCAGCATTTAAGGACTTCATTCTCTCAAGACGGTTAAGAGCTTAGATTTTTCCTCTAGTTTCTTTCTCTTGTGAAGTAAGTTTGTTGAGTCTGGTAAGGGGACCAGGAAGATAGGATTTCCAGTCTGATTCACAATGTCCGGAGCTCTGAATGACACTGACAGAGATGTGTGAAACATTTTCTGGTTTTAATTTGAATGTTTTCTTTTCCTGCTTTTTGCTAGTTTATGTCATTGTCAGTGTTTTTCTTCTGACAGAGTTCAAATAGAGTATTCAATAAGTGGGGTTTTTTATTTCCTTACCTTTAAATATGGAAACTTTCCTAAACTAAACCTTTTCTTCCAGATAAATAATATTTGTAAAGAGATAATAGCTCTTGATCCGAGACACAAAAGCACCTTAATATATACAAAGAATTTCCTTAAATGTCTCAGCAGATGCCAGTCCTGAAAGGAGCTTGTGCTCTCTGCAACCGTTCTAACAAATTCTGCTTAGAAAAACAGTAATGTCAAGTTACAGCTGAGGGCCTGGGTTCTGTTCCCTTTTGAATTTGAGAGATTCTCACTCATTTTCAAGGCATCTCCAGTTTTTTCTCTATTTCTGCTCTGACTTAAAGCCTTGGTGCCAGAGCGGCAGGGAAATTTGTGTCAAGCTGCTGGGGGACAGCTCCTTTGCAGCCATGATACATGGCACTTCTTCTGGAGTCTCCCCTTCAGCCCCAGGGTGTCCAGAACCGTCATGGGCTTGGGACTTGGTGGGATGCAGCTCTGGAATACCCGAAGCAAGAAGAGATGCCGGTTACAGCCAGCCAGAGTTCCGAGTGTACAGCACCTCACTGAAGGTGGATGTGGCATGGCCTGTGGCACGGTGAATGCGATCTCTGGGAAGAAGGGTCAACCTTCCTGGCAGTGGGGACACCTTTCAGCTCCCAGGAGCAGTGTCAGAGTTTCAAGCATTGACTGAGACTTTTGTGCTTGTATTTTTCTGGGCGTTGATCCATGTCAAGGAAATGAGAGGGAAATTTGAAAAAGCTAGAGTTTAAATATGTGAAATGTGCTATGAGATTTAAACTTTCTGAGCTCCAGGATAAGACTAAGTTTGGCCTGAGCTCTTGTCTTTTATTTAGAAAATCTGACCTTCAAGAAGATGCCTTCAGTTCCCTGTGTAGTCACATGAGGTCTTTTGTGATACACTTTTCCCACTCCTTCTGCAAGATCAAGGCTACTGCAGTGGGTTGAAATGCAGGTCTTTCTCTGCTCCTCCACTCTGGGGACTGGCCAGAGGAGCAGGCTGCACGGGAAGGGGAAGGAATAAAGGAAGCAGGTGCAAAGTAACTTGTTCCTGACCCAGTTCCTGTTGGACCAAATGCTGCTACAAACTAACATGATACTCCAGAGCGAAGCCAAAGTCTGAAAGTCATCTGTTGTTTAGATAAAGGCATTACTGGATCATAAATTAAAGATGAGCTGAGGTAGAAAAATACATCCAAAAGATATAAATTATGCCTCCCACTCTATTTTAACATTTTCTTTCAGATCTGGAAGACAGATTCCTTTTTATGTTATGTTTCCTGGCATCTTTCTGTGAGGTGAATGTATGAATTCTCAGTACAGCCTGCTCTCTTCCCTACAAAACATGTAGCAAATACCACCTTGCTGAGAGGGCTTTACCCAGTTCTTCAGAAGGGCACGGAAAGAATAATAAATGATCTACAGCAAATTTGCATTTTTTCCAAACTGTGGCAGATGGCAGCATCAGCCCATTTTGCATAGGTTTGTTTTTCTCCCGCACTTTCTACCATTCCCTTCACGGGTTTCAGGAAATGCTTTGCATGTGGTTTGCTATCTGTTGTGATTCATTTGAGTAAATTAATCTCTGCCATTTGAATGTTATTAACTTTACAAAATGTGTTTGGAAAGTCTGTAATAGGTTTGTTCCATTCACTGAGAAGCCCTTGGTTAAAAAAACCTATGCCCCAGAGTTTCTCTTTTGTCAAAAGTATTTGACACCATCTCGTGAGGCAAATGATAATCTACGAAGAGAAAAGCAGTGATGAATCCTGTCCCATGGATTCTCAAAGTTGAATCCTCCCTTTAGGTGCTCTCAAAATCCATCTTTTGTTGGGCAGCTCTTGCCAACCCTCATCACTCTCATTGACCAAAGATGATACTCACTTATGTTGTTTTCCAACAGAAACAGTTTACTTTGTGATTACTCACTTTCCATGAGATAAGAAGGCAAATTAGTTGTACGTAATCTGGTGAAACCTATGCCCTAGTTCTGCAACTGGCTGTGCAAGCAGATGCCTGTACCTCCCTGCCAGCTGTGGGTTTTTGCCGCAGAATCATTCCCAAGCTGGAACTGTTGTGCTGCTCTGCAGGTTTCCCACTCCCAGCCACGCTGCTGCATGGCAGAACACCACGGGGCAGAGGAACTGACACAACACCAGGGTCGAGTCTTGTGCTCATGTGCTGCCTTTGCAACATGAGCTTGACCACACGCAGGTCTCCACATTCTGCTTTTCCAGTTTCTCAGAGAGGCTGGCTAAAGGGCATGGGGCTGGCTGGCTTGGCTTACGAAAGGTCATAATGCACATTAATTCAGCAATGCAATCATGCAATGAATAAGACACTATCAGAAGCTGTAGCTTTTTCATGTCTTCCTGCCCATCAGCCAGAGATGAAATCAAAATATGACCCATATTTCACTTCCTTGCTGATTAAAAAGTCTGTATTTTTCTCTTAATTGACTCAACTTTCCTTTGTGTTTAAGTGTCCCTTTCCTTTCCAGAATTAATATTTGTTCTTTTTAAATCCAGTTGGACATTAGAAAGGGTTTATAGTTAGTACAATTGGAATCCAAAACATCTGTACATTTCTTCATAGATAGAAAATTCTGTGTTCCAGAGAGTTATTTTTAGTACTTGCTTCTTATTCATCTATCAATCACATCTTCTCAACATTCCCCTTCTGCAGGTGCTGGAGAATCAGGGAAGAGCACTATTGTAAAGCAAATGAAGTAAGTATCTGAATATGCATATAAGTCGTTGAATTTGGTATTTGTAGTATAAGCTATCTAGCTAATGACTTATTACAGTATTTATGCTTATTTGAATAAAATGCAAAGAAACATCATTCAAATCAAGTTATCATTCAACAACACAATAAATAGAAAGTCACTTTGTAAGCACCAATCTCTTCCTGTGTAAAAATCAAGGAAACTGTTTTAGGAAAACAGGAATACTAGTCTGAATTTGAGTTCCCCTAACTATTTAAAATCTTCACCAGTGCATTTTAAAGAGTTAAATAAAAAATATTATGTCATAAGAACAATTTTCTATTAATTAAGTGGCTCATTTTGTAACAAGACAGATTCAGAACCGTCCATCAAATACTTTGCTAACCCTTTTTCTCCACTTAAATGATGGATAAACTTATTTCTGGTTTGAGTTCCGTTCAGGAGACCCTCCCTATTCAGCAAACCATTGAAGTGTATTGTGCTCAAAGCTTCCCCAAATAGGAGCAGATTAAACGTTCCTTTTGAACTGAGCACTTTAAGAAGGCTGATAAGCCTTAACAGCATGGAGGAGGGGGTAGAACACTGCAAGGCTGAAAGTTATATTTAAAGCCCTGTGCTGTCAACTTGATCACAAATATGAATTATTTTACAGGAAAACTGTTCAAAAAATGACCATTTTTCATATAAAATGTCTCCTTTCTGTCACAACCAATTATTTCTTTTTAAGGGATTTTTTTCAGTTAAAAAAAAAAAAGCTATTTCAATTTTTGTCGTTTTTGTTTTTCCTTTTTTTCAGTGAAGCCTAATATTTTCCCAAGAAGGCTGATACAAATGCTGAAAATACTATTTTCACCAAAATCATGGAAATTTTACTCCTCTTACTGTAATTCTCTCATTAATAAACTTCAGTTTTTTCAGTCTGAAGATTTCAATCAAAGTTATATCCGTCCACCAAACTTTGCACAATATCTACTAATGCTCAAAATATAGATAGACTGTAAGGCCCTAAAAAGATGGAGATGGTTATGAGAGACACTAGAAAGGAAAAAAAAATCTCTGAAGCTCTGTGCTTCTAACTACATCATTTCCATTGTGTGATCTAACCTTTTTAAAACCAAGCCTGGGTATCCCTGTGATATGCTCTAAGTTAGCAGTACAAAGCTACTACAAATAATTCAGCAAATGAAGTGCAGGAAGCAAAATATTTGGTCATTATGCCTGTTGAGACTGAGTCAAAGCCACCTATCTAAAGAGAAGCCTTCTATTTGTGAATAAAAAAACCCCAGAAGACTGCATCCATAAAATGGGGATGTCTCTGCTCCAGGAGCTCCCCTTTTTCTTTCTCCTGAGTTCAATAGGATTCCTTTGAATCTTTCAGAATTCATTTGAATTCATTCTGAAAACAGCATTCAAAAAACTAAAACTTCAAAAGAGAGTTTATAGATATGCCTGGTCTAGAAGTGATCAGGAAAACATTTTAGAGAGCTCTTTTTGCCTATAGATACTATTCCTACAGGCACAAGAAGGCAATTTTTGAGTTTTCTGACATCCATAAATCAGAGACATGTTAAGACACAGTAGTTGTGACCTGGGCTTTTGTGTGTATGTTAGTGAATGATATTCTGACAGGACTGACTTCTCCCCTGGAAGGGCAAATCTCCCCAAGGCACACACCTGTACTCATTACGGGCTAACCTGTCAGATCCTTTCACATCACCCCTTTCTGCTTGTATAGTCTGTCCAGACTGTGTCTCTGACAAGACCAGGGTGACAAAACAAACCCCAAAGGCCAGAAAATCTTTATTTGATAACCTGGCCTTCATCTCTAAACACCTGAGGTCAGCAAGAACAGAGCCTCGGTTCGAGCAGCAGACGAAGGTGTTTGGTGTCTGTTCTCTGAGAGTACGCTCTGTCCAAATGGGTGAAGGTTTTGTCCTTTTTCACAACTCATGGAAAAAGATGTCTCTGAGTCATGATATAATCTGTACACTGATTTGGAGAACTTTAACCACACGCCATTCTCCAGTTACGAAGAGTTATGAAATGATAATCTCTCTGTCAGAATCAGATTGCTGAAATTGACTGCTAAGGTTCTTTACCCTCTGAAGTAATATGCATGTCTCCAAAGCCTGTCAGACCTTTCTACAACTAGAAATTGTAACTGACATACAAAGAAATATTAAAGACTTTTTTCTTGTTTTCTTGATAAGAGCCTCACAGTGTTGAAATATGTTTTACCATAATTTTTCTACCTAGGTAAGATTCTGGATAAAAATGAGAATGACTAAACAAGCAATGTGACAACTCATGACTAATGTTGTAGTTTCCAATAATAAAAGATTTGGAATCTAAGTACAGCAATGCACCTTGCACTATACCTACAGGGATGGACCTGGGTCCTGTTCCAGAGTCATACATTATCTTATACTGATGCACAAGGTGAAAAAACATTACCTGTTCAGTCCGATTGGGTGCACAGATTTAACCTCGCATAGATGAAGAAATTGCTGTTTCCCTGTTCTAGCAGAATCGGCACATTAATCATTGATAAATGTTTTTCCAAGGACCAAATGGATTAAGTTCTTTTTTGTGCTGAACACGAAAGCATCTGATCCAACTTTTCATTACTTTTTTTTTTTTAATGCATCCCATAAAGCCTTTGTTTTCTTTTTTTTACACCAGGATCATCCATAAAGACGGTTTCACCTACCAGGAACGCGTGGAGTTCAGACCTATCGTTTACAGTAACACAGTGCAGTCTATCCTGTCTATTGTGAAAGCAATGACTAAATTAGGAATTAGTTATGAAAACCCTGCTAGAATTGTGAGTATGATAATCTTTATCTTGAAATAGACATTGGAACACATTTTTTGTAGTATAATAGTAGAGTGTAGTAGTTTTAATTTTTAATTTTCTTTATTAATTACTCCTGAATTTTGACTGTGTATATCTGTTTAATTTTTTTTTTTCCTCTCCCTTTTCCCTTCAGGACAGGGGGAGATATTAGAAATCCCTTCTTCTATATGCATAATATTCTAATTATATATAAATATAAATACATGTATATATTTTTATACAACTTTAATCTAATAATTTCGACATTTCAGTAACTTTTCCCTTCTCCCTTTCCCTTGTGTTCATTAAAAAAATAGAAGGAAAAAAACCTGCAAACTATAAAATTTAAACATTTGACAAAAAAATCAAATCCAAACCATTACATAGAGTCTAGTAGAACAAAGAGGGTCCAGTATTTTCTTTATGCCAGTGGAAACCAAGTACTGTTCAAGTTACATGTGACAAGATGTATTTTTATTTTCTCAGGACTGATGCCCAAAGGTCTACCCTTTGCATAAATTGCCATTTTGATTGTTATGAAAGAAATGTTCAACTTGCAAAGACATTATTAAAAAAAAAAAAAAAAAACCAACAGAACCTTTTCTTAGCTGCTCAGTCATTTATTGCTATTGGGAAATGTAAAAAAAAAAATTTCCCTTTTATGAACAAACCTTGGGGTTCAGCCATGTAAGGAAGGGTCATGTAGAGTTGTTTGGGAGCATTTCAGTTTGGCATTGCTCCTAGAGCAGACACCTCCCTGTTGTATGGATGCAGTATTGGCCCGCTGGCACCACAGAGAAGTGAAGTCTGACTTTCCTGGCACAGTTACCAATGCTCTGCACAGGCACATAGAGGCAAAGCTGCAACAAGGAGACCTTCTGTCTTTTGTCAATCGTGCTGAATTTTCAGGGACAAAAACAAAGGAAAAACTTTTCTTCTCTGTGCAATGATTCAGCCTATTGCCTGTAATTCAGTCCTTGCTGAGAATTTCTTAAAGGCCTGTCAGAATAGCAGTTGATTCCAGTTTTGGCAAATTCCGCCTAATCCCCAGAGGTTTATCTTGGAGGGAATAACATCTGCTTATCTGAAAGAGCTTTTCTTGTTCCAAAAGTCTACATTTCGTTATAGTGACATGTGGTACTTTGACCTAAAAAATGATAAACAAAAGCTTCAGAGGTTACTAAAGCTCACACACAGGCATTTGACAAAAATAGAAATTAAATGTTTTCCATGAATGCAAGTCATTCAAACAAGCATAACAAAGCCCAAAAGCAGCACATAGAAAATAGGCCAATGTTCACCTGCTGTACTGCACAGGGACTTGTCAACCAATCTCCATGGCCTAAGACAGCTGGACCTTGCAGCATCTAGCCACAGGTCCTGGCTTAGCCCATGCTATCTTAGCCCATGGTCCAGACTCTGTCACCTGTAATTGAAATATGTTCTTCCTGTGCCCTAGTTTCAGTCTCTTTTCTCAGTCCTGCCAAATTTTCTGAGATATTTATACATACTCACTCTATGCCAGTTTCATAGACATTCTTTTCAAGGGATTTCACAGCCTGCGGAACTGGGAGTTGAAAATTTTTGTTAAATATCCCAGTTCATTTCTTATCATTATATATAACCAAATGCAGAAAATACAGCTTTTGTAAGTTAATCATTTATACCACAGTCAGGTCACTCTTACTGTCATTGCAGAATAGACATCCAGGAACATGGTTGAATACAGCTGTATAAAATATTTGCAGTGCCTGTCTTCTTTTCCCCCCAGACTATGTAGGAACAAGCTGGATGTGAATTTTAAAGAAAATAGAAATTTTGGTCACATTTATTTGAATTGCCACTAAACCTTGCCCATTCTTCCAAAAACCCTCAAAATCTTAGCTTCCATTTCACATGAAATCATAAGCCATTGATAAGTTTGAGTTGTTTTGAGACAAGCTTTGATTTCAGCTAGACTTTGCTTTTATTGTGTTCTGATCCAGATTTAACCACCTAAAGTTATCTAGTCCAAGGACTGGGGTTATCTTAGTCTTGAAAGCAATGAGTTTATCCATGTTCCAGGTCTGCCTGCAAATATCTCTTACTGGTCCTGAAAGGGCCTTGGGATTTAATTTAAACAACATCTGTTCTGGGTAGGGAGATGCTTTTTCTTCCTAAAGGCTCATTCCAACCTGTTTTTAATATGAAAATCATCTGAAGTCCGTGTAAATGCCAGTGAGATACAAAGCATTTTTATCAATCAGGTTTATGATAAGCTCAATTTGCTGCCATCTTCCTTCATTATGTAAGCAGCAAATTCACATTTGCCACCTTTTGCATAATAATCAATGAACATTTACCCCGCCCCTGGAGGCTCTGAGCTCAAGGCTTCTTGTTGGAGGGCATTCAACCAACAAATCCAACATAGTAGGTAGATAACTGCAATCATTACATGATATGTCATATCTTGAAGGAGAGAACATTCAAACTCTTATCTTGAAGCTGAACCCTGGAGACAAATGCAGGGCACACAAGAGAAAGCGTGACCCAGTTCTGCTGATCCCAGCACTGCACGAGAGGATGGGGGTATAAAAGGAGATGGTGAGGTTTAATGTAGAAGAGCAGCTATACAGCTGTCCACCTTCCTCGTTCCAATGAAGGCAATTTTCTAGCGGTAATTTCCCCCCCTTTTTTTTCCCGATGCTAACCCAATTTCTCCAAAATTTCAGAAAACATGCAGTGTTTCGTTTTTAATCTGTTTCTGACTTCTATGAAGTTTCCATAAACTTCACTTTCTATAGAGAGATAAAGATATAGCACATTCCTAAAATAAATTATTGTGAAGATGTTTTCTATTTTTGAATAAAACATACTCTCTGCCAAAACAGTGTCTGTCAGAATCCATTTATACTTTTGCAACTATTGACTGAAAGTCACTTCAGTTGTCTACTTATACAACTAGGAAGGAATTATATTTTATAATTATCCCCTGCTGTGGTAGTGTATCAAATGACTCTATTTTAATCATGCTCTTTATTTACAGTACATTCCTAAGCCGTTAACTACTGAAAAGAAATATTTTTAATATAAAAGATTGTTTAAGTATCTTTGATTTGACTACAAAAGGAAGAAATTATAGAATAATGTATTTTAAATATTTGGGATTTTATTCTGGTGCAGGTTTCTTCTCCCCCACATAGAAGAACATATAGGAAATCCATTCACGAGTTGTATTCACTGTGCCACATTTCTCACTGTGGCCTAAAGCTAGAATTTTTTTCTTCCAAATACATTCAAAAATACATTTATCTATAGATTTCTGCTTTCATATAGTTAACTTCAAATATCCCTTCTAATTTAATTTTTGACACCCTATTACTCTCTCTTACAAATTGGACTTTTTGTGAATACAAGATGAAACCAAGACCTTGTATGAACAAAACAAAAAAAAAAGAAAGATGAAAACTCTGTGTATCACGATTTAAGTCTAACCTTGTCACTAGCAGAAGGGAAGTGAGCTTGTAAAAGGATGTTTACACACACAGGCGAGTACAGCTACCTGGAAAAAGCAGTGAAAATGAGAAATTTTGCCCCTGCGACTCATTATAAACCAAGCACGTCTTCAGGGAGGTGGAGGGGCACAGCGCGCTTGCACAACATTTACTGAAATTTCTCTTTAGGAAGATGAAAGGAAGCTCTGTGCCATGGCAACAACTCTGGAGGATGGCAACATGTCTTCTGAACTGGTTGAGCTCATCAAACAGCTGTGGCGCGACGGTGGGACCCAGGCCTGCTTCGCCAGGGCAGCAGAGTACCAGCTCAGTGACTCGGCAGCCTAGTAGGTGACAGCAGCTGCTGAGCAGCTGGCTACTGCTGCATGGACAGCTAGGAAGCCTTGAGACACGAACTATCCCTAGTGTGCAGCCCATGGAAATTACTGTTTGTTAACCAGAAAAAGAATGAGGGTTTTTTGCTAATGTTCATGATATGTTAGAAATGTTTGACTAAAGGAAACAAGTGAAATTAAGGAACAACTTGTTTCTGTGTTTGTTTAAAACATAAAAAAAAAAAGAAAAAAAAAGAAAAGGGTCTGTTGTCTCACTGGGTAATTCTAAGATTGACAGAATGGGAGAAAGGGTGAATTGAAATGGCTTAGGTTCTACCTAGAATTGTACTTTGTACACATTTCAAGCTGTTAAATATAAGTCTGGAGAAAACTATAAAAACTTTCCTCTAAACTAATCTGGCTGCATGGATCGGTGTTCCCTGGGCTGTTAACATGTCAGCATTCAGCTGAGTCAGTGGTGCTGCAGCCACTCTCTAACCTGACAGCCCCAGTTTCCTTCTGTGTCCTGGGAGGTGGCAAACAGATAAGCAGGGCACTACGGATGCTCAGCTCTGACACCACGAAGGGTTGAGCTGGGGCACATCTCTCACCTTAGCTGTACTCATAACACTCTAAACTTAGTGAGTTTAGACTTTTCATGACTCCCTGGCTTGGCTGCTCCTATAGCTGTTCTTTCAGGCTACAGTCCTGCTCTGCTGTCTTCTCTCTTAGCTCATGCAACACCATGAAGGGAGATGTCACCTGGGTCAGAGTTTTCCCAGCGTGTGCAAGTCTGACTCTAGACCTGGGACAGAGGGTTGTTCCTGCTGAGGTCCATCTTCCGTCTGCATCTGGAGGCTTCCCTGCTCCTGCCGCTCCTCCTGCAGGCTGAGGCCACCTGCAGAGTGAAGCCTTCCAAGGTGCTGGGTGTCCCTTATACTCAGCAGGGAAAGGCATGACTGGAGGCTGGGCTGGGACCCAGGCAACCTGAAGGCAGTCACAGCTCACTAATTGTAGATAGTACAGGGGACATACCATGAAAATATTAAAAATTCTTTATCTCTTTTTGTCTTCCAAACAAGAATTAAAAATCTTTCTGCAAGATTCCTAAACAAAGAAAATACTGCCTGTATTTATTTGTGCTTTATTCGGCAGTAATTTATGGCAGCCCTGTATTCCTATAGGAATAGGGCAGAGCAATCTTTTGTTTCCTAACATACCCTTTCTGGCAGGGCCCACTGCAGTTCCTAGCACTAAAACTCTATAACAAAGCATCAAAATTAAAAGGAAAACCACCTCTTTATGTTAAAAAAAAAAATATTACCTGTTTACCAGCTAACCCTCTACTGTGTACGCTATGCCTGGCAGATTAGATTCTGTTTCCTAAAAAGAAGACAGGAGAGTCTAAACTAATTCCCTCTCAGTGTTATGTTCTCTGTCATGTTTTAACTTGCAATAGGTTTCAGTATTTAAGTAAGTTAATATAGACTGTGTCCATAATCATTATTTATTGCTAGAGTTGCATTAAAAACCTCTACAGTGATATGTTTTTCATCTGCTTGAACACTTCTGAAAATTTTGCTAATCCTCTGTCTTCATCTTATGGCACCTGATGCTTCTAAAAGTCTAGCCTTTGGCTCTGAACCATTAAAATCAACTTAATATTTGCCCTTGCTGCTGGGCTTCTAATGATCAGTTCAAAGCCAGCTACAGTCAATCAACCATCTAATACTGCAGTTCAATTTCTTTTAAAACCAAAACCCTGTTCCTCAGCTCCCGTGAATCAGCTCCTACAAAGAATATTGATTTATATTGTGTAAACTCTGACTTTGTGAGGTTATCTTCTCTAAGACTTTTCATTATTAATTCATGCCAATGAAGTTTGATCACTGCCTTTCCTTTGTGTGTTTAAATTGGGAAAAAATGAGATCTTGTGAATAATAGAAAAACCCCCTCTATACTAAATTTGGCTGGAATTTCTTCCTTAGACTCACCTGGAATTAAGTCTGTTTTAATATGGACTGATGAGTAAGGAAGGGGCAAAATTGATAATAAGCTCTGACCTTAAATGTCATTGTATAGCTACCAGTAGTACACGGTGCATCTTGCTTACTCAGTCATTTGCCTCTCAGGGTAGGACTCATGTCTCCTAATTCAAGCCAAGGAAAGATCAGCATTTAGACTGACCTAATGATTTGCATTCCCTCCTTTGCCAGTGAAGAGCTGGTCTGCAGAGTCTCCCCTTGAAGCTACCTGCAGCTTTAGGAGCAGTCTGAAGTTGCCTCTCTTGCTCTATTAGCTAGATAATTAACTTGGTCTAATTTTGTATGCAATTACAATTGTCTGTCTTGAATTGAATTTAGACATTTGTGACTAAGAACTATCACAAATTTATAAACAATTTTATATAAATGTGTTTGGTTTAGAGCTTACATGCTCTGTAAATAGTAAAACGTCTTTTGTTGCTCCCTTCCACAAAGGTGAGCTGAGATGAGTTTGCCTCAGGCCCTACTCAGAGAAACAGAGATATATTGCCCTTTTTAAAAAAAAAACAACCAAACCCAGATGGTTTCCTGGCCTCAAATAATAGACAAACATTGAATTACTCAGATCAGCACTCCTTGCTGAGTGGATACAGTGTATTCAACTTAAAATAAGAAAATCCCATTTGGAAGCATTACTTGGAAACATCTAAATGAAAGACTCCAGCTTTTTAATTATTTCAATCGTATTTAATTTTACTCTATTATTTTTAATTATTATTTTACAGATTTATTAAATATTGCAGGCAAGGATGAGGAGCTGCGAGGTTTGTTTTGGAAGCTTCTGGTTAAATTGAACAGCAGAACTTGATGCTGGGCAGACAGTGTAGAGAGGGAAAAAAGGCAGCCTGAATCCTAATAAACTTTAGAGAGACAGTGTTTTCTTTGTCAGAGACACTAGGTTACAAATGGAATGGTGCCAACTGGGACACCAAAAAGCTTGAAAATGATTCAACTGCTATATGTGTGGTTTCTTGATTTTGGCTTTGTTTTTTATTTGAATATTGGCAGTTAAAAGGTGTCAAGTTAGCCAGTCATCAGCTCTTCTTTTTCTATTGTCAATTCATAACCTCTCCAGAGATTCCGAGACCAGCCAGTAGGATTCACAGGCTCTGTCCAGCCATTTAGAGAAAGCTGTGTGCTCCTAGAAGACACAGGAGAATGGTTGGTGGTAGGACTAGAGCAGGCTTCAAAGATCTGGTTTGGATTCTCATTTCATGCAGATTTTATCTCTGTATGCCAGAAATAAGAGGAAGTAATCCATACCTTTCCAGGGGGTTGTCAGAATACTAACCCAGGGGATCCTCAGCTTCATTGAAGCTTTTGGTTTTGATTACAAAACATTTTTAAAATTACCATGTAGCTTCCTCTTGTAAACCGAGAGGTCTGCAGGGAAAATAACCCTTAAAAGTGAATTCTTCCAAAATATTATGCCCTCTCTTTCACGTAGGAAGGAAGACACTGTTGCCAGCAGTCTGAGATGCTGTGGTGACTCCTAATGCATCTGCTTCTGAAAGATGCTTGTGGTTCTTCCCCTGTGGTGGAAATTCCCACTTGCTGAGACAAAATGGCCAAAACCCCTTACCTGACAAGGTGGTTTTTTGTCACCCCTGAGGAAAATAAGGATTTTCCTGAACAGAAATTCTCAGAAAGGTATTTATTATGTACAACTAAATTACACTTCTATATACAAGAAAAAAAAAAAAAAGGCAGGCTCTGGACTTTGGAACTAAGTTGTATAAAACCCAGTAGTATTGTATTTAAATGTGTCATTTACATTACAAATGTAAAAGTGCCTCAGTATGAAGTGATTGCGTGACCTTTTGATTTCACCAACCACCATTTCTTTTTTACTGTCCTTAGTTACCTCAATGATTTGGACAGGTTGGCAATGTCAGACTATGTGCCCAGTGAGCAAGATGTTCTACACTCCCGAGTGCAGACAACTGGGATTATAGAGACTCAGTTTTCTTTCAAGGATTTGAACTTCAGGTATGAAAGCCATATTTGATAGTTTTCTTGGGTTTTATTTTCTTTCAAAGGTATTGACCTATTATAATACAGGTAATCCCATTGTGATATCCTTGAATCCAATCTTATTTAACATTTTGACACAGTGAAAAAAGCAAGATATTTTACTATCAGTACTCCAACTTTGAGCATATAATGAGCCATTATACAGAGGTCTCAGAATATCAGGTTCTCAGAGGACATTTTTACATATGTGTCTAAAAAGCATTAGTTGTATCCTGCCATTTGAATAATTGTGACATTTATGAAATTTGCCTGCCTAAATGTCCTTAACAGCATGCAAAAACATTCGATGACTATCAATTTGCATGCACTCTCAACCTTTCACTCTTCTTTTGAGAATGGAAATAACTGCTCTTAGCACTGCAGTGCCTTATACTTGGAAAAAAAAAATATTAATTTCTGTCTCATAGGAAATTTCAGCATTATCATGCATGCCTTCGTGCTCATTTAAGATGAAAAGCAAAACGCTCAGAAAAAAACTTTGAAAATAATGCCTTTGAGAATTTTGACTGAAATATTCTACACATTTACTCAAGATTTTGTTATGCTTGGTGAACCAATTAGAAACATCCAATTCCACATGAAAATGGATTTGAATGAATTATGACAGTTTCAGCGTTCTATAATGCTTTTCTCTATGGACTGAAATCCATTTAATTCTTAATTTAAAGGCTGGGATGCATACTGAGGAATGCAGTCTAGACAAGAAACTGCCTGTAGAGACAGACAGATTTATAAACCATGAGTATTATAACTTTTACATTTTTCCTTCAGCTGCTTTTTTTCTCCTCATGTGCCAATTAAAGATTCCCCAAGCCCTCTGTGCTACCACACAGATGCTTTGACACAACAGAGATTACATATACAAGATGAGATTCTGAAGTAGATGCCCTAAAAATAAATTATTAGCACCTATTAATACTCTGGTCACTTGTGAAAATTCAGCATTTACCCACAAATTCTGTAGTGCAATCTAATAGCATCATATTTTTTTTTCTCAGATTAACATATTTCCAGGCAGCTTTGTATACGGGAAATTTGAGTGCCTTCAGTTACAATCACAGTTTGTGTAAGAAATAAATTCAGGGTGGAGAAAGAAACCACCAGAGTGCAAATGCTCTTTGACACGGATGTTATCAGTCCTGATATTAGAATACCGGCATTAGTGTCTAGGTCTAACTGAAATGCAGCACAACTGAGAATTTAGTTACCCAAGTGTCTGTAAACAAGAGGAAGGTTCCTAATGCCACCACAGACACAAACGCCAGCATTTTTACCCTTTCTGCTTTATATCACATTAGTGTTATGTGAGTAAATTCATTGCTAGTTGCAGAGAGTTGAGTAACAGGAGGTAAAATCACTACAGAATAGTCTGAGGGGTTTGAGCTGCTGTAGGGATGCAGAGCAGTTATAAATCCATTTTAACCATCCAGTTACTGCTACTTTGTATTATCAGAGCAGTGCAAAACAGCTGGAGGATCTTGATGACTCTGCACTAAGTTTGATAAGTACCATAGAGACATCTATAAAGAAAGGAGCACTTCCACATTCAGAGTGAGTTTTGGCTAATGTACTGTTTGGGCTTTGGGTCACAAGCCACACATGGATAAAAAACCCGCTATGAACAGATGCCTCATTCACTAAACACTTGTCCCTCTTCTGAACTGAGTGAGGCAGAAAACATTTTCTATCTGTGCAGTAAGAGTCTAAATTCCAGTACTGTAACTGAATTACAGCTACACAGAAAATATCGATTTTTATTTGCTCTTTTCTTAGTAATTGTTTTGCTGGTTTAGTGTAATTTAGCTTTCATGCACTCTTCAATTTGTTTTCACTAATGTTGACTTAGTCTTCAGAATATATTTAAATATTTTTAAAAGAAGGTGTGATCTTCATAGGTTCTCTTCTACTGTTGTTTCTATTGGTGTGCCAGGAAGAGTGTGACTGAAATCAGGCAGGTTTTATTTTAGTCTTCAGGTCTAATATTGTGTACCATTAAATGAATATACAGCTAATTCCATATCTGCAGCTAAGTTTTGCAAGAGCACTTCTTGGAAAATATAGAGATTTCTACACAAACTTTGACTATCTTGGTAAAAGAAAAAGATCATCTGGTTTTCTACCACTCAGGGAGGGACTTCTGTTTTACATATTCGCATGTTAAGTTCTGGGCTGGAATGAGAAGACCTAAGCAACCTAAGATTAGTACAACAAGAACTGCCCATAAGCATTGCCTCTGGCCTTGATCTTGTCTTATATTAACAGACTTCTCATGAATATTCACAGGGCCATATGCTAAAACATTGCAGGAAAGGGAATAGAGATTCATATGGTTATGAATGCTTGCAAAACTTTACTGCAGATGAAATTTTCAAGCTTTTTCTTTTTTGTGCTATACCGCAAATCAAAGAAGGCAGTTGACTTTTGGGTACTAATAACAGCCAAAAGTCAAAACACTTTATTCATACTGAATTCACTCTTTAGTAGATGTTCTGAACTCAATGAAGATACGCTTGGAAGAATGCCATGACTGTTATCAAAGTCTTCCTCCACAACAGCTTCCTGATTTCCAAAATAATTCATTTTTGTAGACACCCATTTATGAAAAAAAAAATGATAAAATGTACCAGAAAAAAATTCTCATTGATCCTAAGATGCAGAAACAGTTCATTATGAGCATTGGGAAGAGTTTAATTTCTTCTAAGCGGGATGAAAAATGATAAATAATAAACTTTGTTACCATCAGCTGCACTGCTGATGGTGAAGAAAACAGAGGATTGCAAAAAACAGTGTTTCAGTAACAATTATTCTTGCTCTGTTTACTACTGACATAATTATTTCATACTGAATCCCAATATATTTATTGCTGTAAGAATTGAGCTGTGTTTAATTTTCAGATACTGCAGGAAATGCATCCAGAGATCTAATGCATGTTCTTGAAGAACTGGCTAAGGCAACAGGAGATTAGGTTTTACAGTTTTAAGTTCAACAACAGGCAGCACAGGGAAAAGTCATCATGCACACAAGGAAAGAGAAAATCTATGAGTAGGGTAAATTTGATTTTTTTATGGTCTTCCTCCTTTATAATGCAGTTGAAAAATCTTCAAGTTTGACATCTTTTATTTCAGAAAAATAGTGAAAAGAATGTCCTATCCCTTGTCACTGAAGAATTTCAAATAGAAGTGGGAATTTTGAAAGTTAGGGCTAAGCAGAACAATGGTAGCTTTGATGACAGCTCCATCTTAGTTGGGCCCTAACTAGATCCCATCTAGGTGTGCTCAGTGGGCTTTGGATCCCATATAAATAGTCCATGTAAACTTCATATGACACTACCCAAAAACAGTATTCCTGGCAAAGGCTGAAGGAAATTATTGCAGACAAGGTCACCCCTACAGTTCCCCCTCTACAAAAGAAAGGATTCCTGCTCCCCAGGAACTGCTACTAAAAGAGCAACTAATGAGTTTGATAGGGCAGAGACCTCCCCACAGAGGTGTGCTGCAGGTTATATATAGCAAGCTCAGTGATTGCACCAGGGCAGGGAGCAGATGGCAAAACCTAGATACACATAACCAGTGGGTCAACCCGTGACTCGCTTCCAGTCATAAGCCTTACTGATCAATGTGACAGTTCACTGCAAGCAAAACAATGAAGTAGCAAATTACACTGAATTTGAGGGTCTTCTGTCAAAGTTTCAGAACTCTGTCCTGAATAAATCCTTGCCTGCAGGTCTCAGTACTGCTCTGAGCCCTTATGCAGAGATGCAGAGCCCCACTTCCTCAACACAGAGTGCCCCCTGAAAGCACCAAATGCTTTTCTTACGTGTAGGTTTTTAAGCCTGTACATCTTGTTTTATGCCCACTACAAAGCCATGAATAACACATAGCACTCCTTGACCTGTTGGGATAGAAACAGATCAATATTTGGAAAAGCTGAATGTTTGTCATTCATCTCCAGTTGAACTCTGTGCGTTAACAGCATGACTACATCCTTACTAGTTAGTGCTTTACATTGTACATATGTTATTTTTTCTGCAAAGGATGTTTGATGTGGGTGGACAGCGATCAGAGAGAAAAAAGTGGATTCATTGCTTTGAGGGAGTTACTTGCATCATATTCTGTGCTGCACTCAGTGCCTATGACATGGTTCTGGTGGAAGATAAAGAAGTGGTGAGTCAGAAGAGACAAACAACCCTTTTTGCTTCTAAGTTTTAATGTACTTTCTGATGGCGTATCAGAACTATTCCTGTTCCCTGATAACCATTTAAAGGCTATTACACTGTATTGGCTCTTTCCGGTAAAGAACATTACAGTAAAAATGACATATGGAGATGAGATTTGTCAGTCTCTCATATTTACCTTTTGCATCTCAACAGAACAGAATGCACGAAAGCCTTCATCTGTTCAACAGCATCTGCAACCACAAGTGCTTTGAAGCCACTTCCATTGTGCTTTTTCTAAACAAAAAAGACCTCTTTCAAGAGAAAATAACAAAAGTTCATCTGAATATCTGCTTTCCTGAGTATAATGGTAAGTTTGGAGTGTTCAGAAAAAAATACATTCAGATGATTAGCGCAGACCACGCATGAAAGACTTTGACTCAGGTCACCTAAATATAACTCTGAATATTCAGCATCTTATCTAAGCATCTAGCCTTTCTCACAAAAGAATGGTGTGAGACAGACACTGCCAGAATTCAACTCATCTCACCTACTCCCCATGCTTACCCTTGGGTGGGTTCGTCTTTCTCTCCAGAGATGCTTATTTCTCTCCATTGGCAGTAGGGAAAGCTGAATGACCCAGAAGTTTCAGGTGGCTGAAGTGTGGTGTGATGAACCCAGACAATATTTCAGGGCAGTCACTTGTCACTCACACACACCATAACTGAATCCAAGTTTTTGTCCCTATTTTGAGAACTCGTTCTATTAAGGAAGTCTGCCTCTTTTTGTATGTTACAGTAGTGTCTACTGGAGATAAGAATAACACCAGATGTTCCCAGCTGATGCAAGAGAATGTGTAAGGCTATGTCAGGAAGTGCCAGAGAAAAAACAAAATCTGTTCATATTTTAATATTAACCTAATGTATTTGGGATAAGGAGTTTCCAGAATGAAGCATATTTAAAGCAATATTATTATTAGAAGATGGGTTCTTTGTACTTCCTGAAAAACAGCTCCATCACTCCATTTCTCAGGAAATAAAGACAGCAACCCAAAATTGCTCAGTGGGATAATCAGACGTGATGTGCTAGACTCAGTGGAGCTACACCACTTCACCCTGCCCAAGGCTCAGACGGGATGGGAGCCAGTAAGGGCTCTCATCAGCCGCTTCATGCTCCAGACTGACAGAGAGGCCGTAGCACCAGTGTCCACACCTGCTATTGCTCTAAAGGAGCGCTACCAAAAGGCAGAAAAGCTGCATGAAGAAATTAAGACTGAATATAAAAGTGTCTGATTTTTTTTCCCTTTTTCCTTCTTCAATTCTTTATTGCTTAATTGTTATATTTCCCATCAAATTTGTCTCTTATCTATCTGAATCCCTTTGAATTTGCGTGCCTTCAGTTTTCCTTCTGTTTCTCTCACTTTCTTCTCTCTGTTGAAGGTCCTTCACTATTTCACACTGGCTTACTCAGGAGCATTTCACTTCAGAAATGAGGACTTCTGCTTAGGCATTGGAATTTAGATTTGGGGGGGGGGCAGTTTAAATACAAAATTTTCACACCTAATGAAGTTAATTCCAGTAGAATGAAAAAGAAAAGAGGCAGAAAAAAAAATTCTTGTCTCTTTGTAGCTCTTAGGAAGTACCAGTTGAAATTGTGTCTTGTCTTGTTTTTGCTGGTTTCTCCACTAGGACAAAACACATTTGAAGATGCTGCAAACTACATCAAGAAACAATTCCTAGACTTGAACATAAGGAAACAAGATAAAGAGATATATTGTCACCTGACCTGTGCCACGGACACCCAGAATGTCAAATTTGTTTTTGATGCAGTCACAGATATAATAATCAAAGAAAATCTGAAAGACTGTGGGCTCTTCTAGCTGTTCATGCTCAGAGCCTCAGTCCATTTTCCTCTATTCATCTGATGTGCTGACTGAAATAAAAAAAAACCCTCTAGGTAAGAAACAGTATCAATAAGACACCCGTTCACAGTCAGTTGAAGCCTTGGGTGCAGCCAGAGCATTTCAGACCAACATTAAGTTTCCATATCATAAGAAGATTAAAAAAAATTATTCCTGTTCCACAGAGATGCTGGCTGCTGATAAATCATCCTGGAATAAAAATCACATTCCTATTTAAATCAATATCATAGAATCATCCGATGGCTTGGTTTGCAAGGGAACTTAAAAATCACCTAGTTCCAACCTCCCAGCCATGGGCAGTGATATCTTCCACCAGACCAGGCAATCAGCACTTCTCAGGAAACTGGGGACACCTCAGTATCCTGTGTTTTCTAGTGATGAGAGAAAAAAAGACAATGTATAACATATATAATATATAACTGACTTTTATTTATAATTGAAGCCTTAAGAAAGCTATAGCATTAAACAGTATCAACACATAATTTACACTCCATTTTGTTTTCATGTTACATATACAACTAAAAATGACATACCATTAATTCAAGAAATGCAAACTCCCCAGACTTAAATGGTATATGACAAAGAGCAATGCCAATCTGAATGTTTAATTATACTGTTATGTTAGAAGAGCTGAGGGAAATATGCATAAAAAATACACATGTATAAAACTGGAAAATGCTGTTATCCATTTTGGAAAAAATAAAACACAATAAGATGGAGGGTAGGGAGAAAAAAAAATATTATAGTAGCTCAGTTCCTGCACAGACCATAAATTCAAATTGAAACTTTTTTCTTTTTGCAATTAAAGATGGGACTTTTTTAAAATATAGTTAATAATCATGCTACTCAATAGCCTCTTCAGTGCCCTGTGACCACAACAGTGACTTCTACCACTGCAGAGCAGATGTAAACCCACCAGTTCTCATGGCACCATGTAGAGACCCATTCTCTACACAAAGAACTTGATGATGCAGAGCTGCTCCCCCTTTACTCCTCTTGATTTACTGTGACTAACTACAGAAAATATTTTACTATGTTGAATGAAATGGGACTTTGTCCTGGTTTCAACTGGGATAGAGTTAATTTTCTTCCTATTAGCTGTCACAGTGCTGTGTCTTGCATTTACTATAAAGTTTTCCTCACTGCCATTATTGTTACTATTATTGTTATTATTATTATATTTTACTTTCTTTCAATTATTAAACTTTTCTAATATCAACCCACGGACTTCACCTTTTCCTGATTCTCTTCCCCATCCCACTGCGGGGGTGTGTGTGTGTGTGAGCGAGCAGCTGCACGGCACTTATCTGACAGCTCAGGTTAAAGCATGACAGAGTTCTGAATATATTCAACTGAATTTTGAAATTCAGTCTTGAAATAGCACTCACTTTTGAAATAGGATCATTGATGAAGGGTTTCCTTTTGGTTTTGTCTCTTTTTTTAATACATTTCAACCTAATTTTCACCATATGCTCACTGTGTTATGGTTAATCTAATCAGAATAGGCAACTTGGCCACTGAACAACAGCATCCTGCAGACTGTGCATGTGAACAGGGGCGTCAGAATGTGGAGGTCTCCCAGCAGAAGTGGGGAGTGGAGAACTAAAACACATTTTGCACTGCCTGGATTTCTGTTGCTGCCTGATTTGTAGTGCTTCACTTGATTAATTCCTTATTTGTATTTGAATTAGTGGATTTCCAGTGGTAAGGTTTCTGGACTCATTTCCAGCAATAAATCTAATTTAAAATCAATAATTTGAACTACGGTGACATCAACATTAATTTCTGATGCCTCGATAACATAATGAAAAACAAGGTCTTTAAGAAACAAATCCATGAACAAACACATTTCAAACATATTCTTCAAGCAAATTCCTGAGGCTTTACACCACAGCCTTAAAGCTACTACAGGTAAGACCGCTTAGGTCGGGTCTCCTGCTCATGAGGGAAGAAGTTTGGCTGGCCTGAGTGTGCCTAGTGACAGGATTGTGTCAGCTTTGTGATCCTCCAAGGGAAGGGGCTGCAGGCAACGTCCTCAGGCACCCCAGGGGGCTGAAGGGACAAGCTGGGGGGACAGCACAGGTCAGGGTGTGCAGGACCTCCCACAGCCCAGCCAGCAGCTCCGTGTCCCAGTGGCACTGCAGAGAGCACAGGCGCTCTGGGTGCCTGTACCCAGTGTTGTGTGTAGGGATGCTGTGGGGATCAAAACCAGAGCCTAGATGCCAAATAATCCCATTCCTGGGGCTACTGCTGCCTGTGGGTCCAGACCAGGCAGGCACAGCAGGCCAAGCTGTGCCCAGGAGTGCAGCCTCATGATCCCTATCATTTCTTCCTTCAGACACACAGAGAGGGAGGCAGGGAAAGGGCCCAAGTGTGACAGCTCTTACCGCATGGGATGTAACCCAGGTCACCTACAACCTGCTCGGGCTGGGTTACCCAAGACAGCAAGCTGGATCACTCTCTTCTCCAACCTGGCTAATACTTTAAGGTCATTGAGCATTTCTGAATCTACCTTGCAGGGCCACTGAGCTTCTGCATTCAGGTACCAACTCACAGTTGCCAGACCTGCACTGACATCCAGGGCTGAAGCCTGACCCTGCTATAGCTCTGCAGCAGCCTGAACTCCACCTGAATTCTCCAGAAGGGCCAAAAAGTGAGGGGTAAGAAGGACTTCAGTGAAGAGGCTGTACTGAGGGGAAGGAGACTATGATAGTGGAGGCTATGATATCTGCCAGGTGGGTTTTGTACCTGGTAGGCTTTTATCCTTTTGTTTCCATGTACACACAGAAAAACTATCTTCCCATTTTTGTTGAAAACAGGGATTTTTCACAAGGAAGAGAAATCTCTGAGGCCAGATGGAAACATGAAGCACAACCTCCAGAGAAAAGATAACCAGAGGTTTCTGAAAATCTTCCCAGGAACATGTCTACACTTACAATAGAAAAGGCACTAAATAATAGAAAACATCCCAATTCCTAACCCTAACTGCAATTTTTGCCTTAGCTAGAAATGAATTTGATCCCATGAGCTGTGAATGATGAAGAAAAGGTGTCTCCAACAGTTTGAAAACTACTCTATGCACACAGGGACCTTCGAATTTCATCAGGAACCTGGGCTCATGAGCCTACTTTCCAAAACCCTTGTTGGTCCTGCTTCACTTCAGAACGTAAAGGTAGGCATGAGGCAGGAGACAACAAGGGGTTAAGGAAAAATTGTTTTGAGGAAAATGGCATGAGTCTTCTTCCTAGCTCCAGAGGACCTCCAAGGCACAGCAGGAACTTGGGCTCCTCACCCTGCACTTTCCCAAATTCTGTCTGTACTCCTAGTTTTAAATCTCAGGCTAGAAATTAGGTCCAGTCCCTGAGAAGTGAATGACAGAAAATAAAGTAGCACTTTAAACCAAAATGAGCCTTTTTCCTTTTTTCTCAGAATTCTCAGTGATGCATTGAGAATTTAGGTTTCTCAAGACTGTTCTTGTCCAAATCCTAATCCTATTGTCACCTGTCACCCTAACTTTCAATCCCAGCACTGTGCATTTCAGAGATATAAAACTGTCCATCAAATAATAAAAAAAGATCTGGGTCCCTTGACACCTCTTCTCCTTCCAAGTTAAGAACACCTAGCATAGCCCCATGCACTAGTAAATACAGTACTGCTGTTGTGGGTAAAAAGCCACAGGCTTTTGTTAAGTTAACACAAGCCTGAGAGCTTCTCAGGTTTTGCCTGGACTAGTTTAGTCTTTGGAGCTTGGACCTTTGCTTTAGCTTGTTTATCTGTATCAGCAACTGTCTAACAAGCAGGTGGCTCTTACCTTTTTTGGTTTTAGTTTTCTTAGCTTTGTATAATTGGGGCAAGTTCTCTTGTTAGTAGTTTTTATATAAATATGAATAACAAGTAATTTGGTTGTGTAGAATAATCTGTGACCCGACTGATGATGAAATATAAGGAAGTAATTTTGAGATAGTGGTGGCTGTAAAGATTTGAGCCTGAAATAATATCGGAGACTATCAGTAACTCACTACTGAGGGCACTGCAAGCCTAAGAGGTGAGTAAAACTAATTGTGGGCATAACAAAAAATAAAACTGTTTTATGTGGATAAGCCCCACCATAAATAATAAAGTTAGGTGCAACATAAAAATTGCGGGTCAAAGAAGAAAAATCAGTGTAGAATATGCAAACAAGCTTATAAAAATGGGTCCAAGAGGTCAAGGGAACGACAGGGGAAACATCCACCAACATTTCATCCTTCTCCCAACACAGAGGATTAAAAACACCTACCGTGAACATCATGCTTCTTCCAAGTATCTTAGGAGGACAGCTTGCTGTCACACCCCTTCCCTCAGACAAAGACTATCAGCATTACCAGCTAGAGGAGCAGTGGAGAGGTAACTTAGCACCAGAGAAAAAGCATTTGATACTTGGATGGAAATTTTACTACAGTGTTTAATAATATTTTTATGAGAACTGTTTTTAATCTGAAAAATTTAAATTGGATTTAAACTGACTGACATTAAATGTTCTTTTATGTTTTGGTTATATGTTCAAACCTTAAGATTAGATTAACAATAAAATTCTGGCTGCTGGAACAAGATGTGGCCATTTCTTTGCGCATAACAAGATGCTTAAGCATAGGTGGCATATACAAATACTCTGGGGTAGGAGTGGTACCAAACCGGTAATCTCATCCCTGCCCTTGTACTTAAGGTGATCTCCAGGAATGCTTGCACTCCAATGGGATAAGGTGACAAAAGACTCCCTGAATTTGATATCTCACCTCATCGCAACTCTCTTTGACCTTCTCATTTCAAGAACTACAGTCTGATTCTGTATATTATATTTCCTTAGCTTTTTTCAGCATTTATTGTGATTATAGACTCTTCCAGGGAGTAAAAGAGCAATTAATGAATTAATTACAAAGAACAGTATTTCTTTTGCTTCCTTTGCAAACTCTTCAACCAGCAGCATTAACCTACAGAAGGAATGCTTGAAAGCTGCCAGCACACGTGGCTTTCATAGTCCATTAATGTTTGAATGACCCATCCTTACTTTAATTTGAAACTGGCATCCAAAATTTCACAGAACAGCTTTTATTTGTACAGAACTAAAAATCCATCTCAATTGGCTGTGTGAGATCATTTTATTCATGCATTGAACTTGTACTGCTGGTGTGTCCCTCAGTTACATACAGGGCATGAAGCACTGTGTGTCTTCCTTAAATGTTGCTAAGGGGGTTTCTGTATAGGCAAGGACACTGGGGTTTTATCTTTCATGTCTGATTGATTACTAATACTGTGATCCCTACAATTTCAAGAGATAGAATAGACCTTGACTACTTTCACCTTTCCTGAAATTCAAAAGTTACAAGTGAAGCAACCATAAGGTCCATATCTGGGATATGGACTACTTCAGCAACTAGATAACTCTACATGCATTCTAGATTTCCCTTTTTTAGGTTTCTGACAGTCTTTTTCCTCTTTTCCCTTTTAACTAAATATTTCCTTTTACAGAATCCCCATTCATTCTTCTGTTTTCCTGTGTCTAATCCCAGGAAGCATCAAGTGGCATTAAGGATCATAGAATCATGGAACGGTTTGGGTCAGAAGGGACCTTTGAAAATCAGAATATTTTTATCTCTGGGGATTACAAGTTTTTCTGTGTTGGCCCTAAGAGCACGACTGATGTGGAAAGGTCATGCTCCTTCTCAACTCTTAGTCAGCTTCTTGTTCTAATAAATTGAATTAAAGACTCTGCAGTCCATTCTTTCATCCAAAGGGACATGTAAATCTGATTAGTGTCAATGAAGGTTGCAAGACACTCAGAAAAGGTAATATACAATCCTTATAACATGCATCTGTATGATGCATTACATGTCCTGAAACTACTTTCTGTAATGTTGTAGAAAACCTGCCATAAATACAACCCTTTTCTGTAACATTTTAAAAGCATAGGAAAGCTATATAAATCACAGGACAGTGAGACTCTGATGATGAGCATTGTCAAAGCTGCTTATCCTTGGTAAAGTCCATTAAAAACAAATCATAAATTCTGAAGTAGCACATCTGAGAATCCTCTGAGGCCTAAGATCCAAGGGCAGTTAAATGCTAAACACGCATTAATCAAACCTGTTAACTGTGTTTGCCTATGGATGCAAATCCTTGTCCACATGAGATCTTACTCAAAATTATACTAAACTTCACTTTGCTATCTAGCAGCACTGTTCAGTGGGTGGTTTTGTGACAGCAAGATGTGCAGAGAGGAGTAAGATTGGAACTGTTCAGTTTATGAGGGGAAAGAACATAGTAGATTTGAGGATACTTTTACTTGTGTGTGTTGATTGAAGCTGTAGTAAAGAGCTGTGGTTTAAGGGGACATCATGTTTATTCCTGTTACAAACGGAGATTTGTTAAAAAAACCCCTTCATATCTCTCTCAAGTGTATTTTTCCCCTGTAACACAGGAGTTTAGTTGGTTTGTGAGCTTCCCTCACTGTATGGGATGATCACGTCATGCCACTGAGTTTGGTCAGAGCTCACCATAATTTAAAAGTTAGTGGATTGTTCAGAATAACATCAATAACATGATGGACTATAGGGGATATTTTTTCCCCATGATTACCTCAAGCTGATAACTTTTTTATCCTGTATTGTGCTACTTCTGGAAAGCCAATATAACCTTCTTTAGGAGTTCTGCTTAAAATGGATGTTCACTGTATGTTGTATTAGTAATAAAACAGCAATTAGCAGTTAGTTTTTATGTTGGTGCATTGAGAAATTGCACTGTATTTTTATGTATGTGTGTGGGTAAATGTCTAAGTTTATTTTCTTGTTTCTTTCCTTGTTTTTATTTTACATGGGGTCAATAATGACCCTGTTGAATAATGTGTCTTCTTGTTTAATGTGCTTCAATTCAGTGCTCAGAATAGAGAACAGATAGAAAAAAACCAGGGATTCTTCAGTCAGAAAAAAAAGGAAGCCATTAGTTAAAGAGAGACAGTAAGGAGAACTTAGATGAAAGTAAAATGTCATTTAAATCTTTATAAAATACTTTACTGCTCTTCTTTGGAATAAACAAAGTATTATGTACTTTACTGCTTATTTTCAGCCAGTGTTTTTCATACTATAAGTAATCTGAATTTCTAAATAAATCTCCCTCTGAAAAGCCACATGCGGTAGAGAAAATATTTGTATAATGGTTTTGGGGCTTCAGAGAACAGGAACTACAGAAATAAGGTGAAAATAGCGAGACTCAAAGGAAAAGGAATTAAATGAAGGAGAGGTATATTTTCAGACTAAATAATCCATTTTCTCCCTTTCCAAACAGGTTTTATTTTTTAGATTTTGCATACTATAACAGAAAAATTTCAAAGTTCAGACAAAACAGCTTGTTTTGTTGAAACAAAATATTTTTATAGATCCCAACTATTTCTCTTGTCATCTGTGTAGAACTATCAGCATCTGTCAAAATCAGAAAGAAAGGCAAAGGCTGAAAATCTCGGAGCAATCCCTGATGGGCAATACCCACTCTGTGCACAGCTCTAGACAGCAGCATTCATTTTCTCAGAGCTCGTTTGGGTTCAGCAACGTTTTAGCGAGTTGGACTCTGCACCAGCAGAGAGCAGTAGTACCCCCGTCATTAAGGGCTAGGCCCAGGCAGACACGTGGGTTTGATTTAGGGACACAGTGGGGCCTGTGGGCACTAATTGACAGGTGACACCCAAAAAGCTCGCTCAGAATCATGTCTGCTTGCAGTGCCTTAGTTGTCCAAGCTCAGGGGCTGCACATGTGATGGTGCTCAGTGTTTTGCTGTTCTTAATATTTTGCTTCAGGTTGACAGAAACCATTCTGCCAACAATATTTGCTTAAACTTACCCTCTTCTGAGCTCACAAGTATGAAGGAGCTGCTGCTTTCCCCTTTTAATACTTAACTAAATTTTCTCGCATAAAATGATGTTCTATATACATGTGTTTATATTATAAAAAAATTTCTACCTTTTATAAAGACTGTTCAAGTAAACAGAGACCTTCTGGTTCCACCAGGCCCCAGTAAACGGCTGTTTACATTACCTCTGTGATCTGTAACAACTGAGCTCCCAGCTGAGCCCCTACAGATTTACAAGCCCAAGGAATCCTTGAGGTTAAGATATCAAACATCCACTTGCTAATTGTGACATTAATTTCACACTGTCTGCTGCTGAGATGTTATTGCTGTACTAGTTCCACGTTGCCATTTAAAGTCATTTCATCCTGTAGCCCAAGTCATGTGGTTCTGTTTGCTGGTACAGATCCAACAGATGGATTGGGAAAGAGTAGGAAGTAGAAAGCAAAATGCACATAGACTCACTGATTTTAAAGTATGACATATTCAGAGATTGCCTTTGCTTTTAGATTTCTCAGTTCTTACACATCCAAGTGATAACATCCAAGTTATGCACTAAAGTACATAATACTTTGTTTATTCCAAGAGTGGTGGCTCTCACTGCAGCATATCCAGGTAGCTCAGACAGATACCCATACCTGTGTGCTGGGGAATGCTGAAGTTTACATAGGGCAAAGGGATTTGGACACAGAAAAGCAGCTCTTACAGCAAAATTCACTGCCCAGAGTACAGCAGTGGAGTTCCCTACAAAGAGAGAAGGAAAAGATCGGCAAGTCAGCATAGCCAGAATGCTGCAGAAGGAGCTCAGGGTAGTCAATAGGAAATCCTGTAGAGCAGATTTTGCTGCAGAGAGATTGACTTTTCTAAACATAAGTGGGAATCCAGACACCTCTTGGAATCTGATACCAAAAAAGACCTTGCTACCTAAGGTCTCTTTGTGAAAGGACTTGAGCACTTTGCTGGGAGTACTCAGATAGGTAGAACTGGAATAGATAGGAAGATTGAACTGGACTCTGAAATGCTACTTGCTTCTGCAACGAGAACAGCATGTAATGGTATTTGTGAAAGTAAGCAGAGGTGCCAAAAGTCTGAATAAACCTCAATGTTTCCATTTTCATTAGCTGAATGCTATAGTGAAATAACATCCACCTAATGACAAGGAACAACAACATATCATGGAATTTTCATATACAATCAAAAGAAGTAAAAAGGCTGCACACCAAGTGGTTATAAAAACAGTATTGAAAAAAGCCATTACAGAGAACACATTTTTGAGGCAACGGAACATGTGGTACCTTTAAAGATTATTGCAAGAATATTTTCATAACAAAAAAAAAAAGCCTTACATACATTTAGTATATTTGTATATTAAATTCTGACAGACATGAAGCCAAGGGAGGGAAGTTGGGAAAGCTGCAGCCCATTCTAGTGAAGCAGCTGCTTTCAGCTGGAATTGACTGAGAGTTGTCATGACTGAAAAAGTGTTAGCCAAGAAAAAACTTCCACTTCACATCTTGTAAAAGGTTCAACCTGTTCTCTCTCTCCTTCTCACTCTCTCTGAATGGTTTATTAGCAAATGGACCTTTCCATCTCAGATTGCAGCAGCCACAGGTCAGATTTTTTTAGCTTGTGTAGTAATGTTACTTTCTGTTAGTCTTCCTGTTTAGCTTCTACCTCCTCGAGGTTTCAGTGTTATATAGTATTGTACAATACAAAAGAATAATGTTAATGTAATCAGTGCTGTGAAATGAGATTAATAATGACTGTTCAATCTGGCAGGCTGAAACAGAGGGTTCCTTATGAATAGGAGAGATTCTGTATTGTTAACACTGAGTTTTCCTTTCCCAGGTTCATTAGCTTCTCTTTTTTCTTCTGAGGAAAGTGATTTGCAGTGAAACATTTTACACTTTGGCAATTTTGTTTGATGAGAGGAAAAAAATGCCATGTACCAAGGACAAGTCTTGCTTTCAGCTTCCCCCAAAGAAACCTGCAGCCTTCGACGAGATTGTATCACGTCTCCATGTCATTTTTCCAAAGCACTGTACTGACATTTTCCAGTAACCCTTTATGTTGTCTGAGGAGGGGCCCAGGTCAGCAACAGCAGCTGACCACCAACAAAAAGAATCTCGAGCACAGCATTAGGATAGTGTTCCCCCCCAAACCTTGTGACAAACAATACAAAGGGTTTTGAACTTTCTGAAATGGATTTTTTTTATTATTATTATTATTTTTTATTTTCCAAATTTCATAGGGGAAAGATGACCTGGATAATTTTGCTGAAGGTGACTATATCTTAGCTCTGATTATACAGAGTCTCTAGAAATAATATGAGTCTAACTTTGAGCTTTCAGCAGGCTAGCTGACTACAAGTGAAGTGAAGATGTTAGGCCATCTGGAAAAGATGGCCTGGAAAAGAAATGGCTAAAGCAACCTTGGCCCAAAAGATGAAGTGCTGTCACTGGACGTAAGGCAGAACAAAGTGATGTGCCAAAATGTGCATGTGTGCATACACGCAAGCACCTTTATATGAGAATCTGAAAAGTTTATGGGTTGCTTCTGATATATTCCATTTCGCAGAGCCCTCCTGGGGGTAAAAACTCCCAATCCCTCCATCTGTATGCAATAGATATTTTCTCACAAACAATTCTGAACTGCAACATACCATTTTCTGCAGCTACAAAAAATTACAGCACAGTTAGGAGGCTGCTAACCCAGCAGCGTGTACAACGTGAAGCTTTAAACTCATAATGATCTGAAAGCTTTTTTTAGCTGTACCAAAGTGTTTCTTGTGCTTCTAGTAACCTGTAATAAGGGCTGAGACTTTATCCCCCAAAATTGTGGGGCAGGCATTTAAAGAGATAAAGCCATCATTTGCAGTAGAACTTTCTATTTAAAAGAACAACACAGATTCGTGTTTATCCTCCAGCTCCCTGAAGACTAGGATTTTATATGAACTTGTGCAGTTGGGAGAGGCACTGTTTATGAGTTTGTCTAGCTGCCACTATAAACACAGGCCTGCCTTTGTGTGTATCAGCTCTTTCTGTCACGACTGTGAGGGATGTGAGCTTCTCCTTCAGAGAGCAGCACAGGCCAGGGCTTTGTCTGTGAGGGTGTGGAAGTGGTATTGGCAATCTTTATTTCTGGAAACTGGCTGTTGAGATGTCAAGATGACACAGTTCTCCCTCATCCCTCCCTTCCAGGGTCTTCAAAGGTTCCCTATCATTGCATCAGCTGAACAGAGCTCATCTGATAAATTCAGTCTCCTTTTGGCAGCTCACAGCACAGGAGCATGGGGGGAATGGTAAAGGTGGTGACTGAAGAAACACCTTCCTTCAAAAAAAAGGCGAAAACCTACAAAAGACATTTCTCCTTCCTCCCCAATTCCCCCAAATTGCACACAGGTGCTGTAAAGAGGCAGTGAAGGCAGCCCAACTCCTCAGGTCGGGTGTTACTCTCCATCTCTTGCTAATTCCATCAGAAGAGGGAGTGAAACATAGTAACTTTTACTATCATGAATTTTAAGAACGGGAGACTCTCTATGTGTTCACTAAGATGTCTTTTCCTTTAGTGATTGATGGACTTAATGCTTCACACTGATGTGGGATTTTATTTTAGACTTCTGGAACTACTGAACATGAGTGATGTTTTGGGTAACCTCTGTTCGGCCAGCTGCTGTGATCCCTTATCACAGGGCGCTGGTCAGTGCCTGTCCTTATGTTGCAGTACCCATCACTGCTGAAGCTGTTCTTTCAAATCTAAGCAGAATCAACAATTCACAATGGGTTTTATAGGAAGTACAGCACCTTTCATCTTCCCTGACAGTTGCTTCCAAAAAAAAATTTGGTGTTGTTTTTTGAGTCCAGATGAACAAGAATTACAGCAATACATCAATAGCACCAATCTCTAGCTCCATGGAGCTGAGAGAAAAGTATTTTTACAGCAAAAAACTGGCATATCATTTGTCTAAAAGGCAAGATGAAGTGATTACATGCTTTTACTGTAGCCTGGGGTGTTTAGGATGCAGTGAAAAGTGCACACCAATCCTGCCTGCTCAGGATGGTGATCAACACTTTCTCCCAAAAAATAGTTTCCTTGAATCTACTTAGAATTCCTTTAACATCAGCCTCAGATGTGAGGAGACAGTGAAAGTCCAGGTCAATACACACAAACCCTGGCACAAATCTCAGCAGTTCTGGGGTCACTACATAAAACATAAAGCTGACAGACAGTACGAGCTGGAAGTGCTTTTGACTGATACCAGTAATCAGTGCTATTCCTGTCACTGATTATACCCAGTGCTGCCATTACCAAAGGCAGCATCTATCAAAAATATTTTTCAATTCCTGATTTAGACTATTGCAGCTGGAAACATTTTAGCAACCAATGCATTTCCCTAATGGATTAAGTCTGAGAATGGAAGTTGTTTTTCAAAAGAATTTCAGGATTTCAGTGTTTGACTCGATTCTGATAGGGATCAGTGTTCCAGACTTTTCCTTGAAGATAAGTCACAAATGCACAGAAACAAAAAACTGGAACCATTCTCAATGTTTACTTTTAGAAAAATTGAAATACTTTCATACTGACTTTTTAAGTTATGATATTTGGGTATTCAAAAGGAAAAAAAAGTTTTAGGAACTAAACAGAAATCAAAATGTCTTGCTCTGACTCTGTCCAAATAAAATTACTTTACTGGAATCTTTTCTATTGGGGGAACTCTGGAGAGATCAATCTGATTTTACAATGTGTTTTAGATCCAGTTGAAAGCATATTCACATGCAAATTCAGTCCATCAAAATTGCTCTCAGCAGTTCTACTTGGGATACAAAAGTTCATCTAATTGGCATCCACCAGGATGCTTATTTCCTCATTCAAGATGAGAGACCAATTTACAAAGCAAAATTACATCCTCTGAGTAGAATGGGAACCCTGACATGAGACTCAGCTTTTCAATAAGTATTTTCAATGCAAATAAGATTTCAAAGGACTGTTCTGAGAATAAAGAAAAAAACTCACAAAGAAGTGAACAAGCTCCTTCCTGTCTCATTCTTAAAGTATTTGGTGTGACAGCTTGAATTACTAATATGGAGCATGAGGGTAAAATAAATTTTCTCAGAATTATAAGGACCTTTACACATAACCTCTCTTTCTCTCCCTCTCTTCAGTGAAGATACAAACAAAGCATTGTCTGTAGCTTCATTCATTTTGAAATGTGAATGGAGGTGAGAAGGCTCTAACCTGGTTCCCTGGTCAGCAGCAGAGCAGGGGCTGACTGAGTCAAAAACTTTAATCAAAGCACTGTCAAGGCAGCACAACTTACTGCGACTCCTTTTTACTGAGTTTTACATCATGTAAACCACAACTAAAGCATCTTTTACCCAGGGACTTGTGATTACTTTGTGACTTATGGTAGATGTCTGTCTTTCCTACAGGGACTGTGTATGACAGACTGCAAGTAGTATTGCTAAGTATCTTACATTTACATGGCTTTTGCAATAAAAAAGCAGACAGTGCTTTTCTGGGAGGAGGTATTCAGTTATTGAAAGCGCTTCTTGAGTTGCACTTAACCTTGTTGCTCTACTTAAAGAACCATTCCTTATATAAATACCCTATAAATACCACAGTCATCAGCTCATTCTCATCGTCACAGAGAGACCCAACGCAATGCATAAACAGAGCAGAGAGCAGACTGGAGAATGAGGTGTTGCATCCGTGATAAATCTCCATGCTCTCCTTCTCGGCACACTGACATTTTTAGAAAACTTCATCCTAGCTGAGGTAAAGTCTATGTTTTGTGGATGGGAGAAAAAAAGAGGTAGTATTTCTTGTTGCTCAGAAGACATTCAGACGCTGTGCTGACAGGCATAATAGAAATGCCCACATAGATTAGAGCAAAAGAAAGAGAGAAAGACTGCAGAGCTAGAGCTCTGCAGATAATCATAACATAATCGGAATATTAGATCACTGGAAATTTTTTTCTCTCTGTTACTGTCTGCTGGATTCTTTCTTGGGCAGAAGTTTTTAGGATTTGGCCCTGTTTTTCCTCTCCTCAATCTCATAATGTCATCGGAATCACTGGGAAGGTGCTCTAGACAGTCACCCATCATAACTTGAGGATCTACTTTATGCTACATAAAATACACTGCCTTAGAGGAGTATTCCGGGCATGGTGACAAAGGAACAGCTATAAAGTCTGAGCTCATTGCTGATGTCATTTTATAGCCAGACTGTACAAAGAATGTGAAACCAACCTCGCTTCAAAGTATTTGAAGTTTATTCGTGGTTTTGTTTTCATGCAGTTTAGCAGCGAATTTTTCTGTCGCAGTGTTTTCCTTAGGCAGAGGATGTGCACAGCCTGCTGCCTTTTCTCATCATGAGCAGCCCCCAGGGTTGTGCTGGAGGCACAGACTGGTCCCAGGGACCTGTCACCCAGCCGACTGCCCACGTTCACTCCTGTCTTTTCCCTGTGCCCTTTGCAGCACTGCGTGTGGGCTTCTCCTGCCAGGGGCATTAAAAAAGTGCTGCAATTCCCTGCACACTCTGGTGTAAATCCCAGATGATTCCAGTGGATTTGGGAGATTTATTTTGGATTTGCACCAAATTTGCTGATAGGCTGTTCTCCTTATTCTCCAGAATAAAAAGGGGGTAAAGCAAATAGATTTCTGTGGAAAGTTCAAGCAGGTGACAAACTTTGCGTAATATTTACGTATTTCACATTGATTTCCATGGGACGACCCACATGTATAAACGTGGATGAACATGCATTTGCAGGCATAATCTCTGATGTTTTAGAAGCATAGAGGTTAAACTGCTTAACTTCATACTTACAAGATAGAAAGCAGCTGACATTATTATTTCAAATCAATAGAAGTAGGACACGTAATAAAAATAACTTTGTAATTTAAGGAAATATTTTATACGAAATTATCTGAAATATTTAAAAATATTTTTATATAGTAAATAAATAATATATTATATCCTAGCAACCAAATTCCTTCCAAACTTCTGCAGATCTCAAGGTCTGACCTCTGCCTTTCCCTTTCAGCTACTTGAATTTCAGTCATCTTAAGTCCCAAAGGCCTGTATGTTTTCGTAGGCATAGGGGACTTTCTATAAATTATTTCTTACTTTCCTCAAGAAATTTGAAAGCTCTTCTGTGATTAAAGGGATTTTTTGTATGTTTTATTTGTTTAAATCCATTTGAAGCCTGAGAAATAACATTGGAAACAGAAGAAGTGATCTAGCCTTACTTTAGTTTGATGCACTTAAAAAAATAAATCTGCTGTTAGGTGATCATTGTTATCCTTAGCACATAGAAGTGTCATAATTCTGTGTCAGAATTCTGTGAAAATATTATTTCCAAAATAATTTGTGTATGAAGAGTGTGATATTGGCTACCAAAGCAACACGATGAGTAAGAGAAAGTACATCATAATGAAATTTTTTCACATTCATACTTTCCATGACCCCCAAACTGCACAAGCAAACACTTGCACACAGAAAAGTACAGGTCACAGACAACAAAGTGAAACCTTCTGCTCTGCCTGTTTCATAAGAAGGGGAAAATAGTGCTTCAGCCCTCAGAAGCACTCTCAAAACTGGCAAGACTTTAATTGAAAATAAAAGGTAGAACATTTCTATTATGTAAAAAAAGTAAAGACATACAGGGTGTTTCAGGGATCAAAAGTCACACAGACATCCCTGTGTCAGGTGGCACAGGCACAAGGGAGAAGGGGGTCATCTGTATTCTGGACTGTCATAATGAATACCATTCAGCTACAAAAATTCCCTTCTAGCATGGCTAATTAGGTCATGCTCTTCAGCAAATGAACTGTGTTCACACATCTTCTAGATTTGAAATTACCTTTGCATGTTTTATGGATGGGCGAGCATTGTCGACTGCAACTGCGTATAAGAATATACCTTATAAGTCAAAACATTTCTATATTTTTCTGAAAAACAATATCCTTAGTTATGGTATTAAAAAATAGCCTCAAATATTCAAAGTCTGAGGGAGGATCCAATCTGTCATGTAGTCTGCCACATTCAGGGTAAACTCCACTTCTAGACAGGAAAGACTGGAAGTAAGTGTGCCCTGGGCTACGTTAATCCTGCTGTTGTCCTTCATAGCTCTTCTTTGAGCTTCTCTCAAGGTTCAAATCAGTATTGGAGTCAAGCTTCTAGTTTAGATAGAGGCTGGTCTGACCCAGGACAGCCACCCTGTTTCCCAGCATGAAGCCTGGTACAGTCAATGGAACAAACGTTGTTGAGTTCAGGCCTCCTCAGAGCAGATATCCCAAAGGAATCAGTGACTCTGCCGTCCTTCCTACAGGCCAAAACTCAATGAATGAGACTTTAGCTGCTAATTTCAGGTTCTAAAAAGTTCCATGCCTGAGGCTTTTCTGCTGAGCTGGTGAAACCTCTGCTGCTTGATGTTGATGCTGGTCCATCCTGCTCACCGATATGAGACACAGTGTTTCTGAACAAGGAATTGATCTAATGGTGAGTCAAGAAAGCACCAGGAGCAAAGTCTGATGCAAAGTGATACCTGCCATATTTGATTGGTTATGACTATGATGTTTTTCATTAACTTGTGTGTGTATATATATATATATGTATAAATGCATTAAACTTTTTATATGTATAAATGTGTACACAAAACACACTAATTACTTTTTAGCTGAAAATATAGGAAAATGTGTATTTTCATATGCAGGTGTCTGCTTGTTACATAGTTTTATAAGATAAACAACAGATTTATGGAGTTTGTTTTCTGTTCTGGGGAAAAACAACCTAAAACAAAAACAAAAAAGGCCAAACAAACAAAAACTCAAACAAAATCACAAAAAACACAAAGTAACAAAAACTAAGAAGGGCTGATATAAATATTTAACCAGTTGCTCTTGGCAAGAAAAGCAGAATAGCTTTCTCTCTTGTATGACCAGTTCCATTTGAGAAGTCCTGTTTTCACTCTTCAGAGAGTGATTAGTAGACTCCAATTGAAAACAATACTACTATTGCATATTAAATTTATAACACATGACCTTAATTTGAATTTAAATTGGATTTCCAGAAGTGGATTCACTTTGCAGTCTGATACATTTCGATCTCAGAGTACAAGGGCTTGCACATTTCATTTCTCATTACAGAGCTTTTAGTTAGGGTTTGTTGGGGTTTTTTTTCCTTCGTAGATGAAAAGAAAGAAAAATGAAGCAAAGCTGACACTTCACTAGAATAACTACAATTACATGAATGATGCCACAGGAGACAGAGATCATAGTTCTAGTAACATTTCACTTAGGTTCTACATCTTTATTATACCCTACTATTGAAAAAAGATTTTCATGAGAGTGACTTACTGATGTCTTCCTACCAGATGAGATTTTACCCAGTGTATTTAAAATTTTCTCCTAATCATTGAAGAGCTACTGCTGCTAAATAGTTCCTGGCATGTTATTTTGGCTCTTTGAATATCAATAGCAGATTTGTGTGAGAATTTTTATCAAAGGCTCATTAACACGTAGTTTTCAGTCACTTCCAGAATTTCAAGCTGTGGTACATGCACCATTAAGAGCAAGATATACCAATATGTAAAAGGACATTTGAAGAGCTGAATTCCTCTTTCAGGACAGGAATATAGTTGCTTTATCATTCTTTATCAGTTTCAGCTAGGGGATGACATAAGATGCTGATTATTTCACAGATTTGCTCTGTCCAGATGCAAAGTGGCCCACTAGAGATAAGGAGAATCAGATTCTCACTTTTTTCAATTTCTATTGGCAAGAGCAGGTTTTAAACTGTCTTCTACTTCCCATCTCCCTACAAAAGTATGGGGACCTTTTATCCTTATCAGAAGACTAAAATCAAAACAACACCAAGATATGCTAGAGAGGGGAAGGTCACAGTCTAGATGTTTTCATTGAGTAAGCAAAATCATCTGGAACAAAGGAAAATTAAATCAGCAGATATCCTGTAACATTTCTTGGGTTGGAAAGATTTCAGTACAATTTCTCATGGGAGAAGGAAAATCTTTTCAGACACAGTAGGGTTTTTCACTTTGGCAGGAGGTACCAGCACAGCCACAGCTGCAAGGCAGTCATCCTGAAGATTCCCTCAGCAAAACAAGTAAATGAAGATGGAGTGCGACGGAGTAATATACATCCCAGAAGTTTCATTTTCTGTGCTAGTGGGAGATACTGTTCAGTCCACAGATGCCTCCACATTCCACTTCATTTTTTGGCAATATCATGTACTCCTTGGATAGAGACGCTAATCAGCAGTTCCCTCCCAGAGATCCCTTTCTGTATGAAGATACAAAGATACTTTCCAAAATTTTAAAAGTTAAAGAAGTTATCTCTTTGGATGAGTTACACTTTATGACTTTTTAGTTCTCAGGAAAAAGAGAGAGAGAGAGAGATGCATATTACATTTGAGACAAGCAAGCTAATCAGTTCTCAGTCTTCCTGTGCCCATTTCCCCCTGCTAACACAAGGAAATGTAGAGACCACTTAGCTCTTATCTGACAACTTTCTAGCAATAACTTTGTAAGTGGGTCTTCTTAGTGCAAACCTAAGTGAGTAGTTTTTTCAGTCACTCAAAGATTATAGTTCTGGGGAGGAAGGTACTTACTTTCTAACAAGGTCTTTGCTGTGACCTAATTTTAGCAGCCATCTCTCCAGATGCTACCTACACCTCCATCAGAGAATCATCATGGAAAAGCCTCGTCCTGGAGGAACTGCGTGTCCATCAGACCACATCAGAGCAGTAAGAGATGTAAAAACTTCCACCTTTCTGTGTGTCCTGATTAACTTCCTTAATTTTTTTTTAACTAAAAAAATCTCCTATTTCTCTCTTTACTTCTGTTACCTTTTATCAAGTATCATTCAAAACAAAACCTGTTTAGTAATGATCTTAATAATAGAGAATGTGGATCTACTTGTGCCCTTACGCCATAAAACAATGTCTATTCACAGCCAGCACCAGTTCCATGTGGTCCATCAAATGCATAGACCCAACTATAGACATTAAGGTTCATAATCATACTGGGATATCTGCATGGTCAGGGGCTTACCTCCAGACTTAATATTTCACAAAGACCTTTCACAGAATCATTGCCCAGCTATGTTTATTGGAAGATGGATCTATTGCCAACATATCAGTGAACTAAACATGGCATTATCACTAATTCAGTGGTTTCCAAATGAGAACAGGATAAAAAGAACACTATTATCATCCAGGAGGTGAATGAGATATACTTCCTTCTAATTTTTGCAGCATAGAAACCAACCAGTGATTTTAATCACTTTTAATTTACTAGCAACAGGAAAGCTGGGAATGAATCTGAGCAAATCTGTCATCTTCATGTGGCTTTTCCTGCTGCCATTTGAGGAGGGAAGTGGTGTAGGATTGCACTGAAGACTTCAGAGATCAGGGTAGGTGGAACTGGTGTACCATAGTGGACTCTGACAGAAATCTTCACGTTCATCCAGCTTAGCTTCATCCACTCTAGAAGCTGCTGAAGGAATCCTGTCCACCTACGTACCCTGAAATGTTTTTATTTTGAATTGGAAAGGATTGGGTCACAGTGTACAGATTATTCTTACACATTCTAGTTGTACCTGTACGGGAAGCAACAGGTTTCCTGTAGGGGGTTAGTGCATACAGAGAGCAGGCAAGGAAATGGTTAGGGAAAGCTGACTGGAAAAACAAGGAGTGTGAGCCTGATGAATTACTGCATGCAGAGAAAGTGAACACACAGTAAGTAGCTCTTCCCTTGGAGCAGCTCAGTGAAGTAAAGCTGTGTTGCTTTTATTACCTGTGTTATCAAACCAATATATCTTCAAAGCTGTGCAGAAATAGACGAAACACGGATCCTAGAAATTTTTAAATCCCCTTTGATTTTTACTCTGCTTATTAGTTCTATATATGAACTTGTCAGTAGCACAGAGACAAAACAGACCTTTAAAAGAACCTTTGTTTACAGGCCTGCTAATTAGCACAGCTCATCCACGAATTCATCCCCCCAGCAAATCTTACCCTTTGATGGTTGACATGCTTACATTTCAGACTAGCATCCCATTTTAATGGGGAGGGGTAATGCTTCATTACATTTCCTGCTAATGTAATGGTAACAATGGTAAAAATAGGTTTTCTAATCAATCTCCTCCAGGATCACACTGGATTGCTGCTAGGTCTTCCTCTTGGCATTCGAGGAGAAATGTGCACACCTATAGGTCAACACAGACTTGTAGATTTTTAATTCACAGAAAAGCATGTTTCACTTCACAGTGTTCCCAGAATCACCTATATTTCCTCTCTAGCCAATCAGTTATATGCATTTCTTTCTGCACCATGCTATATGACGTCACATATCTGCAGGCAGATCTACCACAAAATGTGCTTTGTTTTGGCATATCAGAAGACTGGAGAGAAGTAATCTATTTTCCATCAGTATCTTAAATATATCTTCAATTCCTTTACGCACATACAGAGTGAGGGAGAAATTTTAGATTCAACCTTACATAGTAGAAAGTGTTCATTTAATTCAAATTTCTACCAAGTCATATGTGCAAATAAAGCTCCTTCTCCTTTCACCCTCTTATATTCAACATAGCCAATACTGTTACAGTTTTCAAAAAGGAAAAACATGTCATGAAAGCGCCTCCTTAGAAGACCCACTAATAGTAAGTAAATTGTTGATGAAAAACTAAAATTTCAATATGACTTTGAATAGAGCACATGCTCATAGAAGCCTCTCAGCCATTCAAAGTTCAGAGTGGAAGGATTGCCTGATTTGACAGAAAGTACAGAAGTAGGTGACAATGCTGGCCTTCACTCAGGTTCTTTTCAGGCCTCCAATACTAAGGAAATAAACCTGAATTCTCTGGTTCATGTATTTCTGGTATTGAACAATTTGGTTCGTACATACTTTGCAAAACAGGGGAAGTCACATTAATCTTTTTCTCCCTGTTACCCACATAATACAGTTTCTAATTGTTTATATTACAAAATTGTTAATTTATCTTCACAAACAAAATACTAAAAGTCTTTTACCCTAAGGAGCTTAAAAGTGAGCCACTAAGATACGTTTTCACTTCTGCACATAATCAGTTAAGCTAGGTTTTACGCCTCCCTCCTGTCTCCTTTAATGGCAGGGTCACTGTCGGCACAAGGAGGGGCAGAGAGGAAATGTGGTTAGAAAACTGTGCACTTAGCTAACCCACAGCTCTAAATATTCCACTGGAGACTCTGACCAGCAGATGCACTTACGAGCAGTGTCTAGGCTGCCCACACCAGCTCACAAGTCAATGTTGGGCAAAGGATCAAGAAGCCATAACTTTCTGCTTATGGCTCTTGCTGATGAAGTAGAAATTTGGCCCATTATAATAAAAGATGAACTATGTATATTTTCAGTATCATTATTGATTGGAAAAGTTACTGATGAAGCAGCTTGAATTCAATCGGAGTCTTGAATAGGCACCCTCCATCTCATTTATCTGTACTGTTTTCCTGTGGGTTTCTTCTATACAATATTCTCTTGATTGCTAACAGGGTGGTTTTTTCCCTGAATTAATACCAGTAACATGCTTATGTGCTTATCTAAGGTACATGCCCTTTCCCAGAACTCAGATAGGCCCAAGGAAAATATGGTACGGTTGATTATAGGCTTTGGAGTGCACCCTAATGTTTGCACACCCAACTTAGCTGCTATATTGAGTGCTGAATTTGCACGCTCTTCACACCTTCCCACATACAAAGAGATGATGGCAAATGGTGGCTGAGTGAAAAACTCCTTCCTTTGTGTTGTCCTTCTAGGCTGGAACTTTCAGCTGGGTTAAGGTGGCGTTTTGGGTTCCCTTCGAGCTTTGGGCAAAGTATGCCATGACCTGGTCCTTAAATTAGAGACAGCTGTTACACATTTAACGGCAATGTTGTAGTCATCTTAGTTTCAAAAAATGGTATTCTAAATATGATGAGATAATAGAATGGTTTGGGTTGGAAGGGACCTTAAAGACCATCTCATTCCACACCCTCTGCCACAGGCAGGAACACCTTCCCCTGGACCAGATTGCTCAAACACCCTTCCAACTCAGCCTCGAACACTTCCAGGGACGAAGCATCCACTGCTTCTCTGAGCAACAAATTCCAGAGCTTCACCGCTCTCACAGTAAAGAATTTCTTCCTAATATCTAATCTAAACCTGCCCTCTTTCAGTTTAAAGCCATTACCTTGGTCCTATCACTACATGCTCTTGCAAAAACCTCTCCAGCTCTCTTGTAGCCCACTTTAGTGGAAGGTGCTCTAAATTCTCCCCAGAGCCTTCTCGTCTCCAGGCTGAACAACCCCAACTGTCTTCGTCTTTCCTCTTAGAAGAGGTGCTCCAGCCTTCTGATCATCTTCATGGCCTCCTCTGGACTCACTCCAGCAGTTTATGTCCTTCTTGTGTTGTATAAATATAGCTCTCAGGGTCTTGGACTGAGCAGAATCATTCCATTAACATGTAGAATACATCTTCATACTGTTTTGAAAGCTTTTTCATTGTCACAGTGGCATCTCTAGAGGCTATTTTTGGGCTTGCCAGAGATGCTAATGGTAGTGGTTGTTTTAGATAGCTGGCTTTCTTCCAATTAATTACGGCTCTTTATGAATCATTTTGTTTGGAAATCTCTGATAGAGATAACATGAATATGACAGAAGGTCTACAGACAGAACGTAGCAATTAGAAATTGCCAAATGCTATGAGAAGAAATTGTCAGCATCTTTGCTATAAACAGATACAGTCTTTTAAATGCACCTCAGCACAGCAACAGTATGGTAATAGTCCACTTAGTTTCATCTTAGCCTCAGTGAGAAAGCATTAGGATTTTTAATTCATCATCATCATGGCTAGGCTTCGCGAACGAAGATTTGTGAAGGACTCTACCCACGCTTGCTACAAGCGCGCTGATGGCTAAAAAGGCCAATGCGAGATAGACACGTCCGGTTGCAAAAGGCACAGCAGAATGGCTCCCCAGGTGGTACTGAAAGGACACGGTTCTTTCTGCGTTGCCTTTTCTCCTCGAGAGTGATCCTGCGTGTATTTTCAAAAGATATTGCAGCATTGTGAATAGTGTGTCTCCAGGCCTCCCGATTGGAGGCCAGAGCAGACCAGTGATGGTGATTGATATGGCCAAGGCTGAGATGTTGTTTCAGGGAGTCCTTATAGCTCTTCTTCGGGGCTCCTCTCTTGCAGCAGCCAGTGGACTACCGCCTCCCTAAGATTGTGCTCTATGGTGAACTTGCCACTGGCTGCCGCAAGAGGATTTTTAATTACTCTAACATAAAAAAGCCATCATTCTTACCAGTATCTGATTCAGGCATCACTGAATGGATTGCTTGTGACAGATGTTTTCCACATGTAAACGGTAGCTGCTGTAGGAACTGTTCATTTGGATTTGGGTTCTGTATTATATCACATCTGCAGGTAGTTTTGGGAATCAGCTCAAATCCCTTGAGTAGCATATTACATATTAATGGATAGCTGAACAAGAAGAATGAAGGTTACTTGATCACAGCTTGAATGTTACTGCTATGTAAAAACAGAGAGGAAATAGGTCTTTTGTATCAGAAGTGTGGTATTCATCAACTGCAAAGGAATACAAGTTGTGATAAATCCCAACTTTTTTTCATTTATCTTTAACATCACTTCATATAGGCCAATATCTACTTTGCTATCCATTTTGAGATTCAGGGTCAAAAAATATTAGAATGTCAAAAAAGAATATCATCGCCATCACTAAATTTGGCTTCTTCTGGTGAGAAAAACTAGACAAAAATATAACAAAAGCTTGTTGAACTTGTTACAAAGGGGATATTGGAAAAATTACTGACAAACTGCTGAGTCTGTAGAGAGCTAATATTGCTAGATGCTCCCCTTCTTACCCAAAATTTCACTGGAATTGGTGGGTTTAAGAACTATGTGCTACCTGAGAACTCTGTTGTGATTCCAAGACGGGCATACAAATGCTAGATGCAAGTTAGCTTCCTGAACTGCACCTCCATGTCCCCTCAGGTGAGTATCTATTCTTCTGATCATAGTGAACTTCTTGTGGCAGGTATGGGTGTATAACCAGATCTCCCTCTGGACATCTGTTGAAGAAAAGAATTCATCCTGTGAGACCACATGGAAATTAAATGCTTATACCAGGACTGAAGTCACTGCTACCTGCCCTCTGATGTGGCCATGGCTGTGAGGAAGCAAATTTAAGACTTAATGCTTTAAATTTCATTCCTGTGTTACACTCACTGTGTCCTTCCCATACCTCAACTCTTCTCCTTTCCAGGCTGCCAAGTGTGTACACAGTGAGGAAAAGTTTGCAAAGGAGCACTGAAAAAAAAATAGTCAGTTGGCTCTTCACTTATGAGAGTCAGCCCCTGGAGGGGAAGAGGAGGCCAGTTTGCTTGGGATCCCTAATGGGAAAGCTTTCCAGCTTTGTTCTCCTCCACATGTTAGGGAACTTAAGGGAAATGCAAGTAGAAATTTACCTGAAATTACAGCTTTGTTTTTAAACTTATATGTACCACTATGAAAATAATCTCTACAGATCTTCTAATCCAATATTTTAAATTCTTTATTAGTGACTTGAATTTCCTGAACAAAGAACTAGGATCAGCACTCCTATGTCCTAAAACACCACACAGCCATGGCACTCTTCCATTAAAATCCTAATCGAAATACCACAGGAGCTGATCACAACATTAACATCACTTTTAGGGGTTTTATTTTCAGGACCAGTTTCCTGCCAAGTCCCGCATCTCTCATTTGGGGAAACTCATCTTGACAGTTTCTTGAGGACTGCACTTCAGCTGACTGTGGCAAGGTTTTATTCCTCTCTGGTGAATCAGGGAAGCAGAAGGGCCAGAACCAAACAACTTCTCTAAGTGGGAGACTACTCTGAGATCCAGAGATTTCAGTTCCTTTCATCATGACTGGCTACCTGTGGCTGGTCTATACACAGAACTGAAACCACCTACCCTGCTTCAGCGCCTGTTTTCCTGTGATCAAGAGAAGTACACACAGTTCCAGTTAGATTTTGCTTTTAGTGATCTGGTTCATTTGAGCTTTTCGACTCAGGTAGTTCCTCCTGCCTGTGTCCACAACTCAGCATGTCCCGGGCCTGAGAGTCTGAGCTCCCTCATTGCTCCTCCTGCCTTCTCACGTTAGCAACCGCAGCCCAGAGCAAGGGGTGCCATCAGAACACCAGCATCTCTGCAGTATTCTCCTCTTTTGCATTTACACTCTGAGGGATCAGGAATAAAAAAAATACAACCACTTCCTTTTTCAGCTGCTTCTCCCTGAATATTTATTCTTCCCATGGTAGCAGGCCAGGAATTCCTACATGCAAAACAGAACAATAACCCTGTTGTCACTAATTTGCTGTCACAACCCATATTAAATTAAGCTCTGTGCTTCTAGTCTTGGCTCGTGGGTGTTCAATCCACAGACTGAGTTTTCCATGCTATCTGTTCTGCGTTATCCACGTAACAGAGATGCACTGTACCAATGTTCAGATATGGCATCCAATTTACTGCCTGTAGGCAATTATAACAAGTACAAGACAGAGGACAAATGTAAACTAGATCATTTTAATGTGACTAACATTTGAAGATTCATCAATCCAATTTACATCTTGGAAACTTTCATAGTGTTTGAGGATTCCCTGAAGAATCTGTCTGGATGAATTAACTTAGGAAAAAGTACCTTCAGGCTATTGATAATCAATCAGTCATGTATTTCTTAGTCAAGTTAGGTTTTGGCTGCAATCTTCAGGACTCTGAATAGAAAGGTCATTGCAAAATACCATCTTTCTCAAGCTGCTATTTCATATTGTTTTTGAAACCCTCATTTGAAACCCAGGAGGCATTCTCCACTGAATGAAAATTTCACTTAAGCCACAATGGCCCAATAGTGGAACTAGACTGTGAGGCTGGTTGAAAATAAAAATCAAGAGAACTAGTATTAGGGGCTTGTCCCTGCAAACAAACTATGGGAGTGATTCTTCCTTAACCTTTCATGAGAAATACTCCACTTCATGTTAATTAGGAAATGGAGCAGTACTCTGCGGTCTCTAGGCCACATTTTACACTGGGCAAAACAAAACTGAAAATTACTTTTTAGCAGGTTGTCTAAATCCCAGGAAAATCCCTGCCTACAAGTAGGTGGCAGGGTCTCTCATACCTGACTCCCAAAACAAGTTACTAAGCCTCCCTCAAAAAGCCAAGGATGTGTTGTGCCCAGGCAGGAGGTGATGATTCACATGCAGCTGGAACCTGATTGTGAGCTGTGTAACAAAAACCTCGAGGAAACATTTTTTTCCTATGTTTCTTACAGTCAGAAACTGGATTTTGTTGATGAGTAAATAGCAAACGCAAGAGAAAACCTAGTGAGAGCCAGTGTAATTTGGTACTTCAGAGAACAGCATCAGGTATAGGTAAGAATATGTAACAACAGGCATCTTAATTCTGGAAAATATGTTTCTGAGAATTTCTCATAACTATTCATTTTATTTTCTTGTTGTGTTTTAAATTTTCTACAATTTTGACTCTGTGCAGTTTTTTGGTGAACATAGGAGATGGTGAGAGATGTCAGTTTGATGCTGACAGGGATACAAATCCTCTGTTTACCTATAACTGGCTGACTCTCCCCTCTCTCTACCCATCCATAATAAGATAAAAATTCCACTACTCTTTTCCAAGTAAGGCATGCATTTTTGATCCAGAAATAGCATCGAGAGTGATCATTTCCACTGCCCACTCAGGATGCTTCACAGCAGTGTGGGTGACAAACAGGTACCGGTGTCTCTGCTCCATCAGGAGACTCTTCATTACGTGCCAGAAAATGTCAGAAGCAGTGGAATTAATCTCATTAAAAGCAGGCATTCCCAGTATAGAGCCAGTCATTTAGGCTGTTAAGCTCATGGAGAGAAAGAGTCATTTTTGGAGCAGCCTGATAAAGATAAAATAGGCCAGGTGAATGGCTATAAAGATGCCTATTTTCCTGATTAGTTTTTACAGGAACTCCAAGGTTGACTAGCTGTGATGGAGACAACTGAAGACAACTAGGGTAAGGGGATATTAATTGCATTGCTCTTCATAATAATTGGAGATGAGATGACTCATTGTTTTCTCCTATACCATCAACTACCTATGACTTACCTGAGCTCAGTTTGAACAATGACTTAGGAAACGATCTGTATTTAAACTCAAGTCAACTTTGTTGTGGGAAAATTTTGAGAAAAGGATATGGGGAAAAAATGTGAAAGTCTTCACCTTTGTTCATACCTCTGTAGTGAATATTTCATTGCTCAAAAAGACTACGAAAAGCCACTGTGTGTAGCAACTGAGACAACAGCAGATATCAACTGTGGGTCCCAAGTCAGGTCCCTAGAAAAGATAGTGGGAGGCAAGTTAGAACCTGGCAGGACCACATATGGCTCTGCTATGTCTGACCACTGGCAGATGGCCCTTTGCAGACCTCTAACAACAGCTGAAGGAGGGCAGCAGGAGGTCTGTCTGGACTTCAGTGGTATCAGCAAGTTAGGGCTCCAGTTCTGACGCTCTAAAGCTGCTGCTCCTGTTCTGTCACACAGTTGTAGCACATCAGAGAGAAGCTGCAGTTTGAGATTTGTTTCTCAACCCATCATAGTGTATTAGAAATCAGTATCAGAACGAAACAAAAATATGGGGAAGTGTAAATCAGAAGATTATGAAAGATTTGTGCAGGTCTTTACCTAGCTGGCACTCTGCAGATTCATTTAATGCCCACATAGTCAGGAGCAACCAGTTTCAAGACATCAAATTCCATTTGAAATCTTAGTCCAGCACATTACTAAGGCAGATTTTCTCTCCTCTGACAGTTAATCTTATTTATGTCAAAAGGTTTGGAAGTTAGTTTTACTACCATTTTGTGGATCTGCAATGAATCTGCTGCTGTAGTTAGTCTAGCTTTTTACATCAAAGTATTTCAGCCCTCTCAAAACATGCCCATTAATTCTGGTTTCATCTTTAAAAATTATTTAATAATGAAAATAAATCTATGTAGTACTGCCAATAACTCAAAGTCTGAAAGCAACATTTCCATAGCAAAGGACCTCAGTTGCCCCAGTAACAAAACTATGAGGTGCAAATAGTAACAACTGAATTTTGGCTAACTTTCCTAGCCACTCTGCAATATGACGTAAATTGCAAATGAGATTGAAAAAGCATGTGAAGGATCAGATATTTCATGGGTACAAGCATCCATATTTGTACAGGTACAGTGCAACAAGCTCAGCATCACTCACAGACATTAGTAAGCCATGGAATCATAGAATCGTGGAACATCCTCAGTTGGAAGGGACCCACAAGGATTAAAGCCTAAATCCCAAGTAAACTGCGAGAGTCTACTGTTGATGTCGGTGACAAAGTTTTCACCCTTCATTAGTACATATATATGCATAACTGAAGGTTTCAGCGCACACACATGTACTACATCTATTTTTTATAAACATACCAGAACTATATTTCAGGTAAATTCCTAAATTTTCTTCTGAAAGAGGCTAGGTGTATGTGTTACCCATACATTTTTTTACAAATCAGGAGAAGACTTAATCTTTAAACTGTAATCCAGAAAATACTGAGAATACCTTAATCTTTGAGAATCTGGACTCTATTAAATTTGAAAATAGCAGTAGGTGCCTTTGAAATACTGTAAATTCTGTCAATTCAAATACTTTGAAGTGCTGTAAATCTTGATTAACCTGGTTCCTTGCATCATGTCTTGACTCCCTTTGAATCCACAAAGACAACCCCAAAACCCACAGGCGTCCTTCACAAAAGGAGTCATTCCACAGATTTTGTCAGGGAGTGCAAGAGACCTAGTAATTTAAATGTCTACTGTTACATGTCTGTGAGTAAAATATTCCTGTCCTCTTTCTCTTTCCAGCCTCATTTCAGCTGATGCCGGCCAAAACAACCACAGGTTGTGATAGTGCTGGTGACAGAGTTGATCCTTGTGTTGTGGCTGCATTCATACAATGCGGTGGAAAAAAATCAAGTTTCCTTGAATTGTGTTAAGCAGTTTTCATCTTGGTGTGCTGTGCAAAAAAGGTCAATGTAATTGCCATAACTTACTCCACCACATCTTCTGCATCATGAGAGTTGTTTGATCATCTTCCGCAGAGTGCCGCTGCTGTATCGTCTCGGTACTGAATCGGTCACTAGCTGCCTTTTACTTAAAAAACTAACAAAATCAAGGCTGTGAGATCTTGCTGATACGTTTGCCTGTTCGGGAAGGGTCTTTCTGTAAAAGACAGGAGCCCACTCTCATACTGACTCATGTCCACCTTCACATTTGTGTTTACATTCTTGAGGCAACCATCAGAAAACATGCTGAAAAATGGATGCCGTGGAAAAGGACAAAGATCTCTTTGCAAAATTATCTGGGTTGCAATTATCAGCCTCAAAATTCCATGTTTAATTTCTAACCCACAGTACCAGCTCACAGCCTGGAGACATAAAAATTTTATAGTTTTAATTTAATCACTTCCTTTGCACAACACTGACATAATATCTCTTTGTAGGATAGATATTAGCAACATCAGAACCATTAATTAATACTTCCAAATAAGATTTAATTCAGACTTTTGTGCCTTCAGAATAAATAAATAATAGCTCCTCATTATCATTATCTTATAATTAAGAATTTTGCCTCTTAATATAATATACTACATAATTAACAATGTCAGATCTTCTTAAAGGCACTCATCTTTTCAAATAGTCAACTTCATGTCAAAAATCTGGAAAAAAAACCCATGAAAAATAGCTATTATAGAACAGTAAGTATTACATAAGGGGCAACAAGCTTTTCAACTCTGGAAATGCTCTTGAAATGCAGTAAATTCATTATATCACAAAAAAGTTCACAATTGGTGGTCCCTGAAAGGGGAGACTTTGGGAACTCTGAGACCCACAGAGTGAACTATGATGAAATATCTGTAGGAATATGAAATATTTTGATTCTACTTGTGGCTATCTTTTAATCTCAAAGCAATGATGACATCCCCAGTTTCATGCTCTTCTACAGATAATCTCATCACTTTCTTCTTTCCCTTAACAGAAATAATGGTTATAAGAAATGCAAGAAATACAATAAAGCAGAGCTGCAATAAGAGACTATAATTTTTATGGAGTTTAATGTAGAAGAATCTTGAAGATAGATCATCAATGCAGTAATAAACATATATTCATTGCTTTATTGTTCCATTGTGAAAAAGTGGATGTTAGCTCATGGAGAGCATGTGTTTTACCATGTAAAACTGGCTTACATAATCGGTGAGTGTTGGGAGACCACAAATAAAGGATCGGACAGGGAAAACAGAAAATTCACCGCCATCAAAGCAAGTCTCAGGTAGAAATTACTTCCATAAGTGGCTGCAGAATGAGTGGCTGCAAAATGAATTATGTAGTCAGTATTTCATGAATCACACACTGGTTTTATGAAAATAGTGAAAGACTGAATTGTATTTGAGGGCATGTGGTTCATTCTTCTCCTCAAATCTGTGATTTAGTGTGCACTAGATTAGGGTACAGTTTAGAAATGCTGAAGTACATAGCCAGCATTCTGTGCTAGAGCACTGGTGGGGTTAAAGAATACAGCACACCTAAAGAAACCCAAAGCTGACGAGTGGGATTTCTACAACACCTACCTATTCACTTTACCTGGACCCAGTAGTTTCTAAGAGAAGGGTGTCCCAGCATAAGGAGACCCAGGCAGCAAAGAAAGGCCACCCCAGTGAGGAAGGACTTTTCAGGGACTGGCTGAGAGGAACGTGGCTTCTGTGTGCCGTGCTGAGGGATCACAGAGTGTACAACAAGCATCCACCTCAGACAGAGCGACTAAGGTTGAGTGGCTTCTACCATCACCTTTCTCAGAAGAGTTTCTTGTTCACCAACAGTCATAAAAAGCAAGCCCCAGCATCAGTTCACAGCAGCTTGGATGGGTTTCAGGGCAGGAGAGGGAAACAAGTCCTGATTCAGCAGCTCAAGTCAGAGAGGAGTTATCTCTGTGGTCCCGTGTGTAGGCGGTGGCAGTCAGCAAGGCAGGTGCTGCCAGGACTTGGCAAAGTGTGTCTGTGTGCATGGCACAGGAGCACTGCCAAAGGGGCACAGTTGTAATGGCAAAATGTGAAGGCCTTCGAGTTCCTGATGGCAAACTCTTTGTGAATGCTGGCTGAGGCCAAAGCCACTCCTTCTGCCCTTCAAGCCTAAAGCCAGGCTGCTTGCATAAGTGCCATGCATCTAAGAATGATCAGATATCCCAAAATTCCCACAAAGCGTCCTTCGGTGAAATCCATCCCTGAGGTTTTGGCAGGACACTGAACATATACACTCAGCTCTCAGTGACAGAACCTGCTGTTTCCCATAATTTCTGCTTAGTCACAGAAACCTTGCTTTCACATTATTCCCAAGGGCATCTGATGGGTCTGGAGGTGGCCGAGGTTTATTTTGCTATAGGAGTGTGTCACCAGCTTGACTGCTACATTAAACTCCCTCAAAGTAAAATCAAATGATGCACAAAATGAGTAGAAATACAAAAGCCTTGAGTCAGTGGTTCTCACAATTACTGCTTACAGGCAAGCAGTGAAAACCCATGAGATTTAAACCACAAAAAATGTGTCTAAGCATTAGACAAGCATCAGAAATAGCAACAGCAGTAAACTGAAATAATGAACATGGAGAAAGAATTCAGATGTATTAATACTTCAGGCAAGTAAAAAAGGTAAGTAAAAAATAATAAGGGCAAATTCTGGATTTTTCTTGTGCCCTCAATGTCCAAAACATCACAAAATTTCATTCTGATTCTACAACTCATGTCAACCATGTGTATAAATTGAATTCACTGAGGAGAGTCACACCCATTTTCAGTTCCAGATTTGTCCCTTAAATTGGGAAAACTGTTACGCTAGTATTTTAGCCCCAGTTCCTGTGACTCACATTGCGGGGTATGTGACTTCATTTTTCTTTTTTTTTGTAAATGTCCTGGCTTCATGAATGTAGAGAAAGGCCTAGAAACTTAGAAGACAAATCAAAATGCATGGCTGGGGGGAAGAAAGGGGCGGACAGAGGGAGAGCGGGGAAAAAAGCAAAATAAAAGGAAGACAGAAAGACAGAAAGACAGAAAGACGAAAGGAAGAAAGGAAGAAAGGAAAAAAGGAAGAAAGAAAAGGTCTGCATGATTATACAAACATCTAATAAGCAGTTCCAGAAGGAGGATCAAACCTATCTCAGTCTCTCTCCCTTGAGCTGAGGAGTAGTACTGATATCACATGGAATCAGCAACGTGTGTTTTCATATAAATAAACCCTGTCTGTGGACACCATCTTTTCTGCACTTGTTCTTTATACACATACCCACCCGCTCGATCTGTTAAATCCTTCTGATGGAGCTGGAAGTCTTTAGCCCTCCAGCTGCTGCAGAGACCCAAGTAATGCTCTGAGACAGGGAAACAACCTGCACATCATCTGAGCTATCTTGAAGTATGCCACTTCTTTTGGAGTTGCCCTTGCATTTCAGTGTTCCACACCTGCCTGTCCATTTGTATAGGTCCCCTTTCAAACAGCCTCACTGTCCATGCAACCAAACTCTCTGATCAAATGGGTTCAGTGCAGTTCTTCGAGGAATTTGCAAGTCCCATAGTGAATCACCTGCACTTCACGGGGCAAGAGACTTCTGCCTGCAAGCAGCTCTATATTTAGACTCATAGCCTTCAGGAAACCATTGTATCTATGCCATTCTTTCACATTTGCTTCTTTTTTTTTTCTTTTTTTTTTCTTTATAAGCAATTAAACCAAAGGATAAGAACAGGCATGTTTGTAGCTAACATGTCTTATTTCTTTTCCTGTTTTTGTCAAAGGTTATCACCTTGTTGTTCCAGTACAGTATAATACTTTCTGGTACTGTCTATGTACCAAACAATAGCTGCAGGGACACAAGCCCTTTTGCAGATAGATCTATTTATTCAATAACTTTAAACATAAGAAGCAAAAAAAACTAAATATCCTTTGCTTCAGGCACTGGCTTCTTGAGAGGTAAATGAGGTCAAGAAGATGATGTGGTGTGTGTGAATTTAATGAGGCAGAACCTGGCAGAATAAGTCATAAGCCTGAATCACTGAGTGCTGCTGTATTGTTTGCCTGGATGCAAACTTTACTAGAAAAATAAAATAAAAAAGGGATTTGTCCACTAAACAAAAAAAAAAAAAGTGTATTTATAAATAAGTCAGCATGCCATTTCAATTCATAATGCATATTAGCTTAAGTATTCCTCAGGGTTTGACTCTAAATGTGAAAGGAATTAAAAAACTATATCAGGACGGAAAAGAGCCTGTAACTGCTGTGTTTTCCTAGAATAAAGACCTTCAGTTCAGCCTTATCCCCATACCACATCAGTGCATAATGCTAAAAACTATGGGGTCACATTGAAAGGCCACTGCCAAAAGAAAAAACTCTTGGAAAGAAAGGGGCTATCAAATCCTTATTTAAAAAAAAAAATAAAAATTGGAGTATATTTGTATTGCAATGAACACATAAAAATATCTGCTTGTCTTTTATCAGTGCTGGGAAAACAGTGGAGCTGTGCTTTCTCTGAATGAGTAGGTATTTAGACAGACCTGATATTCACAAATAAGCAGCTGTAGATAGAATGACTGAGTTTATGGAAGGTGATATAAAGTGTAACTTCTCCATTTCATACCATTCCAGCTCCTTTCCTGAGAGTACTCAGATGACTGTGATTTTTTGTACATACTGATGTTTGAGAAGGGGCTTTTGCTCATAAAAATATGAATAATCATGTTTAAAAATCTGTTCATTCAGAGCGCATATGCTGTCCAGATACTTTACATATGACTCATGAAGACTACTAAGGACATAACTGAAGATTCCAAGTTAAGCACAGAAGAGTTAGGAGGTGATAGGAATAAGGTAAATGACCTTAATCCAATGTCTTTATGTGTGCGCAATAGTAGGTAATTTTAACTGTATAACCCTATGCCAATTTTTTTCACAGACATTCTAGGTATGCATGTTACAAGAGCTCAAAAATGCCCTTGTTTGCTCTATCATAAATTAGTTTCTGCTTAGAGGCAGCTTTTTATTTTGCAGGTCGGATCCTTGGTATTTCTGGAAATACATTTGCAGGAAAGAGGTTACTGCTCTCATCATATGGAGCAATCCAGAGCAATCTGGTGAATTCCTGCCCTTGTTTTTTAAGTGGAAATGCCCACTGTCATGCAATTAGCCACGTATCCCATGGGTTTTCCGGGAAGCAGCCACAACATCTGCAGAGTGCTCCAACAAGAAGGCACAAAGCCTTCCCCTGGCCACAGTGTGACAGGGGCCAGGACAGAGCTCAGCTCTTTGGGAACCCTCAGGAGCCACCGTGCAGGACCACATCTCGCCTGTCTTTGGCAAAGGGTGGCCAAACTTTTCCCTTTGAGGTTTGCTCACAGGAAAGAGTGATCTAAACATTTATCCACAGTATGTAAACTGTGGAACAGAAGCAGTTCTTCCCAGCAGAACATGTGGCTTCAGTTTGGCATGAAACTAAATAGTCGATTTCCAAAATAATACATACAATAAGGCTTTTTGATACCAATTAGGGTAATTTTTTTACTTGCACGCAGTTAGGATATAAATCCTAGGCCTTATAAATGTTTAAAAGTGCTGTCAGCCCAAGGGAGGTCGAACAAAATTCTGCTTGGTGTCAAGAGATGTACCTTAATCTTCTCAATATTTTTATAGCTGCTGTTGAAATGTGCAAGACGTAGTTCTGATCCAATAAATTAAAAATTACTATTTAGGCTTCTGCCAGAGTTTCTGAAGATTTACAACAAATGAATTTTTGCCAAAGGTAGTTCTTCAAAGAAAAACTCCATCAGTTTAATGGGGGGAAAAAATTGAGTAATGCTTATTTTTTATAGTTCAAGAGGTCAAATATCTGCCGTCATTTGTGTGCATGGCTTTGGAGATGTGTAAACAGTTAGTTTTCAGTACAATCTGTTTTATTCAGATATGATATCCATAAAAAAGGGGGTAAAATTTAAGCACTGTATATTTTAAAACTAGATCAGGAGGAACATATATTATAAATTATTTTCTTAAAGGAAATTGATTCAAATTTCCATTGTCCCCATGATGATCTCTGTGCTGAAATAAGGTCGAAACCTGTCCCTTTCGATTTCCTATTGACAAAGACTGGTGTCAGTTTTACAGAAGAGAAAATGATGAGAGAAAAGTTAAATGATATGCCCAAGGTCATATAAAAGAGCTGGTAGTGGAATAAGAAATTGAACCTACATTATCTGATACCCTGAGAGGTTTAGGTACTAATGTGTCCATTTTTCCTATATTTTACTTTTTCTCCACTTTTGTATTTGACACTTCAGGCAGTGTATTTCTACAGACTTCCTTTGTTAATCCTCTGAAGCTTTACAGAGTCACAATAGCAGGACACACACCATATCAAATATCTGCCACGTACAAAGCGATTGCTGGGCTCACACAGAGCCCAGAGTTAGGCAACAATAAATTAACACCATGTCCAATAATTCACTCTGTTCTGCTATTTGATATAATGTATATCTCAGCTATATGGCTAATTGTTGACTTGAAATACTAGGAAAGACAACATGATGGCTTGGTTGTTTTTGATTTCAAAATCTTTAGTACTTATTTGGGTGTTTTTTCAGCAGACAGTCAGCTAACTAGATTTGTTAGAGGCAGCCAGTCTCAAGCAGCTCGCAAACTGCTAAGCATAAAGGAGCTGGAAAACCTCTTAGCTGGATGAGGCAAGAAAAAAAGAGTCTCATTTTTAATCTTCCCTTTCTAACCCAACATGGCAGGCAGTGTGACTGTCTCACTGACCCAGGTGTACAAATGAATGCGACCGCAAAACACGCTTGTAATTCAGCACGGCGAGGAAGGATGCACTTTGGATCTTTGCTGGATTGGGACTGTTTAGCTCAGGTACTTGAAGGCCTTTGCAGCTGGACTGCTTCAATTGTCCTGCCTGTTGCCAGTGAATACACTGAATGGGAAGGATGAGGTGCATGGAGTGCTTGGACAGCAGGTGCCCTGTGCTGCCCAGTCCAGCATGGGATGGTCTCCAGTGTGAGACCCCACCTGAGGATTTGTTGCACCCAGTGGAGAGCATCTGGCCTCCCAACCTCAGTAACACATAGCAGGGGTTACGGGCCTGATCATATAAACTCAGCCAAATCAAGAGTCCTGCCAGCCCAAGTACAGTTCACAAACTCACAAGCTTTCCTCAGCCAAAGAGGATCTGGGCACCGTAAAAGTAGTAGGTCTCATCTAGAAATACAAACCAAAAGCCTTGAAAACAACGTCAAAAAGTCATGTGGTATAGAACAGATCCTGGAGTAATTTTCTGTGCTTTTGATTTGCTCCTTAAAATTAAAAATCCATGACACATGCCAGTGGAACCATTATTGTAGACATTCGTAGGTGTATCTCTTCCATCATGTTTAATAAAATAAAGCCTGCTGCACAGACCAAACATTTTTTAGGGTTTTTTCAGCATGTTTTATTCCACCTTGGCGCAGCAAGTTCCCCTTAAGACAAAGATTGGTTTCAGTACTTCATCTCCACAGGGCAGTGTTCCTTCAACTTATTATTTATGTATAATTGTAGTTTGCCTGAATTAGACTGTAATTACAGCCTAGAACCCACAATTCTGCATCCATTTCAACTTTCAATGATTTTTTTTATTGTTAAGTTTTAGTTTCTATTTTTTCTGGTTCTCTTGCTCTGAGTAGAAAACCAGATGAATCTCTGTGAAGCTATGTGTGTAATTTAGGCTGTAATGGAAAAATGTGTCAGCTTCATCAGTTTTTCTCAGATTTTATAACAAAACATGGCAAGCTGATTTCTTTGTTGAATTCTTTCCCCTTCTTTTTAAAACATAAGTTATCTAGGCTTTTTTAATACAGACAGACAAAGATCTTGTACTTTATATGGAGTGCTTCATCCTTGCAATCTCAGAGCACTTTATAAATAGATAGGAGACATCAAAGAAGGAAAAGAGTGCTCAAGGGCAGAAGCATCACACCATGGCTCTTATTAAGGTAGTAAACCATCCTTTACTTAAAGGGACCATCTCCTATATCTTTTATTTGTTAATAGAATTACTGCCTCCTCCAATTTACTTCATGTGTCTTGGGAGTAAGAGGAGACCTGAATCAATCAGAAAATCCTTTGCACAGGAGAAAAACACTATTTGACTTGATTAATTTGCTTATTACTGTAGAATTTCACCTTGAGAGTCTTTTAACAAAAAGAAATAGCCAGAAACTTCGCTTTGCCCACAAAAAAGCCCATCATCTCTCAGCCAAAGTCTACTTTGAAATATAGCTTCATGACAGTTTCATGACAGCTTTGCAAAGCTGTAGGTCCAAACAGGATTTTGTTTAGCTACCAGGTTAAATGGTTAAATTGATAACTTTGTCTCAGACCAAGAAAAATCTAATATTCCACAATAAAGTGTTTTACATTCAAAACATGCTTTAGTGAATAACTCGTTTGCCAGAAAACAAACTTCTTTTTGCTGAGAGAAATGGTACTGTGCCTTTCACCAGCACACACCCACTGAAACAGATGCAAAGAAATCTTTGAAGATAAGATAGCAGGGGAATGTTGATATGTACTTTGTGATTACCAACACTGGAGCATGGTCTAAATTGCAACATCAGCATCTTCACTCCTACAAAACTTCACTGGTGGTTCAGTATCCTTTGATAAGTAAAGCTGTTTCCCATTAAAAATCTACCTATAAAAATAAATATAAAAATCTCTTCTTTGAATATAATCAGCTTTTCCTGTTTAAAAAGTGACTGCTTTCCATAAAATTTAAAATCAAATAATAGGCTGTATGCTTACAATTCATAAAAGCTGGTGTGGTGCTTTGTGGGGATGGCAGTGTGGGCCATTTACCCTTCTGGTGCCAGAAGGGTCAGACCTCTCCTAGTGCAAAAGAGTAGGATGCCAGGAGCTGGAAGCACGGTGGGAAGGGTTTCATCCCTCATGGAAAGGGTCATGAGCTACCTCTCCCTCTCAGAGGGCATTTTCTAGTCAAAATTTTCCACTTTTTGATCAAAATGTGTTGTTATGGCTGCAAGATCAGCCATAACCTTCTGTGAAGTTTTCTTTCCAGTCACAATTTTTATAGTCAAAAGGAAAGAAATTGGTATGTGAAATGAGCCTGAATGTGCTGCTGCTTATCTTCTGGGCTGAATAACTGTGTCAGGATCATCAAATTTCAATGAAACTTGTGTTTATGCTGTGTGCGCTGGTGTTTACAAAAACACCACCCACAAATGGATGCATGGGTAAAGATGTTTCTGACCTGCTCTCAGGAATAGCTTAGCTCAGAGCAGTGATGTTCTATGGATGAGGAGCCCTTTTGTGGCCTTTCTTGGGGTGCTCTGCAGGAGGGATGCTGTGGTAGAAGAGAGACCTCCACTTCCCTTTAGGAAGCTGCCCTCCAACACCGGGGTCGTGGAGCAGCAGCATGTCTCAGGATGGTCATCCTTACTCCACCAGATTTACTGTGCTTGCTCAACCCCGGGACACTTCCAGCCACTTCTTTTTATTTTTTCCCATTTCCTTGAAAATCATTTTACTGCAAAAGTGAAGAAAAGAAGTTTTTAAGAAGTTGGAGCCAATTTCTTGCTGCCCTAAGCAAGAAAACCCATATTTGTGGCCATGTCTGAAAAATGCACGACAGTCCCATAATCTGGTTGCCAAGCCCAAAGGGCAGTTTTTTGGTGTCTGGTCCCTCTGCAGCCTGTGCTAGCAGCTGATGAGGGCTCCCTCAGAGCAAATATTTGAGGCTTGGCAAGAATATTCTGCTCTCTGGTTGTTTCATGGATGGCATGTTTTCTTTGAATGAACTCTTGGAGCGTCAGAGTAGTACACAAACATCTTGGGGTAAGATCTCATCCAGAATCTATGCAGGATACAGCAACTACTTCCCTGCATGGTTAAGAAAGTGGGAGTTTTTTTTTCCTGCTAGAAAAGTTTATCTTGCTGATATATCTCGTTACTAATTCTATTATGAAGATAAACAAAACTGTTCACACTCAAGGCTAATCTTTTAAGCATTGGAAGTGAGGAACTCAAATACACAAGATAAGAGAACAAAGTGAAGGAAAGACAAGGTAATAAGTTATAGTAAGGACACAATACTGAGGCTTATTAACAGTGATCTCAATTTAAAAAAGCCCCAAACAACCAAACCGTGTGTGGTCTTGAGCTCTAAACAGAGGCACTTATCAAAGGCCGTGCAAGGAATCCTGAGTTTATGTCAGAGTTCTTCAGTAACAGAGATCAGTGAAATCTAATCAACAGTTGCCTTCAGAGCAATGTGGGTTAATGAGCTGGTCCATCCACTAGGTAGGGTCTTATGTAGCACTATGTGGTTGTCAAGGGCTGTTTTTGTGTTTGATGCAGTTTTTAATAACCTCTGTAACTTATATATTATGAATACAATTATCTACCCTGCTGCATCAAAAGATGTGTCATGATTTACACCGACAAATTAAATGTAATAAGATTTGCCAATGGAAATCCTGAACCACTTTTTCAGTAGAGTAGAATGCATAACTATATTTCAATAATGAAACTTATTATAGCCTGCTGCAGGATAGTTTGTTTACGCACTTTGGCAATATTAGTGCTAAAAATCAAAAGGAAGAATCAGAAGATTAATAAAAATTTGAAAGAGAAGTAATTTCAAACCCAGGTGGAGGCACCGTCCTGCAAACATCCCATTTCCTTTCAAGCCCTTGCAGAGATTCTGCCTAAGAGTAAAATGGAGTAGCTTAGACCCACTAAAAGAAACAGAGCTGCACAAACAGATTTAAGGGAGAAAGGAGAGGTATTGTTCTTTTACTAAGTAAAAAATCCTGACTAAAACCACCAGTTCAAGCTTTGGAATTCCACTGGAGTTTTAAACAAGGCCCCATTTGTCCTGTTCGGGAAGCCTGGGGGAGCCCCAGCAGGCGGGGGGTCCTTGCAGCCCAGTGCTGCAGAGGCCACAGCAGCAGCTCAGTCCCCTTGGTGAGAAGGTGCTCTGGAGCCAAGGGGACTGACAAAGCTGACATACACCTCCAAAGCCAGTGGAGGCACAGGAAGCTTGGGAATGTTCTCAGAAATCACTGTGTGATACAGACAGACCCTGAGCACTAAAATTCCTCCTATTTTCGATTGTACTGGCCAACTTTTCTTACATGACTGTTATATGTGTTAATAATTTTAAAAAATATTACCCAAAACAACAAAAGTGTCAGGGGGGTCTGAATGACGAGTGAATCACGATGATGGCTCATTTTCTCATTTCAGGATAGAAATAAATTTAACACATGAGACTTAATTGCCACAGTTCAGCATCTTCAGTCTACAAGAGAAAAAGTACCAGTGAAGCTGTATCAGGCTGGTTAACGTGAGACTGAAAGCATTAGCATTCAGCTCCATCCTGATCACCTAATCCATGTAAAAATTTCACTCAAATCAGTGGCTCAGATCAGGAGAAGGAGAGGAAAGGAGTCGTGTCTCAAACACTATTGCGATGGAGCAGCATGGGGTTGCAAGCACTGGAGTTCTGCTCCTAGGGCCTCACTGGAGCAATAGCTTTTTAGTGCTATATTTCGTCACCAGCTTCACTTGAGATTTGAGGTCTGACCAATTCTGAACCCTTCTATTTTACTCAGCAGACCTAAACTTAACAGGGGGAATTCTAAGAGGCCCATTAAAAGTAGTAGAAAAAAGCAGAACTTGAAGTCTTATGACCTTAAACCAAATAATCTTGTGACACCCAAAGCACATAGAAAGAATAGTTTGCAGAAACATGTGATTAGGGATACAACAAAACAAGTAAGAGTGGAAAGGAAGAAAGAGGGAGACAAGAGAGCAGAGAGGCAGAAATTTATTCCGGCACAGTGGGAAACCCAGCCATCAGGACACCTGGGCTGAGATGTGGAGCTTGCAGCCTGTCTGCCTCATTCAGAAGCTAAAAAAAAAAAACAAACCAACAAAAAAAAGCCCTAATAACCACTTTCCATCAAGCACTAATTAGAAGACATCCTCAGATTTCATTTAAGTTTGATCTTTATTTTCTACAAAGTTAGCTCAGTATCAGGAATCATAAAATGGGGGGAAGAAAGTATTTTACTTATAAAAGTCTCATGATTTTAATCCAGGCAACTGTATTTTTCTGAAATTTGAGTTTACTATAGTAAGAGTTGATTTAACTATACTAAGGTATGTGAGGGCAGCACTCATGTTGAACCATCCCATATGCTACCATATGCAAAACAGCAGATTTATTCTGATAGATTCACTAAAAAAGTGAATTTAGCACTGTTAATTGCAAGGATTCACCTTCCTTAGACAAATTTAGCTCAAAACACTGCCTAACTTCCAGGCTGCAATTAAGAGCAGGAGCAGCAGGTCTGTGATTTGTTATAAACAAATTCAGTAATTCCATTTTGAAATAGAAGACAAAGCTACAAAATGTTCTTAACATGTTATTGCTGGTTTTCTTGCTTAAATTTCAATTGCTGACATTCACTGTGGTCTGTTCAGAGAATAAATGAAATTGTATTTCCTGGTATCCATGATAATTTGTATGTATTTCTTCATAAACACAACTATTTTTTTTAACATGCATTGTTATTACTACATAATTTTATATTTTCTCTCTTGTGTTTAATGTAAATTGTGAAGACCCCTCTCCTTTTATAAATTAAATCCTTTTTTTACATGTAAATCAGTGAGTTTGATGATGATATTGGTTGTTACCCAGCTAACATCTTCCAAAAGTCATTATCCTCTTTTATCTTGCCACAAGTTTTTCCATTTGCAATTTCGTTAAGGTGAAAGATCTTTCATGTAGGGAATTCATGAGGTAGGTGCTTTGAGGGACTGACTTAGAGAAGCAAATCTTCCAGGCTCAGTGGTGACCTCTCGGCTTGCAGATGGGGAGTCCTGAATTTATATACAAACAGGTTAGGAAAGCAAAGGGTTTGAAAGGAACGTTGTTGTTTTTGGGATGTGGCTTCTCCCAAGTGGCTGAAGCACTGAGACTGTCCCTTGCAAACTGGTAAAGCCTCACCTGCATCACAGTTTGATCCCCACTCAAGGTGAGCTTGTTATTACTGTTATGTGCTTTATACTCCACTAAGCTGCCAGTGGGCAAAGGGAATAAACTGAAATGCACTGATACTGCAACCTAGTAAAATAATCTAAAGTAGATGCTAAAGGTAGATATAGAAAATGCAGCAGCTTTCCCTGTGGTGTGAATGGGAGTGTCTGGGAGCTCTGGCATCAGCCAACCAGCCACCCAGGGTGGCTGAGGAGCAGTGAGCGCCCGCAGCCCCAGGATCACCACCTTGACGACTCAAAGAGCGTGCTGGCTGAAAAGTCTCCAGGCTTTGCTGTAGGAAGTGTCTGAATATAATTGCTTGATACATGCTGTAAATTCAGTTTATAAGGACACAGTTTGTAAAGCTTTCCTTGAAGAACTTATTGTTATTCATAATTCTCATGCAACTCAAGTGAAATATGGGGCCTCTCTTTCCATTAATACCCATTTAATAGTGCCTACAGTTTCCATTTGGCCCATTACGCAGCTTTTATTCTACATCTGCATAAATTGTGGTAGAAAATTGTTTTCTAAAAGACCTTTTCTTCCTAAAATCAGGCCGCTTTTTGCAGTTTGTCAGTTAATGATTTTGCTCATGCTTAAAATCTAACAGGTAGTTTTCCATTCTGTATTTCTGTTTACTTTTGAGCAGACTGACAAGCATATACCAATGGCAGACTTAGTTTTAAAAAGCGAAATTCTTCCTTTCCTGTTTCTTTTTTTTTTTTTAATTTGCTAGAAATCATCTGTCATTCAGTCACTAGAAATAAAATATTCTATCTGAAATTATTTTAGCCTGCAGGTTTAAGAAGAATACCAGAAATTAATATTATGAATAAATCATATGACTAAATTCTACTAGAATGTATTGAATCTGGCCAAGATGCTGTCAAAGTGACTTGGAGGCAAGGCTTGGGATTTAAGTCCTGAGTTTTGAACACTGTCTATTTCAGAAGCTAAAAAAAAATGAAAATTTAGTAAAAAATACTGGAGTAATTTCAAGTGTGGGAAGGGAAAGTTTTCCCCATGACTTCTGGATACACAACTATACTTGTGCTGCCTCAACATATGACTCTCAATGTTGCAAAATCTTGTTTGAAGGACAAGAAGTAACAAATTTTTTAAAAAACACTAAAAATTACAGTGACCAGGAAAGGAGAAGATGGTGGGAGGAGGAAGGCAGCGGTACAAATCGGGATAATCAAACATTGCAGAACATTGCTCAGTCATGAGCTCACAGCAGTGACCTTTTTCCTGTAAAGAGGAGTAAAGGTTAAGCATCAGCCGTGCCTCAGCCAGCATGGGCTTTCAGCGTGATGCAGTTGCTAAGCTCCCCACAATAGGCATCCAAACACATGCATTTAGAAAGCAACGTGAATCATCCCGGAGTAATGATAACTGAAGAGACACAAGGAATAAAACAAGCAGTCGAAACTCAGCGAGGCACTTTGAAATTTCATTCGGGAAAGAAAGGGAAGAAAAAAAAAAAAGTCCACCCTCAGGTCTCTAAAAATAGTCATAGAAAATTATCGGTTCAGATACAGAGAAACACTTTGCTTCCTCAGGCCTGCGCAAGAGGATGCCTGCTGACAAAGCCGACTCAGGTTGTGAGAGGACAGATGCATTAGACTCTGTACATGAAGAATTTCATGCGTGCCTTTGTTAAGATAGAAATGCTCATCGCTACTAGAAGCTCTGAAGCCATGCTTTTGTTCAGTGGAGTTGGGTGGCATCATCTACAGCCCAGGGAAAAGAGACAGAGAAAAGTTTCTCTCTTTTCATAAGGTTTTTTTTCACCCTCAGACCCAGTCTGTGGCTTGAGCTGGATCTACTGTGAGCATTTTGCAGAATTTTTTTCTGGTAAGACAAGCCAGTTGGTGAGAGACCTTACTGATCATGAAAACAGCGAGCAGTTATCTCTCAGTGAGAGCTCAATCAGCTCAGAAACTCACAGCTGGATTAAAAGGAGAGACATAGAAGCAGGAGGTAAAGTTCAGTGTAGCAAAGCATATTAAGAGGTGAACGGGACAGGATGAAACAGATGAGATAAATGGATGACATGGGAAGCTGGGAGCTGTTCTGCTGATCACAGGCAAAGCAGGACACCCTGCATGCCACCTCAGGGCTGCACATTTGTTGTGTGGTATAGAATTCACTCCCTGGAAACACTGGAGCAACAGAAGTGACGTTTGCCAATTTTCCTGCTCTCTCACCTGGGTTTTTGTGCTGAATAGGAGTCATTAGAAGCTGTGGAAGTCTTACAGGAAAGCTGAGAAACATCAGTATCCTATAGCAGAAAGGAAGACAAATTCACAGGTTTTGCCACCATCCCCTCCACAGATGCCGGGTGGAACCATGGACTTCTAAGGTCTAACAAAAGAGAGAAAGGGAGGAAAGGTTTTTAAAAAGTAATTTTAAGTAGTATAATTAAAAATACATCTGCTTAAACCAGCGTGTAACATCTGTGGTGAATATTTTGCTGAATTTGTCCAATAGGATAATCCTAGTCAAGATGAAACTTCTGGGACGAGAGTTTTTTTGGTATATGAGAATATTCCCTTTTTTTCTCTCATGGTAAAAGAACAATGGGCTGTAAACCTGTGACAAATTTACTTATCAGCAGCTCATCAGGAAAGGAGTAGAGCAGAAAAGTGAAAAACAATGAAAGAGAAGACGTCAGGCTTATGGCCCAAATCACCGAGTATTCCCATGTAGTAGTTTCAGTACTGTTCTTGAATAATGAATTACTGCTACCACAAAGAGGAATTACCACTTTCTTAGCCAAATATGACAGTATAATAAGAATTTTATGAATTAAAACAGGACAATCACAATAAAACACCGAGTTTCAATGTCAGACATGCATTTTTAGGGCTGTGCAGCATAATGATGACATTTAGCAGTATTCTCTGAGGTCATAGACCTCAGAGAAAACTGAGGGAACTGAAATGAGTTTGAAGGATGCAAACACCAGATATTTGTTTGTTTGCTTACCGAAGTCTGAAGATTATCAGCTCTTGCAGGTGGTGCATCAATCCTGAAGGCATGAGAAAGGGCATCAGAGGTGTGGTTCCAAATATAAGCAACACATGCAGATTGAGCCTTCCTGCTTGGTCATGTAAAAAGTATTTAAAAGCTCAGCATCTCCAGTGGGAACCTCCTAACTTGAAAAAGGAAGAAAGATATGATAGTAGGAAATGCAGGATTAATGGAATGAAGTTCCAAGACAAATCTGACCTTTTGATCGTATTCTGAGCCTCTTGGAGAATTAATGCATTTTAAGAAGAATGGTGCCTATCTTATCAAGTTAAGGGGATGCTTCAGCTTCACCTAGAATCTGACCCTACTTGCCACTGCTCGGTTTGGCAGGGCCCTCTGGCAATGGAACTTTAGCAGAGAGTACAGCGTAACTTGGGAGTGAGGCCCACGGGGTTGTATCCTGACGTTCAACACCTCTCATAGCCTTAAGCCTGGTCTATCCCTAATTAACCTGAAAAGCCAGAACTGCAACATTTTACAGCAGGGTACCAAAGATCAGAGCAGAAGAAGAACAAAATAAGAAACAAGAACAAGAGGTAAGTGCTAAGAATTGCTGGCTAATTTGGCTTGATGGCATATCACTATTGAACTGTACCAGAGCGTTCCATGGAAAATTCTCCCGGTTTTCAGAACGTAGAGCATGGAATCATGGAATGGTTTGGGTTGGAAGGGACCTTAAAGATTGTCTAGTTCCAACCCCACTGCCATGGGCGTGGACACCTTCCACTAGACCGGGTTGCTCAAAGCCTTGTCCAGCCTGGCCTTGGGAACTAGACGAAATTCAAATCAAAGTCATACAATGGCCAAGAACATTATGCCATCCAACCATACCCCAATTTTGAATGCTTAACGTTATCATTCCTCTCTTCTGGTTTTGGTTGGTTGCTTTAAGTTTGATGAGAGGAGGAATAGACAAGCAATTAACAGAGAACTATCTATTTGTCTGTACGACCAGACTGATGAGGCTAAAAACTAACCTAATTGTAAGTAAATGGCAATATACTGACTTCAGAAACTGTAGTACCATAATAATGACTCAAGTAAGGAAAGTGTACAGAAATTGGGGCCTACCCCTATGTGTAACTGAGCTGTACTTCATATGGATCAACTGACAGAGCAGCTAAACCTCCAGGTTACCTGCTTCCATCTCCACACAGCCTGACAGAAGCAGCTTGTGCTTTCTTTTCCACAAGCTCCAAGTCTTAGCCTCCACTGTCACATCTAACAGGGAGGAATAGGGATGTTTTTGATGTTCATTCATATGGTCTGAGAGATACTGTCAGCAAAGAGAGAGATGGATCTGTGCTTACTTGAAATCCTAATCCGACCTGTGCCTGGCACAACTCTCCACTGAACCAAAGTCAACTTAATTCTCTTTGCACATAACCCTTCAAATGTCATGGATATGAAATAGCCAAAAACAGGTTTGAAATCAGCTCAGCATCTCAGATGAAGAAATACATACATATTTCAACAGGAACATTCTATCTGGCAAATATGAAAATTTAACAGCAGCTCCAAACAAATAAAAATCACACACTGAAAATCACCTTTGCGTAGCACCACCTCTCAAGTTTCTACACTTTACCATCCCCAGCAATGAAATGTCCACTCCATTGTTGCAACAAGTGCACAGTGAGCTACACAGAGACACGGGCATCTTAGAAATACTAAGGCTACCTACCTTCTACAAAGCAGAAGTTTATAGGAAACACATGTTTCATAGACACCAACAACAGCATCTTTGTTCTATTCTGTTGAAAATATCTTGATTGAAAGGACATATTTGCAGGTTTCCCAACAGTATAACCCTAGTTAAGAAGCTATTTGGTACCACGCAGAAGGTTTGCTCAGTATAGATCCTGGAGCATCACTACTGTATCTTGAACTAGTAGAGGTAGTGGGAAGGAGAAGGGGACTTTAGAGCCTATTTTGTTAATGCTCTAGGTTTTTTCCTTACTGTAGGGAAAACGAAAAGAGTGAGGTGCCAATCTAAAATCCAAATATGAGCCTAATTTTCACTGAAAACAGTATCACATTCCAACGGTTATGCATCTTTAATCAACAATAATACAGTATACTCCAGGTAACTCGTGTGTCTATAATACCTTATGTCTGGAAAAGCATTAGCCTTTGAGTCTCAGACCTCATTCGGGTAGATATCTACATATCACGCTGACACTCCATTCCTAAACATTGATTATTCTGCTATGGCCGTTTTTATACGACATGCACCAATTATTTACATATTTTACACCTTGCTTGCACAGTGGAGGCTGGGGATTTTTTAGGGGAGCATAGAGAGGCATATCTTTGAAATTTTTTTTCTGTATTTAAATAAGGAAACATATAAAAGCCCAAATAATTGAGTCCTACTCCAGGTTCAAGCTGCAGCCATTAAACTCATTGCTTTGTTCCTCATGACTTAGAATCTGGTTTGTATGCACTGGTTCATTTTTGCAACCCTATTGTAAAAAATAAAAAATGATGAAAACTGGGAAATTTTTTGGCATTGAAAACTTCTATTTATCAAGAAGAATAATCTTTGGCCTCATGAGACTTCAAGACCAGTCAGATACTTTACAAAGGAAGGTCCCATGCAAATATTTCCCATATAGGAATACCTACAGAAGCAAATTAGAATCAACACAAAATGTTGAGATTTTATCCTCTTAGTGCTCGTAATGGAAGCACTGTCATGAAGCATTAACCCTAAGCAGGGAATAACCAGGCAGACTGGTTCCTGCAGGGTCAGGGGAGTGCTTATCTCAGCCAGTAGTCTCAGCTGGTATCATTCCTCATCTCAGAGGAAGAAGGAACTGTCCAAGAAGACAATCACTTCGTCAAAAAAATCTGGAAGTGCACTAAATTCAGAAACCAAATCCTGCTACACAGACCAAGTGCCTCACCACATGTAGCATGAGGGATGTGATGATCTAGCTACTGCATCGTTTGTTCCTTTTAATTAGCATGCTTGGATGTCTAGCAGCATGGGAAGAAGAAAAGAGGGAAGGAAAGGGCAAGAACCTGCAAATGGTGCCCTCAGTTTTAGTTGCCAGGATCTTCCCAATTTGCTCTGTTGGCTTTGGCTCTATGCCACATGTTGGACAACTGTCAGTGCTTTGGATGTGCAATAAAACAGAAATTTAGATGGTAATTATGATTAACATGAAAATGTATCTCCTTAACATAATGACACAGGGCCAAACCCTGCAGCCATGACTATTAAGCACAGAAATTGCTTGTAACATTAGCAGAAATCCTAGATAAGTGTCAGGTTTTACCATCCTGAAATCAATGGGGCAGAAGTCATATTTGGAACAACAAAATATAAAAATTGGAGTAAGGGGATATACTATGACAAATTTACAAGAGCGTGTAGTGATAGAACCAGGGGTAATGGCTTTAGACTGAAAGAGGACAGGTTAAGATGAGATATTAGGAAGAAATTCTTTACTGTGAGGGTGGTGAGACACTGGAACAGGTTGATCAGAGGAGCTGTGGATGCCCCATCCCTAGAAGTGTTCAGGGCCACGTTGGATGGGGCCTTGAGCAACCCAGTCTAGTGGAAGGTGTCCCTGCTCATAAGCAAGAGGGTTGGAACTAGATGATCTTTAAGGTCCCTTCTAACCCTGGCCATTCCGTGATTCTATGAAATAATTGCCTAATGACTTTGCGGGCATTAGTGAAGGTTTGATAGCAGATGTGCTGATACTCACATGATTAAAGGGGTTAGAGAAGTTTTTGAGAACATGGATTACTTCACTTAACAGGTGATTAATGAGCTGCAGTACAGCTCCCAATGCAAAAACATTGTGAGCCAAGCTGCAGGACCTCAGTGTGCTCAGTGTCCAATGACACTAACAGTGTTTCAAGAGAAAGAAAACCTGAAATATCATTCCCATTGGCTGAGCCAAAGACAATATCCCCAGGGCAGTGCTGCTAGTTGCTTGTAAACATTGGACCTGAAGAAGGTTTCTGGAGCCAAACACATTTTGAGGGCATTTAGGCTCATATTCATTTCCAATTATTTATTCAGAATAAAAGAGAACTGCTCTAGCAATTAAGTTGGTTATATATAAAATTTCTCATCAGGTTATTCTAAACTGTTCTTATAAGTCTGATCTATAAAAAAATGTTTGATGTCTAGTCCAGAAAGTTTATCTGATTTTACATTAATATTACATTGTAATAATAATTTTACATTAACTATTACATTTAAAACAAAATTCATATATTCAACATAGTAATTTCTTTTATATTCACTTATTGCCAAGCAGTTTTAAATTACCTTGAAAAATAAATTACACATTTCTATTTTACTTCCCAACAACCACCTGACACAGAGGTTGAAAGGAACTTCTCAATAATTACCAAATAATTTAGGACCAAATAAATTTGTAGACATCGCTAATTTAATAACCAGCTAAGAGGTGACAGTACAAAAAGATTTGTGGAGGTAACCTCATACCTGAGAGTAGACAATGACATATTAAATTAAATATCTCTCTCTTGTGGAAAGCAACTAAAAGCCTAAGGAAAGGATTTATTAAATCATTTGTCACTAAACCCAGCATTTTCTCAATACACTAGAATTACTGGAAAGTTCATCTAGCCAAATATGAAAGGGCTCTAAGGATTCAAGTCTTTTAAGAGAGGTTACAACCGTCCTTTTTTTTCAGACACATGCCCCAAGAATTAGGTTTTCTGCCATCCCTTCTGCTGTCTCAGTCTTACAAATGCTTGTAAAGTACAGCAAAAATACTATTGAAATGACTGCAGCATTTATCACCAGCACAATAGCAGTATTTGTCATTACAAGAAGACAGACATATACAGTCCCAAATTGTGATCAGCTTGGGAATAGGAGCAATCTGACACAGCTTCCATTACAGTGACTGGCAGCAGCTTCAGTATATAACTACATGGGGAAAAAATAAGCTGCCTGACAAGCTGATGTAGTATTTGACAATATTTCCCCTTCTAGGTAGTAACAAAGCATAACAATGTCAATAAAGTTCAAGGACAAACTGATCTTGCTGAAGAAGACTATAACTCTTATTGATCTTGGTAGGAGTTTTATCAGCTTATACTAAACCTCAGGCTGGGGCAAACTGTGCATTTCCAGATTTTTTTCCCTTTATTGCATGTTTCATTGTATCAGCATATTCATTATTGCTATAGTTTTTACTGAAACCTATTAAGCGACAATAGATACAATGGGCAAGTTAGTCGAGTGAATGTGTTTGTACATGTGACAGTTTCTAGGTGGAACAAACAGGCACCTTCTAGAAATACTCAAGAGATGCCCTGGCATGTTTTTTTGGCAATTTCAGAAGATCCTTTTAAGTGAGATGGTCAGCTTGTGCATACCCCTGTTTGAAACTTTCTTTCTCTCTTGCACTTTAATAAGGTTGGATAGCCTCAGAGTCACAGAGGTGGGAATTTGAGGTGCTGAATGCCATTGGAGGCGTCGAAGAAAGCAGAGGGCATGGTTTGAGAGAGGAATCACTGCAGTGCTGCCTCTGGGTGGTGCAGTTTGAGTCTGACACCTCGGAGGGTGGTTGCCTGTGAAGGAACGATCAGTTCCTTGTCAGTCTGAAACTCATACGTTGTACCATGACCTAAAGCCAACTGAAAATAGAAACTAAGGTGGGTCCTGTTCTGAAATGTAAGGGCATATCAGACAATTTTAACCAAATTTCCTTTGTTTCATATATAAACAACAGCTGCTAAACAAAGAGAGACTTCTAAGAATGATTTGTTTTCAAGTCTCTCAGTTTAGAGTTAATCTTTCTGGGAAACAGTTATAATGTCACAGCCAATACATTTTTGCCCCATGATACTTATTTTGCAAAATGAAAACCAACAGTTACAGCTTTAAGAGGCAATGAGCACAGCAACTACTTAACAATTTGTTCTTGGCAGGATCTGACCATGTCCCAATACCCTACAGATTAATGTTTTTATAAAGGAAAAATGCAGTATTCAGCAGGGAAAGAGATTATTGCTGGCTGGAGTGCAAAGCAGAACATTGCTTCTTCTGTTCACTTCTAGCACAGTGCCTCTCCCCAGAGCTCTGATATCCCACCTCTTCAAGAAACCTGCATCGCAGGCACCCCTTCAAACACCAGATATCCCAGTTGCTATCTTGTGAAACACTTTGTGAGAGGGATTTTGCACAGTTTTACTTGCAAACCACATTACAGGCTCCCTGTTCAGGACAAAGAAAAATGTACATCTTCTCCTTCTATCAGCTCAGCTCATTGAACCATTCCTCAAGGACTTTGACCCTTTCCACGTGCTGGATATCAGAGCCAAAGCAAGCATGTATGAGTAAGGTTTTCACACTCTGCCAAGTTCGACTATGTGTCTTTTCTCCATGGGAAGAATGATAGCAATTCACAGAACAGACAAATGAAGGGACTTAATAAAGCAACCCCTGGATCTGGTCCCACGTATCTGTACAGCTGGACAGTCGGTGTCAGTGGCTTTCCAACACCCCTCCTCCCCAGCTAGGTCATCATTCCAGCAGCAAGGCCTGATGCAAATCCCGCTACATGCCAGGAGAAAGTATAAAAGGTGAGAGACTGTCTCTGCCCTGAAGCACAAGGCACCACACAGAGATTCATCAGGTCTGCTCTGCTGCAGTGCAGAGGAGGCTGTGCAACACAACCAGACCTCATAATTTTGCAGATTACCTTGATCCAGGGTCATAGTGTGGGAACCATTTTTCAAGAGAGTAAGCAATAAAACAGTAGGGGCAAAAAAAAAAAAAAAAGTCATTCCAAATATACCGCCATAATGCAGTGCTGCCCCAGCAGACAATGTTGAGCCTATGGCTCCCTCTGGGGAAATTAAATCAATTTATTCATCAATACGCAGTAGGATTTTTGTCACAGGTTAAGAATCCGTACAGATTTGTCATTAGCTTACATTTATACTGAGACAAAGGGGAAAATATCCTTTTCCAGATGTACTTCCAACTACATAGCATGGAAAGCAAAGACATTTTAATATGTTTCTGGATTTATTTACATTTTAAACTTCACGCAGAATGATGTTAGCATGACCCTGCTACTTCAGCCCTCCCTTGACTGGCACAGCACAGGCCACTAACCCCTGAAATGAAAATGTTAGTTTTGTGAAGATAAATGAAAGCAGTGTTAGTCCTTTGCTGAACAGATAACCAAAGAGAAGCATTTTGAGGCAGTTATGTAGATGGATAAAGTGCCAAGTAAGGAACACACAGAAAGATCTAGAAGTGTTTAGATTAGGACAGATTGATTTTATCTACAGGACAGGGTACAGTAATTACAATCAAGGTTTTAAATCTGTTCACAGCAAGTAGGGTATTTACTACCAACTACAGGAAAATCAAATGGGACCTTGGAGACACACCAATGATAAGAGTGACAAGGGACAGGGGACTCTGTGAGCTGCCCATTACACGTATTTCCACATCAGTATCAAAACTGCCTCATTTTTCAAACTATTGGGTTGTCTGTGCTTAATACGCTTGATACTGATAAAATGGTTATTGTACATACACACCAGCAGTGCGCACAGGGATGATCTCAGGAATAAAACCCACCAAGAGTGCAGCTGAGGTTAGTTAACCTTGAAGGTTATTGCCCTCTCAGAATGAGAAATATCTGACAGTATCTTCAGAAGTGTTTCTTTTTTTTTTTTTTTAAATTAAACATGAAGCAAGCTGTAGCAAAAACTATGTTGGATGAAAATAAGCCACATTTTAAAACCAGCAGCACTGTTCTATTTTTAACAGAGATTTATGTGACCTCTGTCTATGTTGTGCACAAAAGGACTGTTACAGGATGGCAAGGTTGGATTTTCACAGCCTTCAGGCTACAGTCCATGCTGCAGTTTGTATCCATCATTCAGCAGTAAGAAATATCTAGAGAAATTAGTAATGAAGAGGGCTCTGGTTGCCCATAGACATTCCAGGAAATGTGCTTGGGATCAGCATTTGCAGTGAAGTTCTAAACATATTCATGAAAGCTCTACTGGTCCATGCCAGATTGACAGCAATACCTCTTTTTACTTCATTTTGGGGCAGTCATTTCCTATGAAAAATGTCAGCAAGGCATAATTCTGCATAGCAGAATGGTGTCTTTTCCTGGGACACCTACATCTTCTCTGACTTCTGATGTTTTCCACTTTTAGTAATGCTAGAAATTCACCAAAAGACTTAATTAAAGGGTTTTTCATTTTTGTAGTTCTACAGAGATATTAAAAACCTCACAGCCCTTACAAAGAATAAGGGAAGATCTGTGCATATCTGTGGTAAGGTCACTGAAATCAGTGAAGTTGAATGTGTTGGTAGATCATGTATTCCTTTTGTTTTATAGTATTACCACTTAAAAACCCTTGGCTACATGTAGTGAGTCTCTTTCTTCTAGAAATACAAGACTTCACTGACTCAGGGAAAAAAATCAAAAAGAATCCTATTTTACAACAAACGCTTTAATGCTTATTTAATAAGCAAATTTATTGAAGTTTGTGGTTTTCCTTTCCTCACAAAATCACCGTCAGAACAGATCTTCTCAATCAAATGCATTATTGGCCCTGCTCCACCTTCCCATTAACTGTGAATCATAAGCCAGAGCTGAAAAAATAGACCTGATTTACTTTAAATAGAAAGAGGACAGATAATAAAGGCAACTGAAATGTTTCAGGTGCTGAAAAAGAAGGCTGAAAAGCTGAATTTTAATCCTGAGTAAGTGATCTGGAGCACAGCTAGTGCATCTTCCTAAATACTATGGTGCTTGCTGTGCAAAGACTTTCTGCTCTGGGTTTAATGCATGTGACACTTCACTGATGAGCCCTCCTAGGTCTCTAATGCTGAGCTTTGGATTTAATGTTCCAAACAGTTTAAAGAAAAATGCTTTCTCCTATGAATGTTAATTATAAGGCTCTTAGAAGTTAATTGATTACAATCTCCCATTATTCATTATCTAAGGCATTACACCTGCAGCTCTAACTGAAGTATTTATGACTCCATCCAACAGAGAGCTGTCTATGCCAAACTCCAGGCAAGATCTGTCTGTACCAAAAAGTAGGAATGTAATGGACTATAAAACTATCAGGAGCAGACAGCTGCTAACTTCTCCATGAGCTGAGGACAAACAGAGCCAGCAGGACAGCAAAGCCCAGCTTGTGCAGAGGAAGGAGGAGACAAGTTCAAGGGGGCAGACTTGGAAAGGGTATGGTAAGCCAGGCACACTCACTTCCCTACCAGCAGGGCTAAAGCTGTGCAGAAAGCAGTCAGGGTGTAAGGAAAAGATGAAAACAAGTTTACACAACATATTCTAGGGGTACACGGCATGGTACATGCTGAAAAATAGCCTCATGTTTATAAATATTGAAGAGATACATCCTACAAACCCCTCTGAGATGCTGGGTGTATCAGCTTGTCATGCCACGGGCATGAAATTTGGTCCACAGACTCTTTACATGAAGGAGAGAAGAAAATGCACTGCTCCTATATAAAGTGTAAATGTATTGTAAAAGATTCCCTCTCCCATTTGCTCTATGGACACCGCTACAGCCCCTGGAGCTGCTGGAGTAGTTACCGTATGGAAACAAGAGGGGAATTAATCTTCCAGAGCCACTTAACGAACATATGCTTGGACAGACAGGCGTTATTTAGGGCTTTGCAGTCCTAAACTGAACATTCAAACCAAAGACAGCTATCACAGGCGGAGAAGCAGAAGGTTATTGAGTCAGACAACAGTACTTGACAAGCAGGGAGACCAGTGCTGCTGCAGCTGTCCTTTCAAAACGAGTTTTATAAAAATGTGACAAAATCGGATGCACCCCTGTGCAGCCAGCGCAGGTGTACACAGGCAGGGAACATACTTTTGGGATTAGTTGTTAACACAGCATTTCCCACTTTCTGTGTGACCCAATACATGGAGGAAGCAGAAGCAATAAAACCTGTTGCATCCTTGGGAGTTTCAGCAAATCCCACTGAAGTCAACTGAAGAGAAAGGGAGAGCAAGGTATCTCCACGACCTTTCCTATCCCACAGCCTTCACCTTTCACTGAAGAGCAGAGCTAGCAAAACATGAGCAATAGCAACACAATCTGAAACAATGGGAATTTCTGTGGTTGTCCTGGTTACTACTTTTGTTATCTTGAAAGATAACATAGAGGTTTGCCTGACTGCTAGTGGGCAAAATTCCATTGGCTCAAAAAGGGGCAAGTTCCAAGCTGAGACAGAAAAATGATCAAACTATGAGGGAAAAGGACATAAATGTCTTTGATAGAAGAGAGAATAATAATGTCCTAACTCTAAGTTGCAGCTTTTACCACATCCACTACTTCTTCCTTCCAGTTAGTTGAGCAATGCAACTAAATCACGCATTTTAGTCCCTTCCTTATAGCAAATTATAGAATCACAGAATGGCCTGGGTTGGAAGGGACCTTAAAACTAATCTAATTTGAATCACTCTGCCATGGGCAGGGACATCTTCCACTAGACCAGGTTGCTTAGAGCCCCGTCTAAACTGGCCTTGGAGACTTCCAGGGATGGGACATCCACCACTTCTGTGGGCAACCTATTCCAGTGCTTCACCACCCTTACAGTAAAGACTTTCTTCCTAACACCCAACCTAAATTTACCCTCTTTTAGTTTGAAGCCATTACCCCATGTCCTATCAACAGATGCCCTTGTAAAAAATCCCTCTCCGGCTTTCTTGCAGACCCTTTAGTTACTGGAAGGCTGCTCTAAAGTCTCTCCACAGTCTTCTGTTCTCCAGGCTGAACCACTCCAACTGTCTCAGCCTGTATTCACAGTAGAGGTGCTTCAGCTCTCTGATCAACTTTGTGGCCTCCTCTGGACTCGCTTCAACAGGTTCATGTCCTTCCTATGTCGAGGTTTCAGAGCTGGGGTCTCATGGGAGCAGAGTAGAGAGGAAGAATCACCTCCCCCTGACCTGCTGGCCACGCTGCCCAGGACACATTTGGCTTTCTGGGCTGCAAGCAGACGTTGCTGGGTCACGTTGATCTTCTCACCAACCAACATCCCCAAGTCTTTTTCCTCGTGCCTGCTCTCGCTGTCACAGGCTGTGAATAGAGCGCCAATTTCTTCATGCAAATTTAGACTGAACAATTAAAGAGCTACTTTAGCTGATATTTGTAATAGGGATGTTCGAAGGGGAAAATTAACATGATTTTGAAGGAAAAAATGAGTAACTTGTGGTAGCCTAAGGGCAGGAGGAACTGACACGATGTTATTGCACACTTTATGCCCATGCAATATTAATGCAATCACCATGACAACCGTGACATCCTCTGAAATTATACACCTTTACGATTATGGAACATCTTCTGAAGGAAAAAAAACCACAACTACAGCTTGCAGGAAGGCTGCTGTAATCTAAAATCTATTGCCTCTTTTTATAAGCATTCAAACATTTCTTCAACAGCTCTTTCTTCTAAAGGCTACAATAAGTTAGTTTCTAATTTGTGTCTGACCTAAGCGTAGACAAGGCTGTCTGGTTCCTTTTCCACAGTGAAAAACAAAAGCATGCTTTAAATTTACATGAATAGTGTTTAAAATCAGCAAGTCATTCAAAAAAAAAAAAAAAAGCCTGCATAAAGTAGCTGACTAAAGTCTTATAAAAATTGTGAAAGGTTCTACATGTCAAAATCATCCACCAGCCACCTTCCTTAATCAGGAGCTGAGACAGGATGCATTATTTACATTTCTATAGAATTAGCACAGTGTTTTCAGTGAACAAATAATCTGAATCACATTTAGAATAATATGGCAAACTACATAATCTAGGGGCCTGAATAGCAGCCATAAAGTAATTGCTCAGTGTAGTAATATAAAGGCCACCAGACACTGTGTCATGACAATGTTATCCTTTTCATAATGTATTCAGAAAAATCAAAATGACATAAGCAGGCTTTAGCAACAATGCCTCACTTTTAGCAAAATGCCTCATGTGGATTGCATACACTGCAGTCCTCTGCTTTTTATAGTGTCATTACATTTCCTTCCAAATTGAAACCAGGCAGTGATTCAAATGCTCATTCCTCCACTCATTTTAACATGAAGTGAAAGCATCCAGTACCTCAGGCTTATTAGAAAGAAAATGAAGAGTTATGAAACAAGAAATAGTAAAAACAAAGTAGTAAGTGTCCTTCCCCAGTAGCAGCTACTTAACTTTTATTGCCCCGATACTGAGGAAGGATGCACTGTATGGTGTCAGAGAGATATCAGACTCACCCTGTGCAGTGGCTGAAGAGTTTAAATGTCCCCGTTTATTTTCACACAAAGCTACAAATAGGGAAATAAAAAAGACAGAGAACTCCTTGATCCATTAAAATCCAGTTCCCACTGGCTTAGTCTTATGACGTACTCTAGCACAAGCAAGCATATTCAGAACTAATGGCAGACATCAAGGTGTTTCGGTGTAATACATCCGCTGTAACACATCGACAGAATAACCCTGCACTAGTTTATCTCTCTTACAGTCTAAGGAGATGGTGGGAGCACAGCTCTGATGGCAAGGCAGGCTCTGCCTCCAGAGCCATTTTCAGGCAGAGGAGAGAGGTGCTGTGGTGCCAGCAAGAAGGTGGCTGGTCCTGACCAAAGTGTTCATCCATTGGGAAGCCAGACACAGCTACTGATGAAAACTCACCAGTATCCTCGTTGTTTCCCCCAATTGCACTACTGTCTCCATCAAGTGCCTGTCTTGTGAACAAAGTTAAAACCATATGAGACAGGCTCCGTGCAACTAGGAGAACCCTGTCAGGGGAATATAGAAAACATTGCCTTTTAATTAATTCCTACTCTCATCATGCTTATAGCAGATGTGAAATTGTCCCAGTGACACAAATTCTTGCACACAGTGAACATAACACTGTCTTTCTGACAGTGGCTGACTAGTGCAATATGGGGTAAGAGATGCTAAGGAAAGAGGGGGAGCCTTGGAGAAAGATACTTCTGTATTGCTAAAACCTCAATTTGCTTTGCCACAGTAAGAATAGCACCAGAGCATGGGGCATCAAATATGGGCTAGGGATAAAGATAGACAACAGTCTTACACTTTCAGATAAAAAATTATATAACCAGCATAACTAACCAAGAAATGTAGAACACACCAAATGCTTCTCCCTACAACCCTCTTTGCCAATGATTATGTATCTGACACATTTTGTCCTACATTTAGTTAAAATATTGTATATGTGTATATACTAAAAGAACCTAGAAGGGTTGTATAACAGCTTTCTTTGGAAAATACTACAAACAGTCAAACATCAGACTCATGCAAAGCTCAGCTCCAGTGACACCATTTTATTCACGACGCTAACTTCTGTGATTATACTGGCAGGAATCACTGAGCCACCCTCTGTAATAAATATTAGACCTTTTTTCTATAGATGTTCTTGGATATACATTTATGCACATTTACTAAAATGAAACCACTTATGAAGTAGAGGAAAACAAGCAGAAGGTACTTTAAGGGCAAATTTCAGTCAAACCTGCTCAAACTGGTAGGATCACATGAGGCAAACATTGTTAAATCTTTACCTCTGTTAGAGCAAATCAGGCTACAGACCCATCTGAAGGACTGAGATCACAGCAACCCCATAACTCACAGCTCCCCAGCTGAGGCCAAACTCCACTCCTGGAAGCCTGACAAACAGCAGGCTTCAATCACTGGCTCTCCAAGTTACAATTTACCCTGGAACTTCTACTATTATTATTATTTGGATTATCATAACACCATGAAACACCATGAAGAACACTACTTTGAAAACACACAACAAGATGCACCATAACCTTGAATAAGTTCTGTAGCCTCAGCACAAAGCAAGAATCAAGAGATTACACACACACTGGTGTAAAAAAGCAGTGAAACAATGCTGGTCAGCATGACTAGCCAGGATCCCAGCACATTAGTGGGCTAACTTTTGTAAATTAAGCCAATGGAACTATGCTGTTTTACTGAGAAAACATCCTGCTGAGTTTGTATTATACTTAACTGCTGCTTCATATTTAATTATAAAAATCCTAAAGCAACACAAAAGCCTACAGCAACACAGTTGGTGCCTGCTGTGCACCAGCTGTCTGCAGTGACAGAGCATGACAGATCGCCCCAGCCTTTGGGGGTCCAAGGACTAAAGCAGTCCCTCAGCAACCAAAACCACTGGCTTCTTCATGTGCTACAATCTTTGTTGCAAGAGTACTTTCCCACTGTGCCCATTTCCATCACTGGGAAGTAATTATTGTTGTATGGACAGATCCTGTTTTCATTTACTTCAGCGGGAGAAAAAACACCACAAGAAAGAAATTATGGGGCTGGAGTTTTAACCCTAATGCATCTTTTGGGAAGACTGAAGCACAAATTTGCTTGATCTTTCCAGTGTTGCCCATTGGACAGGCAGCACCTGGTACCCAGCCCAGGGGATGTTCCAGGACTCTGCCATATCGTGCACAGCCCCATTCCCCGGAGCACAGGAAGCTGAAACATCCTCACTGTGTCCTCAAAGCACAGGTGTTGAGGAAGCAAACTTGTAAAAGAGGCAGAAATCCTTCCTTTCAGGGAGGGAAAAATACCCTCATGATGATAACCTGGTGTAACAAAGAAGAGCTCACAGTTGGTTGGGGAAAGAGGACTCAGATTCACTCCTGGATTTGTGTTTTGGGGGCATAGGGGAAAAAAAAAAAGTAGAATGGTATTTTTTTTCTCCTAGACAAATTTAGTGAGTCTGATGCAGCAAATTACTGTCATTAAACACATTTAAAAGCAGCTGTAAGTAGGGGAATAACCAAAGATAGTTATACACAGAAGCATGCTCCCAGAACTATGGCAGGAGTATTTAATATTTTAGAGGAAGTTGAAAGAAACTTATAATAATGCTAAATTATGAAATAACCAAATCAGAAGAGATTTTTCTTTCTGCCATCTGCTACTGAAGATGAATGCCTGAAAAGTCCCAAAGGAAGTTCCCTCCCCTCTTCATCCCTAACCCTTCCAATTAAAAAAAAAAGAAAAATGTAAAAAAAAAGACTCCAAGTTTTCTGCACAGAGTCTGAGATCAAAAGAGATGAATTTAATAGAAGGGGATCCAACACAGAATATCACTTGTAACTTGACCATTTTATTTCCAGTCTGCCCTTCAGGTGTCTATTGTTTTTCCGTCTGTGTCAAGAGAGGCTCTCTATGATTTTGGAAAATCAGACGTGATAAAATCATGCTAAAAATATTTCAGTCGCAAAATATGATGCTTTATAAAATACCAGAAGGCCAGAAATAATTCACAAGGAAGCTTTCAAAATGCTTGAAGAACACTTTCGGATAAAATTGCACTCTGAATCATAAATACCGTAGGAGAGAGAGAGGGCTCCCCAAAGACATTTAAAGCTAACCAAAACTTTTTGTACATTAACGTTTAGAAATTTGAAGAAAAAATAAGAAAAACATTGAAGACATTTTCTTTGCTAATACAAAGGGGTTCCTGAGTGGATGCTCACACATCCAGTTCAAATTTATTATATATAAATTTTCAGATCAAAGGGAGAAATTCCAGGTAGGTTTTAAGGAACTTGTAACACTCGCTACCCGTGCAAACACTGTAACAAAGGGACGTTAGTGTGTCACCATTTGTCTGCAGAGCCAGGCAAGATGACTCTGTGCTGCCCTGATGCTATTGTAAAGTAAAGCTTATTAACTGAAAACACCTTGGAAGTTGACTTTGCATTTACCCCTGACTGCGAGTGCGTACATGGTTAATCCCACAGCTCAGCTGACAATGGCAATTTATGTCAGCTACGTTCTCTACGGGCTGCATGTGCAAATGTGAAAGGCCAGTTTCTATTTTGCCTCAGCCAACTCCTTAGCTCACTATTATTTCACAAAAATACCCAGTACTTCTGTTCCTGACTAATTCACTAAACCACAATCTCTCTATATGCTTTAACATGTCAGTTCCTTGGTGCCTTTGGAGCATTTTTCACATGAAAAGAAGATTGAAATCCAGAAGTAAATTTTAACTATCCACATGTTGTATTTTACAGCATCATTTCACAAAGACAGGAAGAGGTGTAATGTTGTTCCTCCTGAAGCAGGGCAGTAAGGCAATATTAGAAATGATCTTGTAAACCACGCTTCAGTGTGCTACATTTAAACTGCTCCAGAGCTGGCTCAAAGAGGTACTGCAAAACCATGTGCCAAAAAATGGCACAAGGCAGGCAAGAAACCGAGAACCATTAAGCTCACTATAGAATATATTATTTTTGACCATTTATTCATGACTTAGTAATAACAGCCCCTGCACTGCCTTTCTTCGACTGCGGGTTATTTTAAATGACAACATATAGACAATATCGTACTGCAAGACTCAATTCAATAACTGATTTTCAGTCATATTCTCAGCTTACTGTACCCAGTAAACATGCAATTATCTAATGCAACTAGACCAAATTACATGGCTGAGCAACTTAGCTCTCCATGTGTTTAAAAGATCCACAATAGTGAGCATAAGATTTAAATCCCCTCTCTTTAATCCCTTGTTACAACATACACCAGTAAATCTGCACAGTTGTGTGTATCTCCCCAGAAAGAAAGCTGTCAGCACCATGACCACATTTAAATAGTATTTCTGGGATCAAACTGGTTTAAACCAAAGAAAAATATAAGAGCTCACTACCCTTCACTGCCTGCCACTTGCGCATTAGTACATTCCACTTGTGGAATGAGTTTTTTATTTCAGCCTTCCTAGGTGGGAAACTCCAAAGTTCCCATTCCAAACTTTCTGTGTTCACCCTGTAACAGATACTACAATGCCAACCAAATGTGCTACTGCAGTCCATGCTGTTATTCAGCCAGAGCAGCCACTCTAGGCTTCTGTAATTCATAGTAAGTCATAACAATAACGTTATTGTCTGTGGATAACCATCTGTGAGAACTGCTGACAGAGTCGAAGGAGAAAAAACTCTCTCCATTATGTTAAATCCAGTTTGGAGGAGCCCCAAAGGAGGGGGAAGTGCAGACTGATGGCCCTGGGGTGCTTTCAAAGCACCCTACCATGTTTCAGGCAACATCCTCCCTCAGTTTTCCAAAGCTCTGACGTGTCCAAGCAGGGTCAAAGGCAGCCTGTTGTCTGTGTACCCTCTACTCCTACTCCACCAGACTCTCCCTTCCACAAACCAAGGGATGAGGGCAGAAAATACTTCTTCTGTAAGATCACCCACATCATGGAGATGACTTATCACAAGAGCATGTGTTGTCCCAGGAGCATAAAGAGGAACAGTATGGTAGGACCTGCAGGACAACCTTTGTCACTTGCAACTCTCCCACTATTCTTCAGTGCCATTTATCTAATCAGCAGCAAAGCAAGGAGCTCCATGTTACATACTGTTGTACAAATTTAAACATTTGAAGAATTTTTAAAATAGATTTTGATCTACAGATGTGTGGAGTAGTCAAAGCAGAAAGGAAAGCTCCTGTGAATAATTACAGCAGATCAGAAAAATAGAAAGGAAAAAAAAAGATGTATTTCTTCATTGGTACAGTTGTGCTATTTTGCTCCCGTTGCTGCTGTGAAATAGAATATTGATTGGAGAAAGTAAAAAGAAGGCATTCACAAAAGCTGGAAATGTAAAATTAGTAACTATGCAACTATGCCAATTTGAGGGAATGTCTGATCTAGAATACTCCAAAGAGCATTTGATCTCTGCTATCTTTGCCTTTTTTTTTTCCCCTCTCTCATAGACATAGTGCAAATCTAAGTTTGAAAAAACACAGCTCAGTTACAAAAAGAGAAAGATATTAACTTTAGAAGTTGTTTTATGTCTCTTATTGTTGATTAACAGGCATGGCAAATATCTGCTTAGAGTATTTACTTTTATTTTGCTGAAGTATAAGTTCAAATTCATTAGCTTACTGTACTTGCTTTATACTACCCCAAAAAAGAAAAGTAGCCATAAACTCTGTTGAAAAAAACCAAATTGATTACACTTGCTTTGTATGGACAGAATGTAATAAACCAACAAGAATATAACAGTCAGTGCAGACATAAAAATCTTTCTCCACTGGTAATAGGTAATTTGCCTTCCTAAAATGTTAAGCTTTAAATGGAAGATGTGTCGCTTGGCTACTGACATAATTTCCATCTTTCCTATAACATTGAGATACATCCTAAAAAATACATTATGATTGCAGTTCATGTTTTTTAAAGGTCATTTATACCACATTTCCAAATGTGCTGATGATTGAGCCTAAACATCAGGGGAATGATTCCTGAAATGGCTTTGTCTGTTCAGTGCCTCTTTCTTTCTACTTCCTGACGGAAATCAAATCATGAGGAATATTTAAGTCCCTGGTCACATATGTGAATGTTTCATAAGAGACCTCTGTATTTATTTTCCTAGAAGAAAAGGGATTCATCACCTCTGAATTACTCTGTTTATAAAGTGTTACATCCACAGCATACAAAAGTCCATTCAAATCTTTGGAATAACATTTGTAAGCCTAACATAAGGACCTAAAGTTGTTTATTGGGGAACAAAGCTGTCCCTGTAGGCCTGGATTTTTAGATTGAAAGCCATCAGACTTTTTCATTATGAATAAGTTAATAATTTGAACATTGTTTCTTGTAGTTTCAACTCCAGATACACTTCAGAAAGATCTTGGAAGGCCAATTCCTCATTTTCTCCTCACCTCTACTACTGTTACACATTGCAGCCCAAAGACACTGTCAAGTCTGTATACAGCAAATCTGGGTAGTACACACAAGATCTGGATGTTATTCAGCTGTTCTCTTTATAGCTTGTAGCACTTTGCCCGAGCTGCTAATGGAAGTGTCTCTGTACTGGCTCGGCCAGATCAAGAGCTGTCTACTGGATGTCTTTCTCTCCCTGATAAACCATCTCCATTTTCTCAGGAAATAGAAGATGAAAAGTTCTCAAAGCTCTATCTGTGATTTAAAAGACTCATCTTCAAAAAAAAAAAAATAACACCTCATAGATTTCAGTCACAATTAGCAGTTTTGAGGTTGTTTAGCTAGAATACTCCTTCACAGAAAATCTGGCAATATTTTAAAAAGTTTCAGGGTTTTTTAATTACTCTTGAGATGAAAAAAATATCATTTCTTTCCTCTCATACTGATTTAGGGATAATGTTGTCTTTAGGAAAGAGACAGTCAAAAGACCACCAGCTTGCACTATCCAAGCAACAGAAATATATTGTTGGGAACCCTTTCTGCTAGGCTTTAGCTGTGATGACTATTTAATTATATGATTTAGTCATGTAATATTCCCCCTTGGACTCATCTGAACACAGCAATATAATATTTTGAGGACAGAATTACAAGCAAACCTACCTCAGAGTAGTAACGATGCCTGACAGTGAAGTGCACATGATTTACACCACCTTTGAATGTAATTGGAAGTACTGGGCTGCAAAGAATGAAGAAAGTTTCCAAAAGACCTGGTATATTCTTCATTTTGGGATTATTGGATCCCAAATCCCAAATGTTGAATCAGTCTTAAAGGACCCTGAAAGCACCCTGTGTTAATAGTGTGTGCAACTCAGATCTATCAGCAGAAAGGGGCCTTCACTGGATACTCGTTATTCCAGTGTTTAAGACTTGGATACTGAAACCCTGCCAAATCCTTCATCTCTCTCATTCTTGCAGTTTCTGAAAGAGTAAAGGTTCATTTGCTTTTGACATTCAGATCCACTGTAGCTTATTAAACAAGAGGAATAGAGTTGGCATCAGACATGCAGAAACCCTGAGAGTCCTGGTGTGAGGCAGAATCAAGTCAGAGCTTCACCATCCACTTCTTTCCAAGATGAAAAGGAAATGGTATTACACCTGACCATATTCAACGTGACAGGGCACAGACAGTTCATATGAACAGCACAAGTATCCAAAATATGATATACAGATGTAAGGCCTCCTGAAGAGGGAGTCATACACATATAGGAACTAAAGAGTTTGGCTTTTTGCTCTGCAAACTTGCCAAAATCTACAGGATTTTTACCTGTTGAGTAGAACACTGACAACTCAATTTTCCAACACATTAATTTTGTCTATGGATGTTGCGTTCACCTTATCTGGTAGGTCCATATGCCACCTAGGTGGATGATATGGGATACACTGACACTGAATTCTGAAAACAGGAAACTCTGTGATTTTAATAGTGTGCATGTAACAGTATTGCCCCAGTGACTCTTTTCACTCTTTTCTCCTTCAGCTTTCCACTCATAGGAAGGGAATAACTCTTAACTTCTTTTAATAAAGTCCCTTGAATATGAATATATTCATATGAATAAATTCTGCAGCACATATAAGCTCTGTAACAGCGCACTATCAATAATTTCTATTACATAAGAATAGTAATATATATTTATTTATGAAGAATTTAAGGATTCATAAGATTCATATGAATCTTGATTAAATATTTGCATTAAGGCAAAACCCTTCACAATAGTGTTAAAAAGCACACTGAAAAAGGTTGCTGAAAATTATCAATGCAACAAGGACAATGCCTCCTCTTAGAGCCAAAGTACACATGAACATCAAACTCCTCAAATACTAACAAAAATTTCCATCACTTGGAAAAAAGGAAATAAGAAAACAGATGGGATTCCTCAGGACTGAAATTTAGTAATTTCTGAGATTAGATTTCTGTTAGGGGTCTAGTGTGCAACCACAACACATTTAAGCAGTTTAAGATTAATACAACCTAGTCAGGGAAAAAAAAATAAACCACAAAAAAACACAACACCCCCAACAAACCAGCAAAAATAAGAAAACCCACTGAAATTTGGAATATAGGTTATAATTAATAATTAATTCTCTTAACACTAAGATACCATTGGTGTTAAAGTAACCTCCTTACATGGGCTTACAGGCTGCAAATTTCATTTGAAACAAATACCTTTAGCTTGAGTCAAGGCATTTCAAAAGAAAATTTTTCATCTGTTAAAATTAGCATTGTTTTACAAAATAGAGTACATAATTAAAGAGATCCTGCCCTTTCTTTATTTGGACAATGGAGTAATTTTTCTTCTTTTTGTTGTTGTTTGCTTGGTTTCATCCTTTTTTTAAGCAACAAATAAGAATTCTGAAAGCCAAAAATTAAGTGCTATTTGGCGTTCACATTACCAGGTGATTTCATTAACTGGAGAACTGAAGGGAATAAGGACCTGAAAAAAAAATTATGACTGTGTTGACATAAGGAACGCAACATTAAATACACGTGGTTTACTACCAGCTTTATCACTTCAGGAAAATGCATATATGGATAGTTATACTTTTTTTCCCCCCCAAAATTACAAGAGTTGTCCACGAAGAAAGCTCAAATGACTCCGCCTTCCTATTCTTCACGGCCTCATAGCTAACCAGGGATCGTTTCTTTGAAACGCAGGATTGTGGAACAAAGTTATTACTCCTGTTCTCAGGGCCTAACCCTTGCTCTAGAAGGGTGGCATTGCTGCCAAGCACCAGTAAACTGAAACAAGACTGAGCTGATTTCCTGTTACTTTGTGTACCTCCCTGAAAGATGCATTTCACAGTCCGAGTTCACAGCCTTACAGGAAGAGGATGCTTATTTTTAGCAACATCCTTGAATGTTTCTACCAGTGCACAGATACATAAGCAAACAGAACAATTGCTAAATCTCTTTTCTCTGGGATTTTTTGTTACTGAAGAACAAAATTAAATAGAATACAATGGTGGATTTATATAATACAATCAAGCACCGAACTCAGGAAAGAACCATAATCACCTTATGTTCTTTTTTTATTAACTTTTTAATTTAAAAAAAGAAAAAGAAGTAAGAAGACAAATTGAAGTCACAGCTTATTTTTCCAAACAGAATGATTCACACCTACAGTTATGAAAACATCACAAAATTCAGACCACACAATTGAATCCTGTGGTAGAGATAAAGCTGAATAGAGACCAGCTTCAGAAGGATTTGACTTCAGAAATGCCAGCAGCAAACCTGCCCTCCTTTTCTTCCCAAGCCAGCAGCATCTGTTCTGCTATGTTATCTACCATAAGATTCCTGACAGGAATTCTGCACTATTTCACCAGAATTTTCTTCACCCTGTCTTAAATGGAGACAATGACGGAAGTTGCAGACGCTCAGGTTTGCCGCTTGACATTCCAGAATTCACATTTTTTGCAGTAGCTTTCTTCCGATTTTGGGAAATCTTAAGTATTCCTTATTCTGTACCTGCATGGACTCACCAGCTTTGAGGGTGCTGACAGCTCACCCCCAGACCTGTTATGGGAAAGGCAAAGTGCAGAACCAGCCCTGCTGCATTGCTTTGCTTTGGTTGTGGTTGTGTGGGCAGAAGGAAGTGCCAATACAGGCTGCCCACTGGGGACACATTGTATGGGATGAAAGCACGTAGTTGTTTCCACCTAGGAGATGGACAGCACAAAATCAGACCACCCAGCATGGAAGAAGCCCTGACTACTTTCCCACTCACATCTTGACTGGCCTCCACACTCCACCTTCTTCCCACAAGACCACTCCAAGCTCGTAAGAGTGCTTGTCCTCTACCAGGACAACCTGGATAGGTTATGGACCCAATGCTGTCCTCCTCAGCAGAAGGAATATCTGAAGATTTTCCTGCAGTGCCCACTCCAGGTATTCACCACCAGGAAGAGCAGCAGATCACATACTCCCAGATCTGGCTGAGAAGAGCAACTCCCAGCAGAAGGGATGTCTCCCCAAAGGATGATGGCTATTGTGATTAATGATGGAGCAAATCCCTAGATCAGTGCAAAGGAAACAATCCAGTCCCTTCAGAGCAGGCAGAAAGCTAAAAACAGGGATGGACCAGAAGTATCAAACTCAACACTCCCATCTCAACTGCTGTTTCTCCCAATCACAGAAAAGCTCATTCCAGGTTCTAATCTGTAGGTTATTATGAAAACAGGGAGATTTTTCAGACTGAACACAGGGCACTGCCATCCTCTCCCTCTCCACACTGGAGGATGTTTAGCAGAATTAATATGTCTTCTCCGTAAAGGTTCTTCTCCAAGAAGTCATTTTTTTGGTATTGTCATCAAACCAAAGATTCTTACCAAAAACTCTGGTTTTGAGATCCCTGTAAGCTAAGCACAGATGTCAGATAGGGGCAACAATGGGCATCTTCAGACTAAAACAGTTCCTCACCACAAAAACATCTGGGAATTTAGCCTCACCTGTCTCCAGGCTGGCAGAAAAAATTCAGTGTGGGTTATCCAACAGCAAGTGAAACAGAGAAAGAAGGATCAACAGAAAAAGAGACTGTTTGATGGGCACTTGAAGGAAAGTCATGGATATGAAGAAAAGCACAGTTCCTCAGCCACATTTTCTAATCTGAGTCTGCAGCCTCAGAAGACCCCATGACAGGACACTTCCTTGGTTCTACTGGAGTAGCAGGTGTCCAGGCAGAGGCCAAGTAGGCTGCCACCAAGACAGCTCCAATCTCTTGCCAGTCTCCTCCTCATAAAGGCAGCCTGGATCCTTGTTGAAATTGTAAAAACAAATCTTAAAAAGTTATTTGTTTCAATGTTTTGTTGGGAACCTTATCTGCTCCTACACCTCTCCCAGATAGGAAGTTTTTTGCCAAAAGGGCAGCCCACATAGAAAGGTTGATACAGAAATCCAGGCTGCTGGACAGGAGAGATATGATGGAGGAACACTTTGTCTCCTTAGATAAAAGGCTGCCAGCGGTAAGGAGGAACACCCAGAACCTGCAGAGGTTTGGTCATAGCTAAGAGCAGCCTTCCAGCATGCATGCCTAAAAGCTTTCACAAAAAAATTTTCCTACCCTTGTAGAACAAGGATGACTTTTATGGGGATTAAATGGTCAATAAAAGCAACATACTGCTTATGCCTTGTATTACACAAGTGTCCTTATGAAGTGCCCTTATATGTTACGGAACATTTTGTGCACGCAGCAGCTTTCACTGTGGAGAAAAGATCAGTGCTCTAGGCAGGGAAACAGAAACAATACAGATGAGTGCAATGTCTAGTTGTGCAAGAAGGGGGGCAGGGATGTTTGGAGAAAGGCAGCCTGGGAAAAGGCTGAACCTGCTGAACAATTCTCTGGTGTGGTATGACACAGCTCACAGCTCTCTGATCCCTGAAAGTGATTTCAAGCACTTTACACTGCTGGCAGAAAGGCTGTCCCACAGCATCCTTCTCCTTAGGGAGATGACAGAAAACACCCTGCGTTTCAACAATGAATGGTTAGGAGCCTCTCAAAGCAAATGCATGAGTCTCTTGGTGTCCTGGGAGAGCTGAATGGTAATGAAGAGCATGGATTGATATACTGGTACCCTGGAGAATGAGGTTTTCTTTGAGAAGAAGAAATGCATTTTCAGTGGAAAAAGGTTGAGGTATAAAAGCCAATTTGTGATGTAAGTTGTTGTTGCAGAGACTCAGAGAAACCACTGATCTTCAACAATGGCTCACAGGGCCTGTAAAATGACAGAACGAAAATTAATAGTTAACACAATCACAAAATTATGAAAGCTGCATACAGGGATGTGTATTCCTTTTAATTTGAGAGATCCCTGATAACACCACCAGTGATTAACCTTGGGTACACACCTGTTATAGACCAAACTATACTGAAAGTGAAATATGGCATCACAAGCTTAGGCCACCAGCAGATGGTCACCTTACTTTGAATTGATTCATCACTGACTAGTGCAAGTGAAGGATTTCCAAGATCCAGAAGGCAGTGGCAAGTCTCTATTCCAGAGGGATGAGTTCTCAGGAGACTGGCCCTTCACAGAAATAAGAGCATGGGCATGGTAACTGTAGACAGGTTGCTGCCTGCTTCTGTAGCAGTGATACAGTGGCTGTGCATAGACTCTTCTTAGAGTGAATAACATAAGCTGTGTCTACACTAGATTTAGTTTTCATCAGGAATGTACTTCCAAAGGAAGTGCATCCCAGGGTGGACAAGTTCTACAAATCTGAACCAGGAGTGCACTTACAGCTGCCAAGGGGCACTTCACATCCCGTGAAACACAGAGAGCTTGGGCACTGCACCCTTAGCAACAGGCATTTTACTTGCACAAATCTACTTCTTATGGTCTGTCCTGCTTGCTAACAGGTACAGCCAAGGTGAGTGTGAGACAAGTGATCCATGAGCATGGGCAACACCAGAGACATACTCCAGAAAAATCAAAAGTTTGTGTTGCAGCTGAACCATGCTACAGCCCAGGCAAGCCACTGTAGAGGACAGTGTGGTGACAAGCCAGCCGGCAACACTTGGAAAAAGGACTTAAATACACTCCCTGATAATGCCTGTTACAGTCACCATAGACATAACTTTGCACAGATCCTTTCTATACTCAAGGTATGTTATAAGTGTTCTGTTTTTCTCTAACAGATATAAAAGGCATGTCAGGCTGGAACAGGTCTGCAATTCCAGTTTCAGCTACAAGCTGGTTTTATTATCAGTTTTTATGAATACTTGAAAGGAGTTTCAATTTTAACAGGATTGCTGACAAATCACATTGTAAAGTGTTAGTACATAACATTTACTACCTTACACCTGGATTTGAAAAGCACACTATAGCTAAAGAGAAGCTATGAAATATATTTTCTGTAGAGAAGTTAATACCCCTCCAAGGTCAGCTATTTTTTATTGCAGAGAAAACATGATAAAACAGACAAATTTAAGATAAGGTTCAGATAAACATGCTTTCTAAAAGGACATAAACATACATTTTCCAAGAAAAAGGTTGTAGATCTAGTTTCTAACAAAGTGTTTTACTCCGTCTCTTTAGAAAGTTTAGACTGGTTTTTTAACCTATGCCTTTAAAGGCTCAGTACCTTTCCAGGCCATAAGGATAATTAACTACTAAACAAATGTTCTGTACTGCATTAGTGCAGCCCAGAGAACCATACCTCAGAAATGGCTGAGCAATAATAGTGCAGTTTTAAAGACATCCTAAAGACTCAATATGATTATCTCATATTCACTTGTTCTGCCTTCACATGCAACTTTGAGTAAGAAATTTATTATAATGAATGAAGTATGTCAGGAAATGGTGTTTGAGAAATCCTAAGAAGTCAGTTTTGGCCTCTGTTTTCAGTAATGATGCCATTTCCATCAGTGGAAAAGAAATTCCAGATTGTTCTTACAGAAAATATCTTAAACAGAAGACAGCACATTACATCATGCAAAGGGTGTGTCTTACAGGTAGAGGAACCATTCTCACCTGTACTGTACATACTATTGTTTATATACTCATACATAATAAATAAAAACCAACTTATTTCAGAATAAAAGGGGGATTTTAAAATATATAGTATAACCACCTTTTTGCTAGCATTACACGATGTTATTATGACAGCATTTGGATCTAATTGCATCACACTAAACAGAGACCACCTTAAATGCCCACTGGACCAAATGCCATGCTAAAAAGTTATGCTACCTAAACCATTGTGCATCGGCCAACATGCGTTAGAAGTTCTGCAACGTAAAAAGGTGGTTCCTCACCTGACTTACCAGCCTGCACAGGGCTCTGTGGTCATCACAGGTAAGTCAGCATTATGTTAGCTGCTCATCCTCTAACCTTAGTGGAAGCAGAATTCAGTTGTGTGGGACAACAAGTTGAATACAAAAAAACTCCAGTCCATTTTGTCAGGAAAGCAGTGAGCAGCACTGTCAGGTACATTTCACTGTTGTATTCTAGCACCAGTACGTTCTGCTAGAGAAATTCCCTACTGGTTTTGAGGGATGTGTTCTGATGTTTTTAAGTTTTTTTTCCTGAGGAGGATTCATATTCCTCTCCAGACCAGGCTCACCTCTCAATCTTATTGCCTGCAGTAAAATCTTACCCAACCAGTAAATCACGATGTGCCGCTGCACAGGCTGCAGACTCTTTCAGCTGTGATTCTCTGGAATGACTTCTTACGTGTCCCAGATAACTGTGGGGAACTCAATATTACCCATGTCTTATTCCCATTAAATGCTATTCCAGATAATTCACCTCACATGATCATGTCTGGAAACAAAGTCAAAAGGATTTTGCATTCGTGGTCAGAGAAGGTACTTGTGTAAGAAATGAGGCAACTACCAATTCGGAATGAGTTTCTTCACTTTAAATGGGAAAGATTTAGAAAGTCTGGTTTTGGCAGTCCTCTAAATCCTCTTGGATCATCACTGCTTCATTCCCCATTCAGCATGGTTTCACACTTGGCACTCCAGTGCCTTGGGTCAGACTGACCAACTGTGTCTTCCATCATTAAAACAGCAGCCAGTCAGTTCTCTTTTGATCAGCAGGGTAAAAGTGACTGAAAACATAACTTTTAAAAGTACCAACCCCAATAAAGACATGATTAGTTTATACTTAGGCATAAAGCACTTAAAAACACAACACAGCAAGTGCTCAGAAACAGATGCCAAAACCTCCTTTGATCATACACACAACACCAAGTTCAGGAGGTGCATGGAAGACAGCCAGAGGCTGCATGTATGTCCATATGATCATCATATGGAGACTGTTACAGAAGAAACACCTACCCATAAGGATTATTTACTGCTTTTAAAGGGCTTATTCTTTATCTTTCCATGGTGTGCAGATCTGATAGCCTCTTTCCATCTGCATCCTCTCCAGAACATTAAAAATAGCATTCACAGCAGGGATATTAAAATCTTATTTTTCAGCTATAACAAATCCTACAGGCACTGGCATCCCCAGCTGCTTCCTCTTCCCCAAGATCTGCTCACTGCAGTTCCTGTTACCACCCTCTGCTAATGAAAATCCCTCTAAATCAATGCATTACTTGGCAAGTGCATTTAATGTAGCTCTAGATAAATAAGTAAGGGGGGAAATCCCCTGTAAATCAGTAGAAAGGTGAACTCATCACAGCTTCACAGAACTACCCAGCTTTCACCCAAGTGTGTTTCATGAGCTAATGGCCCAGGTTAGGCTACAGAGAGATTTCAGGCAGCCTACACTAAGAAGTAATTTTGAAATGCACTCAAGGCTTCAAGCACAGTCCTAAAATGGAAAAAAAGGAAACATGCATGACATTTCTAAACTGTAGAAGAAGCAATTATTGTGGTCCATAATAATCATTATATCAGCAAGACTATGAGTACTTGTGGGTTTTTTTATCAGTGTCTTTAACACAGCTGCAGTGCTACGGAACACAGAAAAGAGTGCAACAACTGAAAAAAAACCGCAGAAGAAAAACAAGATCTCCCCTAAATTAGACCCATGAAATACTTAAAACCATATCAGGACAATGAGAAAGCCATAGGATGGTTATTTAAGGCATTTTCCATATCTTGCATAAGACTGTAGCTGAAAGGCAGAGTTATGATGGAACGCTTTGCAACAAAGCATGAATTTCTTTTAAAGCATGACAAACTACCAAGGCCACAAAACTACCCACCTGCCTCTTGAGCCTCCAAGGAGCAGCAGCCAGCTCAGACCTAAAGCAAAGACCCATTGAGCAAAACTATTCAAACATCCCACAGAAGTACTGAGTTCTCTCACTTGGCTCTTTCTCCTCCAATATCTACAACCTTTGGCATCAGAAGCAAATTCATCATTGTGACTCAAAATGATTATGCTGTTTCATGATTATCATGCTCTGTGTCATGCCCTCCACGTTGTTTTACAGAAATAAAAAAAAAGAGATTTTAAAGATTAATATATATATATCTGGGAAGACAAATGACTGTACCTTCTCACCATACTTCTCATGTCATCTCTTTTTCATCAGCACACAGACAAAATTCAGCAGCACTGGGCACCTAACTCAGAATAGTGTGAAGAGGTGTGCTGATACAATGGCTAACAAAGTACCTTATTTTGGTATAATGAAATGCTATAAATTTGCTGTGTTTATAGCACAGAAGCCTGCACAGACACATTAACTCTACTATTTTGCCTTCCAGAAAGGAAGATTAAGAAAGATTCACCTCAGAAGCCCAGCTTATACCTCCTGGGCCACAGGAAACTGACTTCCTAAGAATCTCTTTCTGAAAGCAGCAAAGATTAATAATGGCTTTAAAGCAGAACACTGGTTGGCCATGAGGCAAAGAAATGCTTTCACAGCAGCCTTTAGCTAAAATCAATTCAAGCAAGGGACAAATACCTTGCAAGGAAGCTGCATACCTTCACTCAGGAATTTAAAAGTGTTACACTACGCAGTTAAATTCCTGCAGTCCTGTTTCATCATTCAGCCTTACCTCAGTGTGCTACCCAAATTCTTCCAGAATGAACACAGTATTCTGAGTTTTTGTCTGTCTCTTCCTAGTCTAATAACATCATCAGTTAGTCGAAGTCATCACTTAACCATTCTAGTCTGACCAGAAACAGCAGAGAGGCAGAAGAGGGTTTTGGTATTTGAGCATATGATAATGTAGATTTCTGTCTTTCAATCTGCCTTTTTTTTTTTTTTTTTGGTAAAAAAGTGTATTAAATTGTTCAGTAATCTACAGATCTCTAAAGTAATATTTAAGCATTGGGAATGGAAAATTCTGAAGCTTGCTGAGATGATTCAAACTGGTGTTTTTTAGTAAAACACACATTTTGTATTCAATCCCCATCCATCATAGCAAAAGAAAAAAAAAAAAAAAAGCTTTCCACTTTTAAACCCTTTTCACTTAAAAATAGCTTTGCAATTCAAGATACACAAGGAGAAATGGAAACTGTTGCAAAAAAGAACGACAAGAATGAATGGACCAAAAACATATGCATTGTACAGAAAGTCTCCTCGGGCCAAATCCATCCACTCAAAAAAGAGACAGCTAAAGGACACTCTGTCTTAAGTGAGCTCTCTAAGTTTTTCCTGTTTGCTGGTAGTTCAAAAAATAATCGATACGTTAATTTCAAATTGAATTACAGATTGCAAACTATTATAAATAAGATGGTATCTGGGGAAAAGGTCAGGTCTGGAAGGATGACGTTGTTACCATGCAAAGGTGAAGAGGAGGGACAGCTGTATTCTCACACAGCAGAGTCCCGCTGGCTCCGGGTCCTTCAGGATACAGACAAACAAGTTCAGCATCTGCTTCAGTTCAGAGCAAGGAGTTGAGAAAGGGTCCTGCTCTGAGACCTTCTACTGAACTTAATTAGTACAAGATACAGACATTTATTAGGATTCATAACTGTGATACATATTTTATCCCTTGTAGATGAGTCAGTATTATATGAAGTGAAATTGAATTAACATGACAAGGTAAAAATAAGTGTTTACTAGTCTATTTGTCAGGGGACTTTTCTCAGATTTCAGTATTTCAAAAATCATACTGACTTTGACCCTTAGTGTTCCAGTTGCCAGTTGAACATCCTTGCAACTGAACCAGACAAAATACTATTAGTGCCATCATCCCCTCACTTCTGTGTACAGTATGGCAATGAGAAGTGCTACCTGGCAGAGATCTACTTCATAAATGAGTTTCTGAAATGCTGGCATAACGTGATGATGTATATAACTATTATTGGAAGAATGAAAGCTTTGGTTACCTAATATACAATTTTAATTTTGCAAATTATTTCCTCAGGATCATGCCTTCCATACTCCTTAAATGTACAAGTTTTGTTGTTTTATATAAACTGAGCTACACTGCATCTGTTAAAGGCTAAGAAATCATACTACCACATGCCAGCTGATAGTGATCACTTGACAAATTCTTTCAACTCACTTAAGAATTACGCATTTCTAGCAGGACTGCTCATTGCTTTCTACAGTCCTTTTGAAAGTGATGGCACAGCTAACTCCTTTCAAAGCTTTCTCTCAAAGTCAGTTTGTGTACAACCCTTCTGCAGCACTTATCACAGTCTGGCCTCGAAGGACCTGAACACTTGTATTCCAGCAGTTCAGGGTCCTGTATCACTGATATCATCCCAGTATTTCTTTCCTCTTCAACAAGGATGTCAACTGTCAGTGTATGGGATTAAAACACCAGCGCCATGAGGAAGCGCTGACAGTTCTATGCTGCAATTCCACTGGAGACACAAACACTTCATTCTGCTTCTCTTGCACCCTAAGGAAGCATTGTACTTCAGCATTGGTCTTCACAGAGCACTTGGAGTGCTCTATTCATCCTCACATTTACTGGGGAAAGAATGAAGTGAAATGAAGTAGCTTGTCCCTATCTCTGCACTTTAATATTTAAAACACTAAAAAACTCATGTGACAGTATCACAAATTATCTTTCAGATCATCTCTGAAATGCTACAATACTAAAATTTCTCACATTGAAGAAAAAAAACTTATTCAAGACTACCAAACTATTACTCTGCAGCTATATTAGCATTTCATTCTTTCTGGAATGGCTTTCAACAAAGGGAACATAGAGCTTGAAGGATTGAGAATATGGACAGGACAACAAACTTCAAGATTAAGTGTACAACATACCAACAGCTGTCTCCTAGCAGCACCCAAATACATTATCTCCACTTGTAAGATTATATTAAACTCTGAGAGCATTCAAGAACTAACTTAACAGACATCAGAAGAGCAGCTGTCTCCCTCCCCGCCGCCTACTCAGTCCAGTGGGAGAGTGCTCCCTCTCTCCTCTCCAGTTTCTTTTTGCCTCCTGTTTCTTTCCACTGAGTAGCTCACAACCCTTTTCCTCAACATATATAAGATCAGGCTGCTCGGGCCTTTAACACACAGACATCAAACAACCTCACCTGGGAAAAGGGTGAGTAGCTCAGCAACTGCACACACCTCTGTTGCCTCCTCACCATTAGAGCTCCAGACAACAACATGCAAGAACATTCAAAAAAACAACCTTATGCCACAACACTTTCCCGAAGACGCTTTCTTCAAATGTTGGATAGAGCTGTGAAGTCCATCACTGAATATTTTCTTTAAAGCTTTCACAGAACATTAATCTCATAGGCCTGACTGACTACAAACATCTTTTTTTCGTCTTAGTGGATGATGCAGTTTCTGACTTTCTTCAATTTCTTAAACAGAGCCAGAGGGCCAAAGACTGAGAACTTTACAAAGAATTAAGTTATAAGAAAACCAAGGCAAACTAATGACATTTCAGCCAAACCAACATAACTCGGCTATGAAAGATACTGGCAGAATCGCTAAGCAACAACTTCAGAACTTGATCAAATATAATACCTTGCCTAATTTTGATCAAGAGTTTTGGTATTAAAAATTGAATTTTCCCATTAGAATGTATTAACTTTCACTTGGTGTGAATTGCCAAAACTTATATTTTTATCAATTCTTATCAATAAGAATTGATGAAGTTATTAAAAAAAACCTAAAAATCTGAAGTTATCAACTGCATAATTTAGAATATAAAACTGAACACCAACAACCAGAAAAAAGGCAAATGGCATTCAATGACTTTATTGTAGCCAACATTAAAACTTTGCGATATCTGGAATCAAAAAGAAAATAGCTGCATCTTTGTTTTAATCTACCAAAAACAAAACCAAAAAAAATAATCCTGACATACAGGACAAGTATTAGCCTTTTTTAATCAAAACTATGTGACATTCTCAGGATGACAGTTGCACAGGATTTTTAGAACAGATTTTGTTTTTTTAATCCCATTTCAAGAGAACCACTACAGTGGAACAGAGGAAGAGTGAGAATTTGTGACCATACCTCAGCATATTTTTTTCACAGTAAGATGTTATGGGTCCTGAGAAAAATTGTTATGAAATTATGCACAATTAGTTCTGATAACTGCTACTTTATTTTGACAAATAGACAAACCCTTCTGGAAGTACGTTTGTATTTGACATATGTGTGCCACTCACTTATTTGTACCGTACTGTCTCTTTGTACATTCTGATTTTATAGACATGAGGACACTTGTTACTAAGAGGTATTTGATATGTGCTTGGTGTCACTCTGTAAGGATTTCTGATCAGACTGCGGATCACTATGGAACTCTAAGCTACAGAACTGAGAAGTTTCATCTGCTCAGGGTTCCTGGTTTCCTAGACTTTTCTTCATGCTTTTCAATATAAACAAATGCACTTTTAAGTACACTTACTCTCTAATTATTCTGCGTATTCTTACATTACCATATTAACAACAATCTTACATCAGACATCTGCATGTTCTTTATCTGCAAAAGAATGAACAGATTAGCATATTCTGCAAGGTACCCATTCCTTAGACGCCTGCACAACAGCTCAACCTGTGAGGGAAAGCACAGTGACAGCACCTCTCCTCAAACTTCTCTATTAGTGAAAGGGCAGAAAAGGAGGGAGACTAAAGAATAAGGCAGCTGGGAACACCTCATTCTGTGAAGTTGCAGTGACTTCCAGTGACAACATCTTTGGTCTTAAATGTCTTTTGTACCATTGCAATTAAAGAGTAAAATTTCAGATAGCACATTTTGATCCTTGCATAAATTTTTCTTTTGTAACAGATGCTCTGGAATTCCTTTCAGAATTGAGACACAGCATTACAGAAATACAAATCGACTACAGAAGTGTATTTCTACACTGTGAGCTCAATTCTTTCCTGTCCTAAAACCAGTATAATCAAAAATGGTACAGCAATACACTACCCCATACAGGCCTCAACCCACGGATTGCACCTATAAAAATAAGCCTAATTATGTCTTAGTTCAAGTAAGTTATTCCTACAATAAAACTGCTCAATAACCCTGATCTCTGTCGCGTCACGTAACAAAGACTTCTAACCACCAGCAAAAAGAAATCACATGCAGAGCAAACCAGCCAGAAACACCTTGTCTGCAACCATGACCAACTTTGAAAAGCACTGCTTCTAAATATGTTATGGACAAAGAGCTTGATAAATGCATTTTAACTCAGCCATTTTTAAATACAGCACATTTTAATAACTTGGAAGTGTGACTGAGTGAAATTCTGCTCCTGGTTTCCTCTATGTCAAGCCAGCTTCTTTGCAAGAACTCTGGAGACAGAACTGGAAATGGTTGTCTTGCACCTATGCAATAGAAATGGAATATTCCTGTTCATCAGAAAACACTACAGTTTTGCAAAAACTACAAGCACTAGTGTAGTCAATGACTGATAATTAAGTTCCTCTTTAACCAGTCTCATCTTCCTCATTCATATGTGAGTGCACTCTCACAAGCTATAAATTATTCAAGGATGAGCTGCTTTCAGCCTCTTGTTGCACATTCTACACTTTAACAATGAAATAGTCAAGGATTTGAAGTTTACAACCCTGTCATTACTCTTTGGCCCACAGGATCTTAGTTATTAATATGAACTATAACAACTTCAAGAGACATCCACACAGTAGGACAGCCAGCATATCTTGGTAGGGTTTCCTTTTTGCTTGATTTGGAACAGACACTTATCCTTTAATTTTCCCCAATTCTAATGCGCTAGCCACCATGCTGTTCATGCTGCAGATGGATCTCTCTTGCTCCCTCAGGTTTTATGTAGAACTGAAATCATGAAGTTGCTAACTGCATAAATCCAACAAAAGCTACCTTGTTCCCATGCTGTGATCCTGGACCCCGTTTTAGTTACTAAGAGGTTACTACATTTAACCTTAAGCTTCCTCCAAATTCCATAGGGTAGCATCATGAAGTCAAACAGCAAATTTTTCAACCATCCTTCCATAATGTTAAGCCCCTTAAAAATAGCTATTTTTTTAAAGATTTTAAAGACAGCTGCATTTTACTGAGACTTCAACCACAGACATGCACAAGAACATAGGGGCTAGAGAAGCCTCCATAAAGCTTTGATTTTTTACATATACTAAATTTACAATATTTATGATAGCCTGAGGGAATATCTAAGCTAGTAGAGGGAGCTTTCTTGTGTATGGCTAGAAGAAGCAGTTTGCCTGAACATTGCATGAAGAAATCAGAGGATTAGGGAACTGGACGGGAATGGGGCCTCAGGTTGCCGAGGGACAGGACTGTCCTTCTCAGCCAGTGGGTGCTCCTGCAGCATTTCCCCAGTTTTCTGCAGTGCTCTGACAGAGAAGGATGCTCCTGATGGAAGAGAGATGGAGGGGAGCCTTATTGCAGCTGCAGTGAAAACTGTGGCTCCCCCCACAACAGAATGCAAATCCTTTTGTAGCTTTTCCTAGAGCAGTGGCCTTGGCTGACAACTTTCATCTCTGGACAAAGACTGACCAACCAGTGTAGCACATCTACAAGGAAACACCTGCTGGCCACTCATCAGGTCAGAAAACAAGATTTTCTGTCTTGACTAGTGAGCAAAATTATTGCACAATTTTGTTCTGTATTAAAATGCAAATACTTCAGAAAGCACTAGTTATGAAATCCCAAGAATTCTTCAACTGAAGGTGTTGGAACAACAGTAAAGGAAATATATTGAGTAATTAATAAACATGATTTATTCTCATTTTTATTTTATTGTTTCTAGCATAAAGTTTTTGAATTTACTTTTGACTTCCTATCTTCTCATTTTTACTCCCTAGCTACCTCCTCAGGATGGTCGCAAAAAGATTTCCATCAGCACATTTAATGAAAAACATTTCTTTCAAGCAAGGCACAAAATTTAGATTTATTTAATTTGATTAATCCCAATTTTTGTTTTACATTAAGTACAAAAACCAACTTGAACGTAGGTGTAAATACAATTCCACAAAGTAGTTCAGTGAGATTTAAAATCATATCCAGAACTGTAAAGCACAATTAAAAGCAGCCCAGGATATACAGATTGCTTGCCGTAACTGCTGAAAGAGCTCATAACGTATCAATATATTTAACAACCTCCAGCATTAAGTTACCTCCTTTCTAATCTTACATTTGAAACACATTTAGCAAATCTGTACCTAACAAAGGAAACATTAAAGAATGAGAAGTGCAGGTAAGTTTTTACTCAAGCTGAAGCCTAACTAAAACACACACACAGTCAAAAATTAAACAACAGAACATAGACTTAAATATTTTGAACATTTCTAAGAACATAAATGCTAATATAATATAGAAAAATAGCCACAGGTTCCAAGACTTATTTATTTCTCGAAGAACTTCTGGTGTACTGTAGCTGCCTGAAATATTTTAACAATTATAGAAAATCGTATTTCCAAGTTTGGTAGGTTTGTATTTTCTAGATGACAGACATTTAAGACAACCATCAACTTATTTACAATTAGAAGCTTACTCCTTTTAAAATCTGTATTAAAAAGAAAAAAATCAGTTTTGGCACTATCCATAAGGCAATGGATGATATGTACCTAAGACAGCAAATCACATACGGAAAGCATAACCAGAAAAAAATTATACTCTTTAACTTATTATTATAAGAAACTGTGAGACTTTAATTATAATTAGGAAAATAAAGGATCAGCACTTCTAAGTTACTTAAACACCCTATCCAGAATACTGAAGATTCTTATTATATGTAACAGGAAACTGCTGAAATCTGTGAAGCCATTTGCCATGTCTTGGGGGAGAATCCAGAATTTCTATGGTTATTAAATTATCAAACTAGTTTGATTATCAGAAAATAGCAAAATGTCTAAGGAGAACATGCATTTACTTCTTATGTAAGCAGAAAAAAACATTACTCTGAAGTCCAGCTTTTGCTAACCGTCTATTTAAAAAACCCCAAAGGTAATTTTTCCATTCACTCCACTGAGTAAAGACCACAGCTGCAAAAAATTTTTTTATTGATATCACTAGTTTTAACAACTTCGTTTTTGCATTTCCATCAACTTTTGTGATAGCTGAACCTTAAACTTCAATTTCCCAGTGTTGCCACATTTCCACTGCAAAGACTGCAAGCCCAGATTTCATAAAATGTGAATTTCATTTAAATTTTAAAATAATCTTCGCATTTATCTTGAATTTATAAAAAGATTTTTTTCAAAACTTAAGGCAAAAAACAAGTTTTATTGGTTATGTTTCTTTAAGTCTGAGCAGGTGTATGAGGCTGTTTAAATATCAAAAAAGCAAACGCCATATACAGTATTACCAACAAAAGTAAAGAGTAAGGCAGCATGCACCCTTAAGACGAAAAGAAAATTTAATTTTACAAGATGTTTAAAAAATTCCAAGGCAAAAAGTGTCTGTCTCCTCTAAGAGTATCTTCAGAAAACATGGAAATTTTAAAGGAATGTTTTAGAGGACATCAACTTACTAAAATATTCCGTTCAACGTTTATACAAATACATTACTACAATTGTAAGTTTACATACAATCAACTGACATCTCAGGGTTAACTAATTACTTAAATTTACAAGACAAACATAAATAAAGCTGTTAAAACAGGCAAGTACAGTACTGATCTATCATTCAGCACAACGTATTTTGTACTTCTTTCACCTTGAAAAGAATCAGATTAGAATTGTGCGAAGTTGATCTCCAAACCTAAAAATAAAATAAAAGAGAATTAAGTATATCTATGCAGGTTTTACACAGCATGGGCATATTCCAAATGCCTAAGTCCTGTTTTCAGGCATGTAATTTACCATTTAACAACCTCCTGTCTGTTCTCAGAAGAGGCCACAGTCTTTAAGGTTATTTTTAATAATGACATCAGTTACAGCATCAAAAACAAACTGCACATTTTTTGTGTCTGTGGCACACGTGAAGTGAGTGTAGATTTCCTTTGTGTCTTTTCTCTTGTTCAGATCCTCAAACTGACACTGAATGTATGCAGCTGCTTCTTCATAAGTGTTAGACCCTAGAAGAAAAAAATTGCTCAGTAAGCAGATTTCAAACTGAAAAAGAGGATGCATATTGTATCTTTGAAGGAAGTGGTTCTTTGGAAATTGTCAACCTAAACCTGAAGAAGGGTAATTCCACAGTCATTGCTAAAAGATACCAGTGAAAAACCTTGGACGAAACCTTTCAGATGCATTTGTAAGAATAAAAACTAAGTATTCAATTCAATTCCAGCTGAAGGAAGTCTTTCCATTTACTTCAGCAGCAGAAGAACAAGTCATTAATAACCCATCACTGTTCCCTAGATTAGGATATTTTGTTTCCTTAATTCACGTTACTTGCTTTCAATTTTTATGTTTTTAAAAGGTTTGGATTTTTCCCAGACACAATTAGCATATGTATTTCCTAAGCTTCTTACCTCCAACATGCTATTTTCTGTACCAGAGTTTGTAGGTACAATGAAAATGATACATAAAAAGGCTAAGACTTGTTAAAATGAATTCAATCCTCTTTTGCTTGGCATTTCCTGAGTAAGCCACCTACTTCAAAATGTATGTACACTCCCTGTTCAATAAAGCTCTCATGTGTCCTCAGGGTTTCCTACTTACATCTAAGTACAAAAACAAGAGAACATCAGAAATGAGGATGGGTTAAAATAAATTACCCTGAAGAGTTGCAGCAGTAACATGTAAATGCCATCAGTGGACCAGCACTATTTCACATGGTTAAAAAGACTTAGCACTGTTTTACTTGTGATCCATAAAAACAATCCCTCATCCTAAAACTTTATTTCCTATAAATATTTTAGATGCCTAGAGTTATTCAACTCATCATTTGTCCATCAAAATCTAGGTAATTTAACAAAAAAACCCCAAAACGACTTGACACCTGCACCCCCCTCTAATACCTGCATATTCAGGGTAGCAAATAGTGAGAGGACTTCTTTTGATTTTTTCTTCAAACAGATCCTTCTTGTTCAGGAACAGAATAATAGAAGTGTCTGTGAACCATTTATTGTTGCAGATACTGTCAAACAATTTCATGCTTTCATGCATCCGATTCTGTAATTGGAAAAAAACACATCTCTCTGTATTTTATCAGACTTTGGTAGTAAAATCAGGACTTGTATTTTTGATTAGTTACAAATGAACCATGTAACTTACAAAAAGATGTTTTTAGCAAACAAAATCACATTTTACCACAGAGAAATACAGAGAGACCAAAACCACCACAAAGACCACTTCTACAAGCCGGGTTCAAGCAACTATTTTTTCTCATTTCCAGGTTTCAGCTTTTGGCATTTTAGAAATTTTTACTGTGTTTTGACATTTTGAAGTACAGATATTCTGCAAGAATTGCTGAGTTAACTGAATTTGTCTTAATACTGATCAGATCTTCTGGAAATTGATCACCAAGCTGATATTCCAGAACAAGGAAAAAAAAGTTCCACATGACTAGCGAATCAAGTAAGCAGGTTTTTTTCCTCTTACCATAATTCTTAATTCTGTAGAAAAATTATCCAACATGTAAGTACTCTGGCCAAGTTCCAGTCTTTTAAGTAGGAGGATACTAGCTATGACCTTCTTTGACTACATTTGACTTGAAATGTTTTTTTTTATTTCTCTTTCCTCCCCAAATTATATTTTATAGGAAGTTGCAGAACATGAGGAAGAGCACGAAAGTCTGTTAATGATTCACACACGATAGACAAGCATCGCTTCAGAACACTCAGACAGTAAAATGCACCCTTGTGCACAGTGACATGGAAGGAGTAAACTCTTGAAAGAGGAGAAAGGAGCAGAGGGGGTTGGACGGGAGAAGGAAGAGAAAAATTTCTGTAACTGAGATCAGAGAAACACATTAAGAAAGAAACAAAAACTGAAGACTGAGGAAGGAAGGAAAACCAAAACATGGTAAAGTAGATACAGGTAAGTCAAGAAAATTCTTACTATGTACTTCTAGCATCCCTAAAGAGACTAAAATGTGTATTACTGACAATGCATCCTCATTAATTTATGCATCCTTTAAAACATGAAAGTGTAGCTGCAAAGAATACTTGTCTCTTAGTATTCCTTCTGAGAATGAGGAAATACTTTGAAACTTGAAGGCATAAATTCTATCACCATGTCTGAGACCTCTTGCACAAACCATACATCTTATAAAGCAGTAATACTCCAAAAGACATATTTATAGCTTTCCTTCCAAACTTATTTAGCTTCTATCCAACAACTATTCCCTTCTTCAACATTGCAGTACTTGCCATTTCCTCATCTTCAGCCAAGACCAAGTCATAATCACTTAGTGCCACACAAAAAATAATTGCTGTAACACCCTCAAAACAATGAATCCACTTCTTCCGCTCTGATCTTTGGCCTCCAACATCAAACATTCTGCAAAACAGAAGCACAAAGCAGGGAATGAACTCTGCAATTTCTAGCTTTCTGAATATTAACCAATAAAATCTGAAAGTATCAGATGTGTAAGTCTGAGCACAACATTTTAAAAAGGACATAAAAATCTGCAACATTTATTACTATTTTGCTCAGTAAAACCCCCAATTTTAATTAAGTCTTAAAAGTCTTCCTGCACATTTTAGAGAACATGAGGAGTCATGAGATAAAAGTTAAACAAGACTAATTATTTACAATACTATATTTCATTAACAAAGTTAATTGTATTCAATAAAAACTAAAAATATAGAGTTAGCTTTACTAAAAAATCTAAAATAATAAAAGATGCTGACCAACAATGTACAATAATAAAAGATACTGATCAACAATGTAAGATTCTTTAAGAGAGGAGTGACTTTTTTTTAATACTTGGAAATAATGCAGGACTAAGGAAGTTGAATACAGGCAACACTGATTTTATTACTGATGTTTTCATATTCTGAATATTAAAATATAAAATTAAATTTGTAGAAAATAAATATTAGATCTCAACTCTAAATTCTGGTGAGGTTCAGCACCTCTCTCTTCTAAATCAAATTACAACTTAAATCCATTCTTCAACTGGCCATGTTTAAATGGAATTTTTTTTTAAGAGATGCTTCAATAATTTTCAAAATTATCTTATAAGACAAAAAAAAGATTACTGAGCAAAAGCAACCCTCATTTTCCCTCTAATAAATGCAATTTAGTCTCACTTACTAAAACTGACTTGTATTTTTTATTATCCCCCTTTCCTGTTTTTCCCTGAGCTGTAAGATTGCAAGGGTGGGGCATATGGACAAAACATTACCAATTTAATGTTGGTGTACTAGACAACTAGGTAAATTGCAATCGAAGGGTTTTAATTACAGTTGTTATTTTTAGAAATCAAGTGTTCCAAGTTGCTAGATTTTAATTTGAAAAAACCCAGTAAAAACCAGTAGAGAAGGAAACGAACTAGAAGGAAAACAAAGCCCCTTTGCTTTCTCATCAAAACTGTCAGAAACCTCATAACCTCTAATAAGGTCTTCTACTTGGGTACACTATGGTGTGACGATGCTTATTGCCCATTTAGCGTTCTACATTGGGATAGTGCCATGTTAAAAATGCCTTGAAGGAATATTCCTGTTAGAATTTTAAAAACAAAAAAGGGATTCCTTAGAAGTGTTCTTTATCTTCAGAGATATCTTTGAGAGGAAGCCTTTGGATATTACCCTATATAAATGCAAGACAGCCACCTACTCCTACTTCTCAAATAATTAGTGATAGTTGTACCCCCAGGAAGATATTTTGTACCTGTATACCTTAGTAATTAATACCTTAAATTTTACTTGTTACTTCTGTCATTCTAATGCTATACTTTATACTAAGAGCTGAATTAACATAAGAATTAACATTCCTACAAAAAAAAAAAAGGTGTTCTTTGAAGACAAAAGTAATAAATCATCAGACTCAACTTCTGGAATAGTCTATAGAAGCAGGATTAAGACTAGCTATTTGCATTTTGGATTGAATCAATAACCAAAGTTTATGCTAAGCACTTTATAGAGAAGGCTGAATTGAGGCTCAACCTCAAAGAATCTAAATGCACACAGAAGAACAGGAAAGAAAAGATAATGAAAGAAATTGATATTGCACAGCTACTCATGTTTATGCACCCTTGCCTTACAATAACCAAGCCTTTCACGCCTTTAGTTCATCTTAGAAGCTCTTTTCAATGTTATGTCAGAGTACATTTCAAGCCCTTCCAATAACTCATTAAGCCTGTCTCCTAAAGCACAGGTACAGGTGTTTAAATGTACAACATTACAGCTAAATACTCCCACAGGCCTGAGTCAAAGTTACACATTTTATAGAAGCATAATCCCATGGTCCTTGTAACAGCCTTGATAATCAGTACAGACCGGACCCATCTGAAATAGGGGACGGAACAAGAAACATTAGAAAGTGAGTGAGAAGATGAAGAGCTCCTCAGAATACTGAAGACCTCTCTTCAGGCTTGGCTGAGGACTCTCTCCTCAGATTTTCAAGAGATACACTCCCATTTATCAGCTATTCTTTTGTGGATTAATACAGATTTTTGTACACTTAAACCCTAGAACAAAGAAACAAAACATATTTCCACAGTACTGATGGTCCTGAAGCATCCTTATTACGGTACTTGATACACATTTCCATGAAAAAGAAATATTTTCCATAACCATACTAAACAAATACATTATATAGACATGCTGACAACAATTTCTGCATAGTCTAAATGCAATTTTATGTAATTTAATGTGTGTTTTACTGAGTTTTCTTCTCATTTTTCCTCACCAGCAGGAGGTAGACTACTCTGAGGCTGAACATTATCCTATGCTTTCACCAAGATTGGTGCACCCGGGTAGGGGAAACCCCCGATGTCCACACAGGCTGGGGGATGAACAGATTTAATTTACATTAAAAGCATCTTTACAAAACACTTCCAATAAACCCAAAACATTTACTGAAGTTCCAACAACTATTACATCCCTTCAGAAAATTGAGTCCAGCATGAGGAATTTTTTTTTTAAAGAAACGGGGGAAAAAGTAATCAAACTTGTGGTTAGACAAATTTGTTAAATTGCACCATTGAAAGCCATATTCTGGAATTTTACAAGAAATGTAACACATAGATGATCATGCTGCAAGATTTACATACTTAAAATGAAGATCTTTGAAAGTAAAGTGAGTTTCCACTATTCCTGTGGTTTTCACTCTAGTCCTGAGAACATCCTGTTGAGTTGGAATATAGCTGGTTTGTGCTATCCTGTCCAAGTCGTTCAAGTAGCTAAAGGTAAAAATAAATACTGCTTTCAGTTATTCATAAAACAGTAACAAATTAACTACAAAAAATTACAGAAGTTCTAGGTCCATTCATTATATTGTGCTTGAATTAAATAAAATAGTTTTCTCTGACCTAAGACAAAAAACTAGACGTTATTCACTAAAATTTCCAAGTTTTTTTCAAAATAAGCTTTAGAGACACAACAATATTTCATCCGAGATGAAAGAAAACTTATGCAATTTATTACACTACAAACTGGAAATCCCAAAATGCAAACATGGTTCCACATAGATCAGTGTTGCTCGCACTAATTAGAAGAACACCTTAATCTTTGTAACCTAATGAACTACCAGTTACTTTGAACTGTAAACAAAGCCCCAAATTACCCTGGATTTGGTAATAGATATGAAAAGAACAACTCAGTGTTTTGGACAGAAATAATGTGTTTAAGAAAATGCCTTATACGTAACAATTAACTTTCTATTCAGAATTTGTAATTACACGTATTTTTTACAATAGTATGCTTTCACTGCCAAAATTCTTGCAATGTAGGCCAAGACAAGTGCTTCTAAAAACCATACAAATATTACTTGTGCTTACTTTTGCTGTTCCCACAGTAAATAGGGAAGGCAGTACATCCTACTTTCTGTGTAACAAGTAAGCAATTTTAAGGATACAACTGTATGGCTAAAAGAACAGTATTCTTATGAAATTGGAGCAATCTAAACCAACAAAATAGAACACAGGAGGATACCAGAGGAGAGTAATCTCCAAAGTGCTCCATATTGAATAAACTTTATATAAGAAAATGAGAAATAACTTCAAATACTACATATTACTTCAGAATTATAAAGCTTTAAAAGAATTGCACTATAAGCAGTGTCACTGCTATACCATTCTTTACCCTCTTACCTCTCCCTTGGTGGACTTACCATTACTTGCTGCCATACAATCTTATTTCTGCCACCCTTATAGTTCCTTATTATTTTATTTTTTTACTGATGTGCCCTAGCACAAAAGATACATCCTGATTGTTACCTTTGCTCAACACGTTTCTAATAGAGACCATTAATTAACGAAGAAAATGCAGCAACGTTGAACTAGAGGAAAAACTCTATTATGAACATGAAAGTGGTATCCTTGGTAATACAAATTCAGATCATGTAATCAAGTTTTCTGGACACTTCTTTAACTACTACTTAGAAGGCCAAGAGAATCTTGCCTGTCACACAGTACTTACTAGGCAGCAGAGTCATTAAGCTGGTACTCTCGAGATCTGTTGAAACAAGCTTGAACTCCACTGTCTTTCCACAGTCTCTTGATAACTCCAGCAAGCTCTGCAGTCATAAATCCTTCTTCTGCTGCTCCAGCCAACACAAAGAGCTGACGAGCATCATCCTTTAGGATGTAAACAGAGAGTGCAGAGACAAATACTCAGAAATACAACACATGTATTATCACCTAAGAACTATATTCAGCAAATGAGTTACTTAACCTGGTAAATGTCAATGTAACCAAACAAAAAAACAGTGAAATAAACAATTGGTTTTAGATTTCTCCAGAGGATATCAATTCCCACATTATTCAACAACACAAAGTGTTTCAACACTAAAAATTTGTCATTGCTGATAAAGTTTCTTCTGATCAGTTTATAAGCTGATTAAGTTTTCATAAACAGGAGTAGTAACATATTTTGTGCTCAAGCCTAAAGTTAACCATATTTGCTTATGAAATACCACATACTGGACAAAATGCTTACATTGCCGACTAGACCCTTCAGAAGGGCAGATGTATATTGATTAACTGAAGATAACACATTAAACACTTAAACTTCAAAAAACAGCTTTGAAAGCGACAAAATCAATTCCCAAATCATGTATCAGGAATTAGAAAAACACGTCTTAAAACCTTTCCAGATAAATCAGCTACAAATATTCATTACCTCTAATTATTCTACAGAGACCAAATTTTCTTGGTAAAGCAACATCAAACAAACATCAAGATTTTTAAGAGCAAATGCTGGATTTTAAAACTATTTATAATGACGGCCTTTGAGAGTGAGGCTAATGGAGCACAGGATGTAAATCCACCATTCCCCTTTTACAGAATGTGACTAGTTTAGTACCTTCATACAATTTTGACTGAGCAATGGAACAATGTTAGACCTGTAAGGGCACTGGGAAAAAGACAGCAGCTGGGTAGAGGGAAGATCTGCATTAGTACCCTGCTGTGGGGAGCTGCTTGACCTTGGTTATAAGCAGTATGTGATCTAATGCCAAGGTACATCAGGCAGAAAAATCACCACACTCAAGGCTTGTCACTACTACCCACAGCACGTACTGTTTGTCCAGTAATAAAGAGAACAATGAACCTGGAAAGGAGAAAAAGAGAGACTTGGACACATCAGCTGGGAACTGAAAGTATTTCAAGAAAGAGGAGGATTTAAAAAAGCAACACATAAGGTTATTCCCACAAAACAGTAAATGAAGACACAGGTGCAAATCTGTAGAAAAATCTATTGCTTTGCTGTTCATACACTAAGCTGTGGGAAAAAAAATTTCCAGGATAAGCACATTAAGTAGTGATTGTTCTAAAGATACTGTCCACTGTAGACTTAAATAATCAAAGCTTATGCAAGCTAACAGAAAAATTGTTTACAGATAGATTGAGTAATACTGAATTTCACAGGCTGAAAACACAAAGCTTGCAGTTCAGCCAACTCAAGGAAAACTTGAAGAGATTTAAATATATATATACATATGTAGATACACATTTAAAAATCATATAATCGAAAGTGTCTTTTGAAAGCTAGAGTAGGGAGAAACTAAAAGAACATTTGTTAAACAAAAATAGTAATTAATGTACATTGACAGGACAAATTGTGGACAAATAATAAAAATTCAATGGATTGCAATAATTATTATGTACAAAAAACCAGAGCCTTAAAGATCAAAGGGTTGGATAGTCAGATCTCAGGGACAGCAATTTGAGCAATATGCCTGCATAAAAGAAACCTGAATGATAATTCTGGTCTTGAACATTGTGGATGCAAAGGCAAGAACCTACAACTCACAGAAGCAGCAGATCTTGGAGAAGAGACAATATTTACAATATATACAACACATGATGGAAACAGCTTAGAACCTGACAGCCAATTTTGTCACAAAAGATGATGCCATTTTATGCCTAACATGGTCTGACTTTCAAACACACAAAATTTACTCTGTTTCAAATAGCTCTGATCTCTACATTCCCCCTTAACAGGCAAGAGGGGAAAGGGAAGGTGAAACAAGAGAGTTGATTTTAGCTTTTTAAAAGGCCAAACATTGAGAAATGGTCTCTCGTTACACCTCTACTGCTTTTGCTAAGGATGGCAACTACCACAGACACCACAAGTGAGGCTGTATGCAATGATTAAGTCCTACTTCCATTATTAACCAATGCTAGATATTTTTCTTTAATATCTTAAACTGGAATGAGGCAGCTTCCTCTCTAGGTCATTTTATACCAGATTTCAAGAATGAGGTAATGTAAAATAACTAATTTAACCATCTCTCTAATTATAGTAAATCTCACATTCAGAAAATGGTCCACAGTCCTTTGAAGCACATTCACTAAATGTCTCTCAAAACACAGTTTCTATTTAAGTACTGACCCGTAGCACAAAGATACACCAGACTCAAGACTGACCATTATTGAAGCTGCTGGTGTAACCTGTGCCCCCTTGATTCAATAACTTGAAAAAAGAAAACGTTCAACTCACTGCTTTACCATTAGTCTTGTGACAAAAAGAAGAGTATATGATTTCCCAAACAGACTTATCCCATTTAGAGGAAAACCCTCAAAAATTCACCCACAAGAATCTGAATGTACTACTTTGCCCCAGGAGTTACAATTTCAAGCTTCTTTTTTTCCAAAACAAAACAGAATAAGTAAGGTATAAATATACTTTTTTTTTTTCCAAGTGAGACTGATATACAACAGAAGCTCTGTATTATTTTTCCCATTTCTGGTTTAACAAATGGCAAGAATCTAGTACTAACGCTCCACAGCGGTGATGCTCTGGAAAAAAAAAGAATTTGGACCACCACGACTTGACTAAGTGCAAAGGGATGGATGGCTATTTTAAGATTATTCCTGACAGAAGTTTGCCTCATCATTTATATACCTCTCTGAAGTTGAGAAACTCAGATGACTTCAAACTGACATCATATAAAACATAGCCCTCAAAAATCTTCTTGTTAGTCATTTCATCTGCTAACACCCAAATTTACTCCTCCTCCGTTTTCTCTTGCTATGTATTTAGCAACATAAGTCTACCATCTGCCTCTTTGCAACATTAACTGCCAGACTCCAGAGAGAACTCCACTGCACGAATACCGAACTAACAAGCACTGAGATACTGTTGCTGCCCTGGAAAACTTGGGTCTTAAGGGCAGCAAACATGAGACCAAATGCAGCGAAGACTAACCAATAAAAATGAAGCTTTTCCTAGTCATGTTTACAACTGAGGAGACATCATTAACATATGTACATAACAAAAATGGCTATAATTGGCTAACTGCCAATCAGATTTAGACTTCAAATACACCTTTATGACTCACTGTACGTAATCTCATGAATGTTTGTCTTCCTTATGACAACCATACATACTGCATTTCACAAGATTACTGAAGGAATACTCTCTAACATTTATAAATTTTGCTTTTCAAGCAATCAATAAAATGAACACAAGACTGTCACAAATGAAGAATTTACACACTGGTTCTTAAAGGCCCTCCTCTCCTTCCAAACTGTAATTCCACCTTAACATGACAGAAAAAACTTAGGTCAAAATATCCCTCTGACAACCTTACATACTTATTTCAATACATGAACAGTAAAACCCTTTTCCTGGGGAATGGCCACAATGTGACAAGTTCCTGCATCAAAACGCTTACTGGTGAGCATTCCATGATCTGACATTGATTTCTGTGGAAAGGAGATAAAAGCACACATCCTGAACCAAGTTAAACTATTCAGACTAGCAGCTCTGGGGATCAATTTCAGCACTGCAGTACAGACTGTACTCAGTCCTGCAACAGGAGAACAAGTAAAAACACTTAAGCTGAGCATTTTACAGGAATATTCTGAGCATCTTACCACCTGACCAGATGTGGGTGTAATCAGGGTCACCACAGATAAGAGCACAGGGGTAGGACTGGAGATACCAATTCTACAGACCAGCTTCCAACAGGCAGAATGGCAAATAAACCCAGCAGAGGTTTGTATGTGGGACGTAAGATGAAATTAGATGGAAGAGGTGAAGAAAAGCTTAGAAAAAAAAGTCTCATTTCCAGAGAAAAATCCCAAGATTGGTATAATGAAAAACATGGGATACCAGCATCAGATCTATGCCTATGTCTCTGCTTTGAGTAAAATGAAGTCCTCAACACTGGAAATCCGTATGACAGAATTCAGTTCAGAGGCTGGAAATCTTTCAGGCACTGCTGTGCTTATGAACTAATGGAGATGTTCAGACAGTAGCTACATGCCTCCCTATTTACGCCGTGATTTTTAAGGAATGTGAAGATGTCTAACAGAAATGACCTACAGAATGTAGCAGCCCACAAATCCACACAAACAGAGAAATGACTGCATATAGTTTAATGTTTTTGAAAAACTCCCTAAGATTCAGATGTTTAGTTCTCCAAATGTAGAAAGAATTTGGAAAATTGTATCTAAAACAGTTGTTGTGAATCAATCCAATGCTGATTGCTTCCACAGGTCACCTTGCCATGTAAAGTTTTCAATCAGACTTTGTATCCTACAAAGAAGATTTCTGGATATCAAAAGATTTTTTTGGGAAATTGTTGGATATTTCAGCTGTATGTGTGTGTGTGTACTTCAATACTCACAGCCCTGATTGGATCACCAAAGTCTATCTTCAACCTCCCCATTGCTCTAATGATAGCAATAATGGACTGAATGGTGTTACTGTAGACAACAGCTTTGTACTGTTTACATTCTTCTTCTGAATAACCAGCTTCATGGATAATCCTACGGAAGAAGAAAATAATAAATTCTCTATTCGGATAAAGAGAAATATTTCTCTGTCATAGTATTTCACCATACTTACTTCATCTGCTTGACAATTGTGCTTTTCCCCGATTCACCAGCTCCTGAAAAATAAACGTATGAAAATTCACTGGACTTTTATTAATCTTTGAAAATACATTTAATTTCTTCACTTCAAGTGTCTAACCAATATAAAAAACTTTCAATAGGTAAAAGGACCCATTACAAATTGCTTTTTAATAGAAAAACACATCTTAAGGTGGAAGTTTCAAAATCAAGCCATTTTAAGAACAAATCATTCAGTTCTAAAATGTCTTTTCTTTTTACAGAAGTGAACATAATCTTTACACAGTCTGCTGGTGTTTCTAATGCAAACAGATGATAAGTCACTCAACTTCAAAGGGGTCTGAAGCTCAATTCCTCTGGCTGCCTTTTTAATCAAAACCTAAACAAAGTCCTCCTTTATAAGTTCTTCACGTATTACCGGTCTTTCGTGTTGCAAATGAATATCTTAAAACTCTTCAGGGCTCTAATCCTTGTAACCCTCTTTTGACCCTTGCATGAATAAAGCAACACAGCCAACCTACTTCTTGTTAGAACAGATGGCATAAGGTTTGTCAGTCATCCTGATACCATTCTTGGTGCTTAACAAATTAAAAAAAAAAAAAAAGAGCATGCTATGTTAAAATCCAAAGCTTACAAAAACAATTAGTATCTCTGTCTACAGACAGGGAGGAAAAAGATGCAGTTTTTGCTGTCTCAACAACATATCTTTAGTCTGTTTCTTTCTCTAAAGATATATGAAACTCTTACAGCTGTGATGGAGTCATCATCCCTGGAGGTATTTAAAAACTGTGTAGATGTGGCACTTGGGGTTTAGTGGTGGACTTGGCAGTGCTGAGTTAACAGTTGGCCTTTTCCAACAGAAACAATTGTATGATTCTGTCCACACAACCATTATGCATGCCAAGGCCCTGCTTTCCAGGAAGTGGCCCAATACCTGCCTCCTGGTGGGAAGTCGGGAATTAATTCTTCTTTTTGCTTTGTTAGTGTGTCCAAGCCTGGCTTTTCCTATTAAAACATCATTATCTTGATCCATGAGTCTTCTTGCCTTCCTTCTATTTTTAATTTATCCCAAGGGAGATGAGAGTTATTGCACAGCTGTGTGGGTGTTTGGGTTGACCCTGGCCAACAGCTTTTGCTGCTGCACTGGCAAAACTGCAGACAAGTCAAAAGAAGCTGTTCTGCCCCAGCAGTCAGCATTCATTATGCTGCATCGAGTACTGTATCCAGTTCTCCTCCTCAGCAGCCAGCAAATGAGATACTGATAAACTAGACAAAAAACAGTAGAAGCTCACTTAGTTGTTTAGAGGGCTGATGCACACGGCATTCCAGGAAAAGCTACAAGGAAATGGGCTTTTTAATCCTAATTGGGAAGAAGGTTGGATGTGTGTACAACTGCTGTCTTCTCCATAAAACCCGCTTAAGACAGCTTAAAGCAGAGGTAAATTTGTTACACATTACATATACACAACAAAAAGCTGTGAGGCAATAAAGAACCTGCAGCACAGGCAGTTTCACAGAGACAGGAGGGGGGGAAGCGGGAGACGTGCAGGGGACCTATTCCCACGGAAGAGATTGTACTGGGACCAACTGCGCATGGAGGAAGTAGAAACTCAGCCTTGGAGACCTGCAAGACTCAACTGGCCAAGGCTCTGAGCAACCTTATCTATTTTGACATTAGCCTGGCTTTGAGCCCAGGGCTTAACTAGATGACTTGTAGAGGTTTCTTCTAACATATATTATTTCACGCCAGTATAGCAGAGTATTCTGTACTTGTATACTGTAGGGTGATGCTTTTGGGATGTTCCTCCTACTGAACCAAATATGTAATTCAGGACAGACTCAAGCCAATTTAAGACTGATTGCCAAAAGTTGTCCCACCTCCTCCCCAGCACTGCTACTGATGTGGCTACACTTCCTTCCTCCAGCACCGCAGAATGAGTGCTGGCATCACAAGGAGCTGGGGAGCTCAGAGTTGGGTAGCTAAGGAATAGGGAAGGCCTGCCACATCCATCTAAGATTGCCTAATGCCATCATTAGCTAATGCCCAAGCAAATAACTTATTTTTCATAATTCTGCAAGTTTCTTTATAGAGTGGTAATAGTTCTCAGATGCCGAGCTGCCATGGAAATACATTGATATAAACAGAAATCAGAGGCACCAACACAAAAGTCATTTGTTATTTAGACACCTGAAGCATTTATAAAACAAATTAACACTCAGTCTCAAATAGCTAATCATGCACTTATGCACAAATAAGTGACAAAGGTTTAAAGATTAGCTTTATTAATGAAATTACTATAATTTGCTTTGCATTAATATTTTTATTCAAATAATTTGAAGACAGCATATTCCCCTGCATTCAACAGCAATTTTGGAGATATTAAGAAATATACTACAGCATTTAATTTATATAACCTTGTAAAGTGCTCTTTCTGTTCAAAATTTGTCACATTTGACTAACCAAGCAGGTCAGTGTCAGGGCTAGTTACAGTGTAAAAATGAAATTATTTCTGTCATACACTTTCTAGTCCATTTTTTCCTGAGTCAGATCTGAGTGTCAAAATTCACATGTACCAAATACCTAGAATTATCATAAATGCCCTGTCAGTAACATAACCACAAACACATATAATACATATGAAGAGCAATTAAGTCATTTTTTATAGAGTACCCAACATCAACAGTGAATTCCTGGAAGGTGCATTCCCCTACATTATTTAATGGAAAATAGAAATGACTGTGTTTGGTTCGCATTTTTCCTTTACTTGCACACTGAAATGACTGCAGCTTTCCTAATAATCTTTGCAAAGTATATAGGAAAATTACACCTTAGTCAGTGTCCTGTACTGAAAGGAAATTCATTATTTTTTCACTCCTGAATGCAGAGTTCTGCCAGGTTTTCTGACAGATGCACTTTTAACATTTCCTCCTTTATCTCAGCGTAAATAAATTGTCCACACAGCAAAATGAGAACTAGCTCTGTTTTGGAAAGCTTTAGACCGGAGCAAGCAGTATTAAATATTACATGTAACAGCTGCATATAAAATGTCAGAGCTGGCTGAATTGTCACAACCGAACCCTACCCAAATTTAGACTGACTTGACTGCATATTCCTCAATCATCTAGTAAGGGATGTTATTTATTGCTTGCTAGTTAAGTGTGATACTTGATTTCAGCATCACTACTGTCAATAATCTGAACAGTCTTACAGTCTCTGTTACTATTTATAACAAAAATATTAATAAAAAGACATGACAGTTCTGTTCAGACTAGAAGAACGACAGAACATCAGTTCTGAATTTAAAAGAATAGTGGGTGTTTTTTATTTGCTTAGTTTTAAATGATGGTCTAAATTAACTGTTAGGTCAACACATTAAAAAAAAGTTAATAACTGATGAGTATTTTCCTTTCTCTAGCACACTATGTCCTTCATATGCTTCTCAAAAAAAAAAAAGGCAGCACATCCTAAGAAAATCTAATTTAAAGCAAACAATTTCAAAACTTTTGTTCACATAGTTCATAAGAATATAACTTGAACTTACTACACCTGCTTGCCAGAAAGCAGGTAGATCTTTACAGGCTTCATTATGGAGCCTGACAAGGTGTGGAAGCAAGGCACATTCGAATTAATCAGCACAATTTCATGTTTTCCCCATTGATCCTACTATAATCTGAAGGGTCTTCTGCATTAAAGTTTAGCACCTTCGCATGTCAGTATTTCACAGCTAGTATTGTGCTATTCAAAGCAGTCTTTTACTTGGATCCAGACGGAGTTCCGACAGCACTTGGTGAATTCAGAGCCAGCACAGAAACCCAGGCCTGTTACTGACCCAACCACACCATTCACAGCTCAGGGAATCTGGATAAAGAGGGACTATATTAAAATTTTTCTTTCAAAGCCAATTTTCAGCTTTGGAAATAGAAAAATCAAAGCATCTTCATGTTCAAAAAAACCAATCAAAAAACCATTTAACAGATCAGCCTTACATATAGCCCTCTGAAGGAACCAAGTAAGACTTAGCAAAGCTCAAATAAATTTAAGGAACAGCTAAAGCAGTATTTGATTCTCCAAGCTGTGATTCAGCCAATTACAGAAAAAACTTAAAAAGACAGGGTTGGACTTGATCTGAAGGTTCTTTTCCAACCTAAATGATTTTATCACCCTATGACTCATTACTATGAAATTGTAGCAAACACCATCTTAGACAGATTGAATATTCTTTTACTTTTCAAATGGAGCAAATCCGTGTTTAGAAAGACTTAAGTGTGTAATAATTTGATTAAAATTAACAGATCAGCAAAAACGTTACTTTAAACTACTCAGAGTGTCTCATGATTTATTATCCCACACACTGCCTACATAGCAAGCATTCCAGAACTACAAATTTCTGGAACAAATGTTTTATGCACTCAGGCACAGAAACTGCTGCTTATAAGTGCTGAGATCTTAATAGTAACATTTCTAACATGGGACACATTCACTAATTGGTTACTGAAGGAAACAATCAAATACCAAAGTAAAAACATTGGAAGCTTCAAGTGTCCCTCTTTGGAGGAAATCAACTATCAAGTACAATTTCTAACAGCACAAATATACTCCTTGTAACACTAACACAGAAAAAAACCCTACAGATTTTTTTTTTTGGAGACAAAAAAAGATTAGAGTTAGAGAAAGAATGGGCTGGCTTTGAACCACCAAAGTAGTCAGACAAAGGAACAGAAACCACAAACAGGTAGAACAGCCCTGTATGTTGCCAAAAGAGAGATCAAGTATGGACAAGAGTAACTAAATACAAAACTTGCAACAGACACTTGCCAGCTTTTCAGCTTGTAGAACAGGACACTTAGGCCAGACTAACTTAAGCACAGACAGATGTGAAATTTAAAATAGAACACATCAACTACTAAATTTTTGGATTCACTTCCTGTGAAGTTCTCTCCCCACAACTCTCCTATCCAATTCTGTCAGACACTGGAGTTTCATAGTAGTAGGCACAAGCTGAAGGGTGCCTGTTCCTCAGCTGTCGCTTGTCACACACAAGCCAAATGCCCACCGATTTCTACTCTTTCTGCTGTGGGGTCACTAATCTCTTACAAAAGCACACAGCTTTGTATCTTGGAAGATCACTCGGAAGTATAATCTCTTAAATTTATCACCTCATGACACATTACCAGACATGAGATCTAAACTAGAATGCAAGCTGCTAATCAGTGTTACTATATCCAAAACACATCAATGCTGGGACACTAAACCCACAGTGGAAACCTGTTGATACAACATGCACTAGGCTGAACACTAAATGAAACATTTTCTGACACCGGCACCCACATTGCTCTATCTCCCTGAATTTTTTTATTTTGCCCTGTGTTCCCATTCCCCCTTTTTGAAGACACCCAGCAGCAACACTTCTTATCTACCACCATCCTGTATTCTTCTAATTCTGGGACAGCTGCTGACCCTGGCAGTTTATGTTCCTTTTCCCCTTCCCTGATGTTTTCATATAGTCAACCAAAAGTGGATAGTCCTATTGCTTCTAAGGTGGCGTTAGTCTTGGAATTTCCATAGCTACTGGAATTTGAATGTGCCAGGAAACTTTGAGCAAGTTAAGGATCTGTATGAATAGTATGTGGAAGAAAATATTTCAGTAACATAGCCATGGAGTAATAGAGTGTGAATCCCAGATTACATCCCTGGTTCAAACCAGAGAAGTGACATATTCTAAAATTATAGACTGACTCAGATAAAAGATCTGAGATAATTCCCAAGGTTTCAATAGCTGCACGCTGGCGTAGTCCTACAGAAGCAGCACCCTTTACACCAATAAGACACTGCCACTTTTGTAAATTCCCTAACAAATCAATAATTGATTACAACTAATTATTTCTTTCCTGGGTCTTCAGTGTTGCTCCTGTAGATGTTTTAAATCAATAGTACACAATAAAATAGTCTATATATTATATATAAGACATCATTTAACAAAACTGTTAAAATAAAACGTTACCTCAAGAAGCAATCATGCACTAACTCTTGGTAGCATTCTGTGCACTTATTGAGGTCTACACATCTAACAGACTGCTCTGAGTTTCTTAATTATCTAGGCTGTTACTATAGCAAGCACATAAGCAAGTGATAAAGACAGTATTGATTAGTTTAGCATTGATTTAGCATATTGATTAGTTTAGCATTGAAACAACAAGGAGAAATTATGGTTTATATTCAGTATAACCTCTGGAACTCAATGAATTCTAAAAAATAAAGCTAATGATGAAATGAGATAGACTCCATTTTGCAAACCTTAAGGTAACTTCCATTCACCTTCTTATCTTTAGAAGTATGAATTGAGTTTTGAGCTACTTGAAATTTTCAATTAGTGTTTAATGTCTTTTGAGGACAAAAGGCTTATGAAATGTTCTTTTTGTTTAGGACTCAATCATGTGATAAGCAGACACCTTGTCATGTGCAATTTCACGTACCACACAAAATTAAATGCACGCAGCTTTTGAATATAGATTCTATCTAGCTCTTCAAAACTGTTCCTATACTTCTCAGCTGTTTCAAATTACTAGCTGTTGCTCCTGCTACACAGTAGGAACCCTTTTATATCATTATGTGCATCACTTATAACATAACCCTATTGTACACTCATTGTCTCATTCCAAAGCAGAGTAACAGTACAATACCAAGTGTCATATTTCAGAAACTTTGCAAAACATTCAAAAGGACATGTGAATCCTTGGAATTGAAGCTACTTAAAAAGATGTATCTGTGCAGAATGTACAAGAGATCTCTTAAACACCAGTGTCACTGCCTTTCCCAGGGAAGGTGCCATTGTACTTTTTATTTCAATTAAGATATAGGCGTAGCTTCCTTTGTGTGAAGTGCCAAACCCAGCAGGACCATGACAAGCTGAGACTCGAAGGTTTGGAAATAAACCTCTTATTTTGCCAGAAATTAAATACGGGAACCAATGCACATTTAGAGATGAAAACTAGTTAGCAATCATGTTTCCTGACAACTGTGTGTCACACCACCAGCAGCTAAACATTTGTGGATCCAGGTTTATCTCATATGTCAATGTTGACAACAGCTTGATAAGATTAGCAGTTGACTACTTAAATGTATCAAAGGCCAGCATCCACACTACTACACTCTAAAAGACTTGGAATCTCCTCAAAATTCAAAGCCCAAAACCTTATTAGTGTTTCAAATGGAACTTCAATATAGCAAATAAATTACTTCCTCTACAAAACTGAAATAAGATTTAAATTAAAGTCATTCTCTTCTTCCATACATACTAGTATGCTCAGAAACAATCACTGCATAATTTGAGACCATGGTATGAAAGAATATGATTAAACACCTTATAGAACATGAGTTTGAGTGGATACCGTATATAACTCCACTCCAGGAGACAAATGCTGAGTGCTCCAACAGAAAGAAGCATTTCCTTTACTCTTCCAGTGTTTATCAAGAGAGTTACTGTCGATTTCTGCAAACAGAGTACAGCATGCCTCATCAAGACTTCCAAGCATATAGCCAATAACCCTCTAGAAATTCAGAGTGCCCTGGCATTGTTCTTGACAGTGTGGTTGGCCTTCACGGCCTTTTACTGTTCAGTGAGCTACAACTATGATGTGCAGAGATGGCAGGTTCAGCAACTGAGATACCAGAGAGAACTTACTAAGCAGGCTATCTTTCATCACAATCGAAAATGCTTTATAAAAAATTCCCCACCACAACAGAGGCATACTTTATGCAGGTTATTCTGGTGGAGAGATACAACAAAGGAACTTGGAATTAACAGCATATTTTCACTGCAGTCCCCACCTGCAATTCAGAACAACACTACTGTTGTATTATCTACAATTGTGACAGAACCTACCGTCCTGCTACCTCATATTACTATGTAACTGTACAAAGAGCTGGGACAGTCAGAAAGCAGCGTGTGCATTTCTATCAAAACAGGAAAATTATCTCTCATGTAAATCTCTGCTGATTTTATTCAAAGCTCTACTTGTCACGTAACACCAAGACATTATTTGCAAATGCAATAAATGGGTACTGTCAAAGTTTATACCAGGACAAGTGCAACTACACTAAAAGTTGTCCAATTATTGTAGAAATGGAGCAATAAACTTCAGTTCACATAAATTTTCAGTATTCATCCACACTTAACAGTTTTTTTTATTTTGTAGCTCAAGGACTAAGATCCACAAAAACAAGGAGAATAAGCACATTGATAGTTGACCTAAATTCTCTCCAACTCCAACTTCACCAAAAAAATGTATTTAAAGTGACAGAGATTAAAATTTAAAAAGATCTTACATACCTAGAACAACCTTTTTCAAATGCAAACATTTTCAGAACTATTTGTATCTGAAGCAAGAAAGAAAATTAATGTGTATAGTCAACCATATTCTTTTGTTACATGCACATGCATTTTGCACCCAAAACTATCCTCAAGCAGTATATTATTGGTGGTTAACAATACTTAAAGAAAAAAAAAAAGAAAACAAACTGGCTTTTTTTTTGGTTGTTGTAATTTAAATTTGTATTTAACCGGTCTCGTATTAAACTGAGGAAACTTTGAAGCATGTAAAAAATCCAACCCCTTCCAACAGATAGTTGCACACAATAATCCCAGAAGCAAGGAATAAGACATAAATACATATATAGATAAACAGCAGTCTGTTAGGCCTCAAACAAGTATGCAGTCAAAGCCTGATATAACCTAACCCCAAACGCTCCCTTGTTCCAGAACAGCAGATAGAGAAAATAACCTAAATAGTCTCTCATCCAGGAATTAGATGACAGCCTTTGCTAGCAAACATTGAGGCACTAAAACATATCAGAAGGAATCCCTGTCAATGTCTTTAAGGCTTTATGCTTAAGCATTATATGCTTTAGAAAGCATAAAACAGTTTTGCTAAGAGTTTCCCAGATTTATTAAGGATCAGTAACTTAATCTGCATACAGCTGAGAAATCCACTTTCAAAATCCTTCAAGAAATATTTAATGAATCAAGAATACAGACAGCACTTCAATGAGACTTAGCATCTTATTTTCATTCCACCATTGTACAGAACATCATTGGTAGGTCTGAAATCAACAAGTATTCAAAAAAACATTTAATAAATAAAATCTACAAATAATCAAGACAGCTGTCTGGTTTACTCCCAATTTTTATTGCAAGACCCTTAACTCCAGTCACAGCAAGTTTTAAAACTGCATTCCAATACCATGTTTACGCTGTATTCTATTTATAATGTTAGTACAACTTTACTGCTGTATCCATTCTCCTCTCTACTGTTTGCACACCGAGCTGGCAGTTGTACTTCTTGCCCATTAACATCTAGCATTCTTCACCAACTGCTAAGCAGAAGAGGATTCTTCCCAGTCAAGCCTCCAACTATAAAATAGAAGAGCACGAGGAAACACAGGTCTGAGGCTCCCTGGATTTGGAATGAAAACAAACTCCTACCTCTAACTTCCAATCAGTACACTCCTTAAGGCAGACCGGCACTATCACCTATTGCAGCAATAAAGTTGTAAAAAAGTGGGTTTTGGAGAGAGTTTGAGATTTCTACAAACTGGACCTTGCAGAGGAACACAATGTCACATTATTCCTAACGCAATTCTACAGTAATCTGTGACACACAAATGCAGACACTGAAAGCACCCTATTCTGCACCCATTTTCCTCTCCATCCCCTGCTATGCATTTCCAGTACTCCAACTGCACATTGGTATCTCCACTCCTCATCATGCTTTTAGTCAGGTCCTCATCAGACCATTATGAAATACCAGCTGAATTGACCACTCTGGCAGCAAACTAAGTCCACACAGGACAGCCAGTTTGACCACTGAACCAGCAAAAAAATGGATTACGCATTTAAAAGTGACAAGGAGAGGGCAAAACCATTCAGCTGGATGCTGCAAGAGCACTCTCCTTTTTAGCAACCCAGAGCTTCTAGAATAGCTCTACTGCTCATTAGACAACATCCACTGCCTATTTCCAGCATTCCAATCCACATTTAGAAAGTAGGCAAGAACCTCTTGAGTTTTACTGGAAACTATCAAAAAAAGACCCAGAGATTCAGAACATCCTTATGCCCATGGTTGATAACAACTCGTATTACAAGCCAAACAACTACAACAGCTTCATCCATGCAAAAAACAACATACAGCTGTATGCAAAAAAATATTTCATCAACTTTGCAAAAGGAAGATGGGATTACAGGTAGCCATTTGATTCCAACAGTATTTTCATTTCAAGAAACAGACCATATTAAATTCTAGACACTATTAAGAATTATAAACCTGATTCACATTTTCAACAGGAATTTTCATTCCAGTACATTGCTTTCTTCTATAAAAACAATCTGCTTAGAGCAATGATTGTAAAGACTTCCTGTCCATTCTGGTTGCCTAGATACTGTTATATTTCACTAAAGATTTAATCAGGTACCTTTGTTAAGTATATTACTTCAAATTCAACACTAATTTCTAAAATGCATGTATGAAAAAGTAACGAGGTAGAGTTAATTTCATAAGTTGAAGCACAGCATATTCAAATGGTGTTGATTTCTTTAAGAAGCCTCATAAGAAGTGAAATGTTCTAATTTCAATATCAATTTACATAGGTACATATAATATTGAAGTTTACATGTATCTCTAAACATAAATACAGAGCACCCATATAATACATCTATAAATCAACACAGCAACTTGATAAATCAAGTTGTTACCAAAACATACCAGACATGGTCTTATTCAAAGCTTCAATGACCCTTCAATTACCAAAGCCAGGAAAGCAATTTACTTGCTTATCACATGTTTAACAAGTCTCTTATTTAAAGAAATAGTTCTTAAATGCTCTATGTCAATTAACCCCATCAGCTGAGATCCTGAAAGAATTATACCACGAGAAATTTTTAAGAAATAACACAAAAATATGTTTCAAGGAAAGGGCTAGCCAGCAATCAAACCAAAAGGAAAGAGAAAGTCAAAATCTGACCTGAACAGATAACATACTTTCAAACCAAGGTTTAGTGCATATGAGTATCTGTGACACTAGGTGATTTTTAGGTCATTTTGCTGGGACAGCACAGAGTGGTACATGATGCTTCACCTTCTGTTACATATTCAAGCTAGAGATAATTACAGAGATTTATAAGTTGGCTCCACAGCTTTGAGAAATCCAAGGGCAAAGCCATGATGATGCAAAACATCTTCCAAGTCCCCAACTCTTATACTTCTTAGAGCTATACAGTGAAAAGATTATGAGCAGTCACAAACATGGGTAATCAGTCTACAAAATCACTCCTTCGCTTCCCATCCTGATTAAGAAATCTTATTTTGTCTTGCCAGCTCCTACTTAGTGGAGAAGAAGAATAAAATATGTTTAGCATTAAGAAAAAGTTCAAACCTCTTACTGCAGCAGCATACATTCCTGGTACACAAAAGTGTCTCAGCAAAGACAGTTTATTTTTGTCTTAATAGTCTAATTTCAAAATTTTAATTATCCTTCCACTCAGAAATGTCACTAACTCGAGCCACTTCAAAAACTGCATTTTTTTCAAGAGTGCACTCAAAACTTCTCGCTCTCAGAAGATCGAAGTTCTGATTTTTTCAACTATTGTCTATATACCTTACCAACTTCAACACTTTTTCGATACAAAATCTCTCAGGTGAAGCCAACTGAATTCCATTTACAGATTAACTGTGTACTTTACACAAAACCTGCAGTAACAGTAGGGCACTGAGCAAACAAGGGGAATAAACAGAATAGGAGACCTCGGTAAAGCTGGACAATGGCTGAGACTCAACCTCAGAATAGCAAGTTTTCATCAATACAGGTTCTCCTACATATGTCTTGGAAAAAACCTTTTTAGCTGATTATCAAGTCAGTCCAGATCTTTATTTCAGTGTTTCCATGGGAAAAAACAAAAAGGAAAAAAACAAAAACAAAAAAACCTTCACACTTAAAAGAGCATCTTAAAAACCTCTTTTCTACTTCCAGTTTTGTACCACGACATTTGCCAGATAGCACGTTACAGGAAACACTGCAGACATCCATCAAGCCAGACAACAAAACTGACTTCAGAATTTCATGCCCCCTAAGCCAGACACATGGTTTGGTTTCAAATTAATTTAGCCAGATTTTAGGATGTGCCAACTGCTCAACTCTCCTTCTCAAAGGACCGAAACAACTACAGGGTAAAACGTGGCAGCAAAAGAACAATCCACTTTGACAATATGATTATATAAATCATTACAACCCAAATACAGCACAAAGCCCTGAGTTCAAGTTGTGCCAACACAACTATGCAGGGAGCAATACTGCAAACTCTAGTTTTGATGTGAGTTAAAAATAATTCCACAAAAGGAAGTTAGGTGAATTTTGGTAATATTATCTACAGGACAATAAACTGTCATATCAGCACAACGATGACACAATAAACTGTGTTGCCAGAAAAAAGCAGGAAGGCAGTAATTATGTCATAGTGTATTATAGAATTTATGTGTGGTCTTGAAGCCCCGCTGATGATGGGAGTGCACAGCCTTCCAAAAAGTACCTTAGCAGAGCCTCCACTTCAGGAGGGGAAAAAAAAAAATAGAAAGAAGCATTACATTGTTTTGGAAAAAAAAACTTGGAGGAAAACCATTTCTTAAGCTTCAAATGTTTTCTAACTTCTAAAATACAAAAAAAAAGCCTTAATACTTAGTGCAAAAGATAAGTTAATTTTTATATATCCATAACTACACTTATTAATCGAGATTTTAAAAAGCAAAGTCACCATTACTGATAACACAACACAGCACAAAATGTACAGTTCCTCTTTAACCCTTTCTAAATCAACATGAAGTAAATTTTGTCTTAACGTTAAAGAACTAAAATCATGATACAATCATAAATAGTGATCTTATAAAGTAACTTCCAAAAAGAAAAAATAAAATCATAATGCAACAGAAGACCTGGAATCACTAAAGATAATTTGTATTGTAGTGAAGTCTATACACACAATAAAGACCAATATTATGGTCTTTTACAACAACATTCAAATAGAAAGAGAAAAGCATAAAAGAACCCAAACTGCAATTGCACAAACATAACCATAACTGAATGGCTGTGCTTTCTGCACATCCATGAGCCTCCCTTCACAAAAGCAAGGGGGATTATCACACACTGAGAATCTAGTAATTTTGACTTTTGTTCTTTGAAATTATTGTTATATTTAGTACAAAGGCTGGAGAATTTCCCTGACTTAACTACAAAGTCCTACATAGAACTCCACATAAATAAAATCCTGATTTGCAGAGTCCAACTGTACCATATTAAAATGCAAGAGAGCTCTTAGTTCAGAATTCCTGCTAAATCTAAGCAGACAGACAGAAATGGGGGTGGGGGGCCTAACACAGACAAGACCAACGAGCAAAAAATCAAATTCAAACATCAAACACTCCTTTTAGGTACCACAAACCAGCTGCAGATAGCTGACTCTGAAGGCATGACAGGAAATGTTTTGTTAGAAATGTTTTAGACTAGGCTGGCATAATTTATAAAGATGAGGTCAACAACTCTGAAATGTGCAATACTTGTTTGCAAGGATAAGGCTTTTTTGAGAGCTCCCGTAAGTTCAGACTTCTAAAGTCTTACTTGTCTGCAAGTGTGGAGAAAGAGAATACTCTGGAGGAAAGGCAAGAGCCATAACGGCACGAACAGCATAAATGTATTTTTTCAGTCCAATGTGCAATCAGGTCTGAAGGGAGGCAGGGCTTGCCAAGCACTGTGAGGATCACGCTGTTGAAAAGATGAGTATGCAGCAGAAGTCAGTTTGACTGAGCAGACAGAAAGACACAGGTCTGTAGCAAAAGCAGACAGAAAAAGATGCCCGAGATGTGAAGATTTAAAACAACAAATGAACAGAATTGTTCTAGTTTCTGTCTTAAGGAACAGGAAGAACTGCAGTGGAAAAGATTAAAAGCAGTACTCTGCTGTAAGTTAAAAGCCACTTATCTTTAAGAGCATGACATGCCAATGTTCCAATGTGAATCATAAGGATCTACTCAGGAACAGAAAAGTGACTCTGTTGGTCATGACTATAAAGGTATCCATTGAACTTAAATCTACAACTGTGATTATCCAGAAAGAAGACACATAATTACAGCTGTCAAATACATGGCCTGTGACCTCCTGGATCCAGGATCCACTTCTAAAGAACGTTTAAGATAGATCTATTGCCTTTTTCATTCAAGATACAAGAACCTTAACACCAAATTTGCTATATTAGGTGAAGAATGTGATAATTCACAAGATAAAGCGCTAATCCTATAAACTTATGCTGCCAATTTGAAGGTACTCATAAAACCTGTTGAGCTAACCTCATACCAGAAGGCTTTCTGCTAAATGAGGTGCTGCCTGTTCTCCTGCAGTTGGCATAAATACAGTATTATGTGCTTTAGCTAATTCAACAGAAATGCACTTGCAAATCCACACTTGATCAGGATCACACATGTATTAACACAGCACACGGATCACTCACACAGAATTGCCACCTCCCAGCACGAGTAGAATTGCATTCATTCTGCAAACATCACTGGAATTTTTATTTGTTGAATACTAAAAGTCGAGATGAGTAACCACGGAAGAGAAAACCCACTTGGGTCTACTGCTTTCTCTCCTTGGAAGCCAGCCAAAATATAAACTGCTTTTCAAAAACCTCACACTAAGTATATGAGCTTATCTATAAGAAACAAAACCAAAAAAACCCCAATAAAACAAAATATTACTACAATCAGGAATTTTAGGAACTGACCATTTGACACAAGTATTAGAGTGCTTAAGGAAAAGTACATACTTTTGTATGTTAAATTTTCAGTGTTGGCCAACATATTACACTGTACTTCCATTTTATGTAGTTTTCATGCAACTTAAGTATTTCTTTATAACACAGTGAAAATAATATTAAACAAAATAAGGCTATTTATTTAAAGATTTTAAAAGAAAATCATCAAACCCCATGTATAAACAAGCATTTTCCATCTGGCTTCCGAACTATATACTCAAATTCAATTTACTTCTAAGAATGAGGATGGCTCTCAGAAATTTTCAAGGAAAGGCCCTCCTGCTGTTGGGATAGCACACTGAAATGCATAGAATTACAAGATCAAAATAGTTATACATGGATAATGCTTAGAATCCAGTATTTTTATTCCAAATGACCTGCAGTCAAAATTGTATAAAGGGATGAACCAATTTACAGATACAACAAAAGAACTTTGGAAATCCAGTTCAACAATATTTTGCATAGATTAGATATAACTGCTTATTCCTAGACAGGACAACAAAATATAAATCTAACATGGATCAGTGATACTGTACACAAAGTCATGTTTCAGGTACAGCAATGTCACATCTCTCGTTATTAAATCCCCACAATTTCCTGTTTTAGAAAAAACCTTTGAAAAAGCATATAATGGAATAAATTAAACTTCAAGTCTAGAAATAGACTGATTTTATGAACGTATCTTCCTTCATTTGAGCATTCTAGCTCAAGCTTCCAGTAGGATTCTCTAATCACCATATAAAAATATACAGGTTTTATAGATGCTGGAGTAAATCTGATTTACTGGGTCAGCTCTATGACCTTTTTCTACATAAGCAAGGTGTTTTAGATGCTCCTCACACACTGCATTTTCCTGGCAGCAGACCACAATTTGTACTTTTCCTTTTATTTCAGTGTCTTTTTAGAAGAACAAGCCCATAAATAGATGTAGGAGTACAACCGAGTAGATGATAAACTATGACATGTGGGCTGAACAAGCAATTGGGAAAGTGAGTGGTGAGAAGAAAGTGACTCTAGTGGAAGTAACTTTAAATAGTTTTGCCATCAGATAAAGCATTCACATCACATTTAAGACATCTGATAGAGCCGCAAGGGACAGAAACAGAAAAACTTCCATTCTAAACCATGTGAAATACACAAATGCATCCACGGGTGCATGCACAAAACCTCATTTGGAGTTCAACTAAACATGCAGGCAATCTTTGTTTAAACAATCATCCAAACACTGCTCCTAAGAGAAGCCAGCCTGCTTGCCTTCATACCTCTTTTTAATAAGGTATGGGGAAATACTAAACCAACCAAGCTGCTGCTCAGAACAACGTGAGAATCCACATGCATTTGACCATTTGTTCCATATCCTAAGACTTCAGGAGATTCCAGCAGAAAATCTTTTCAGTATTAGAAACAGAGAACGTATAAAATTTAAGCTCATAACATAGGGCTTTGTACATAAGAGCATTAAACTGAAAATAGCGACAAAATCCATTCTCAAGTTTAAAGTATCTTTAAATGGACTTCATCCGCATCCAAGGAACATGATGAAAAATGCTAAGACAAGAACTCAACTACAGGTACTACAAGTTCCATACAGAACAGCAAAAGACTGAAAAATCATTTCAAATGCCTTGCCAGAAGACACATAAAGCATTACTTTGCCACCTTTTTAAAAAAAAAAACCTATGTTCTGCAGTATTGTTATGGATTCCATACAGGAGAACCTTTCCATGTAACAATCTGAGGATGCCAAAGGTGTTCAGGAATAGGCACTGTACCAACCAAAAACCTAATGCTTCCTGGAAAACAAACCAGAAAGAAAAGCTTTGTTTCTCTCACCAGTAAAATTTTAAATCTATAAACACATTTTAAGCCGTTTGTTTTTCCCAATACTAGGTTTGTTTTATTTACACATAGAAGTTGCTCAGTTCCTTGTAACTTTCTAGAGCCATTTTAGAATTTCACAACAGAAAGTTATTTAAGAGGTCTACTGCAATGTTTGTAGTGAAGGAACGGGAGGCGAGCAATGCAGCAAAATCAGTGTCGAGGGGAGTGAGAAATTGAGGAATCATTTAAAAAGTTTGCCTGAAACTTCAGATCTGAGGGTGAAACTACAACCCAACAGCTACTTTAACTCCCGATTAGAAGGATTCAGTCTGGTTTAGCTATACGGAATATACCGCAAAATTCCCTACGACACTGATTCAATGCAAATCTTGTAGCATTCAGCCGTCCCCAACCTGTACAGGAGTTTTAGTTCCTGCACAAATGTATTCTAATTAAAATCCTCACTTCCTTTTTTTCTTGTAATTTTAAAAGTAATCTTATCTTACTTATCTTTTACACGCAAGCATATCACTTAAAACGCACAAAAGGGCGAGCTTCAAGTACTCGTGAGCCAAACTCAAGAACCCGAGATGGCACGTAATGAGTGACTATATTTTACATGTAGAACCCCCATCAAGGCGTTAAGATCTCAGAAACGTAAGCAAGTTCCACAAAAAGGGGGGGAAACACAACGCAAAAAGTTAAACGATGCTTTGCCTTTTGTTCTTTTGCCGCTTTCTGCACTTTATTCTCGTAGGAACAGTTTAGGAGATGTTCGGGTCTACAAGAAACATTTAAGAGTAAATATCCTCCGACGTAACGTTTCCTTCCTCTCAGCAGATGAAGAGAGAATCCAGGTCAGGAGTTTCGGGCGTTCTCCCCGTCTCACGGAAGGCGGGGCCCGGGACGGACCAGCCGCGCAGCTGGCCCCGATCCCCGAGGGATCGAGCAATCGGCGCTGCTGTGCCCCCCGGCACCCCCAGAACTCCCGAGGGAACCCGGGCACGGACCCCTCGGCCCGGGGACTCCCCCGTCCCCCGCCCAGCCCGGCGGGCCCCTGCCCCTCCCCGGGCGGGGGCCGGGAACTGCCGCGGGCGGACCCTCCCCTCACGGCAGCCCTTACCTAAGAGCAGCAGCTTCACCTCCCTGGCCGCCTTCTCGCCATCCTCCCGCAGGTTCCTGTCGATCATCTTGCTCCTCTCCACCGCCGCCTTGTCCTCGGCGCTCAGCGTGCACCCCATCTTGGGAAAGGGGCTGTTCGGCTCCGGCGGGAGAAGGGAAGCAGGGGAGCGGCGGGGCTCAGCGGCGGGGAGGCGCTGAAGAGGGCGGGGGAGCGGCTGCTCCCCACTCGCGCTTCTCCTTCCCCCGCTCCCTCACCTGGGGCGCGGCGGCGGCGGCGGCGGCGGCGCGGGCACCGCGCGCCGGGTTCGCCTCACAGGAGATCGGGGAAGGGCCCGGGGAGGCTGTGCCGGG
>VZRE01012001.1:472347-563157 GCA_013396775.1 Cephalopterus ornatus
TGAGCCGTTGTGGGCTCGGATTCAAACGGCGCCGCGCGCGGGAGGTCCCATTGCTCGCCGGGGCGGGGGGAGCGCCGGGCGGGGCGGTACCAACCGCCTCAGGGGGGCAAGGTCCTCGCCCTCGAGCGCCTCGTTCGCCTCGTTCCCGGTGCTTCCCGCTGCCAGGAGCCGTGGAAGGGCATCAGGGTCCAACCCAGCTGGCGCTGGGTGCCGGCGATCGGCCCTCGGGAGGGACAGAAGCGCGGCTCTCTCCTTTCTGGACTCGTCAGTCGGCCGTGTTTTACACCCTAAATACAAAGCCAAAGTAACCATCGCACCCCGGGGCTCGGAGGTGCGCAGCCCTCTCACTTTGCCTGGGAACCTTTTCGGCGTTCTCGGTAACTAAAGGTGGGTGCCGAGAGGATGGAGCCAGGCCCTGCTCAGTGGTGCCGAGCAGTGGGACAAGAGGCACCGCGCAGAAACTGATGCACAGGAAATTCCACCTGAACGCCTGGAAGAACCTCTTCGCTGTGCCGGTGACCACACACTGGAACGGATTGCCCAGAGAGGTCGTGGGGTCTCCCTTGCTGGAGATATTCGTGAACCATCTGGTTGCAATCCTGTTCCATGTGCTCCGGTATGGCCCTGCTTGAGCAGGGAGGTTGGACCCAATGGCTCACTGTGGTCCCTTCCAACCTAACTCATCCCGTGGTTCCATGCCCTGTCCCACAGCCCAGGCATGGGGCTCTCTGCAGGTCCATGGCCTCTCACGTTGTTCTGTGATTTGTTTTGCTCTTTAATATAAAACCCGTAAGGAAACTATCCAGTGTTCCCGAGCCTTTCCCCACCGTGCACGCGTTGTGCTGTTTGGATTACAAAGGAAAGATATCGTTACCCGATAATAGGATCAGGGAACAAATCGGATTGAAGGGACCCTGGGGGATGATCTGTCCTGGGGCGGCTGAGCTGCTCCACGACTGGGACACACCACCCCAGCGGGTGAGCACCAGCAGGGCCAAACACTGGTTTCACTGAAATGCTCAGATAAAGCACTGTGCACGTGGGCTAAAACTTTGTGAATCTCAGGAAAATCCTTAGTCAAAACATAAGACACAAGAGCCTACAAGGCAAATCTGTTGAATTAAGGTTCACTGCTCCAGTGAGTCTTTAGAATTTTTTGTTTCTGTAGGATCTCAAGAACTTCTGCCCCCAGAATGAGTTTAAAAAGGAGCATCATTTTACAGCACAGAAGGTGTTTTAGCATTAGACTACAAAGACTTTAAGTCAGACTCAGCTACTACTATACTTAGTAGATTGAAAGGAGTTTTTTTTCCTGTAATACTTAAAGGAAAAGTGTATCAAATGTTCCATTTTTATTGGATGTGTTGGATTTTCTTCCTTGCAGGGGTCTTTGGATGCTGACACTGAATAAACCATAAGTAATGCTGTAAAAATGAAGTAGATCATGCTCAAACTGTAATTCAAATATTTTTACATTTTCTGGCTTGTAGGCATGCACTCAGCCCTAGCAAAGCATAGTATAAAATCCTTTCTTAGAGAAGTCCTGAACAACATTAGTTCTTAGGACTTCACAAGACCTTTCAGACATTTTTTTGGCCATCTTTGTTGTGTTACTGCTGCGGAGAATGGCAGGGCACCTGGGAGGTGTGACTTGCTTCTCTGCCCTCCTGAGTTGTTCAGGTACATAGTTCAATTTGTGTTCTCTTGTGCACACTTCCCCACTGGCACCATATGGGATAAAAGCTTTTACAAAACACTTCAGCTCACAGAGGGGGAACTAGTCTTTATTTGGGGTTCCTGGCATCTCCTGTAGTAGAGATAGGAATGTCAAATGCTGCTCAGGAAAGAACAGAGTCAGAGGAGAGGAAAATTATTAAGCTTAGGTGTAATTTTTTCATTTGGAAATCCAGGACAAAGAATGATTTCTGACAAACAACACGTGGTTGGGATATTGGCAAGTGAAAGTACAGATTAAGAGATAAGAAAGTAGTAAACAGATTATGGTAGGTGGTAATAATGTGATAATGAGAGCAGCAGATGTTACAAAGATGGAGGTACTACAAGTAGGACACTCCAACTTTGAGTGGATTTTGTTTCATTTAGTTGTGTGCATAGAGCAGACATTTTTATACTTTTGACTAGCAGGGTTTGCTAGGGTTCTGTCTCTATCCTGATTCCCTTTTAACACCGTCACTACACTCAAAAAGGGTGAAATAGGCCCAAGTTCCTTTTCCTTTTATCACTCTGTAGCAGGAAAACAGAACTGTATAGTATCTGTCCTTTTACATATATAACTAGTCTTAAATACAAGAGAATTCTTTTTTTTTTTAGTTCTTTTTAACCTAAAAAGACTTTATTTCATAATTAGGGACTTTTCTACTACCTTTTTCCTATTAAAGTCCTGTGTATAAGGATGTCCATGTACGAAAAAGTACATGGACAACACTACAAAATCCAGGGCTATTCCTGAAGATCTGCTTGCATTCTGTTGAAATTTGCAGCCAATTTGTATAGTTTTCCAGAAGCAGAATAACTACTCAGTACGGGTTTCACCAATATTATTTCCTTATGCTGTCTCTTTTGAAATTATAGGAGAACTTTTCATCAGTGTTCACCAATGACAGTTGTTTAGTTCTACTTAAGGAATAGTGACCTAGCTGATAAATTATTATATTCTAGAGTTACTTTACATATATAGCAGCTCTCAGGATCATGGAATAACAGAAGCTCCTTTTACAGTGTCTAAGAAGGCTGAAGAATGATTGTGCAAACTCTCTTAAGGACACGAAACTCCCAATATTCAGAACGAAGTTTGTCAGTGCGGCGCTGTACAACAAACAATGTCTTACATGATGATGTAGAGCAGTGTAGGCCTGAAACTACATCAGGAGCTACATCTGTCCATGATGTCTTGAAGTATTTTCTTATAATCTAAAATATTCTACTGGATAGTAAAAGAAACTACAGTTAAATAGTTAAATAAAGGAACCTTAAAGACAGTACACCATCCATCAGTTTTATTCCAAAGGGTCAGAAATGTGCTTGCTCTAACTCATTGGTTGGAGTTGCTTCACAGCCGTGTGGTTATACGAGACAATGTATTCCATCCCTGCAGTTAGAACTGTGCAGCTTTTACTTTCATCTGACAAGTTGGAAGATTGCTTAGGAGCTCTTTGTGTGTTTCGTGGCCTCGTTCCTGAGAGGGGATTACTTCAAGAGATTTTGTTGTTTTGCTTGGTTTAACAACAAATAGCTGTTGTTTGATATGACCTCCTTTTGAGTCCCCATCACCAGCTCTTGAGCTCATTCTTCTGTAAGATTATCTTTAGCTGCTGCTGCATGGGTTTCACAGATAAATTTCTCGTGTTTGGAATGAAACACAGTGTTTTGTAGGGATAATGATCAGCCTTCAGCCTTCTATTTTGCTGGTTTTCAGATTTTAATTTAAATTATCTGATTTAATAATCTTATTTGCTCTCATCTTTAACGACACACATAAAATCATGTATGAGAAACTGAATAAAATTTTCATGAAAGAAATAGAGGAACATGGGCAAGAACTTGAATTTCTGCCTTTGGAAAAGCAAATAGAGCAAGGTAAAATACTTCCTGAATAAAGCATGTAACTATAAGCATAATTATATCTCCATGCCTAAAATAAAATAAATTTTTATCTAATTTATTTCATTTATTTTTGTGCTAAGAAAGCCAAATGCTCCCAAGGTATGGTTCAAGCTATCTTCTTCCATACTCCTGCTTCAGTTTTAAAGTGTGTGTGTTGCATCATGATCTTTAACCAGCTGCTTCACTTTTTTACAGTAGTAGTAGCCCCCATTTTTGGGGGCCTTTAATTATGATTAAATGAGAGGCATCTCATGTGATGCTGTGGTCCCGTGTGGGACCATATCTCATAGAATCATGGAATAGCTTGGGTTGGAAGGAACCTTAAAGACCATCTCATTCAAACCCTCCTGCCATGGGCAGGGACATCTTCCACTAAACCAGATCCAAGCCCCATCCAACATGACCTGAACACTTCCAGGGATGGGGCATCCACAGCTTCTCTGGGCAACTTGTTCCAGTGCCTCGCCACCTTCACAGTAAATAATTTCTTCCTAATATCTAGTCTAAACCTACTCTCAGTTTGAAGCCATTCCCCCTTGACCTGCTATGCTTCTGTAAAAAGTCTCCGTCTTTCTTGTAGGTTCCCTTTCAGTACTGGAAGGCCACAATTAGGTCACCCCGAAGCCTTCTCTTTTCCAGGCTGAACAATTCCAATTTCCGCATAGGAGAGATGTTCCATCCCTCTAATCAACTTTATTGCCCTCCTCTTGGAAGGCAGCCCGACAGGTCCGTGTCCTTCCTGTGCTGAGGACCCCAGAGCTGGATGCATCACTCCAGGTGGGGTCTCACCAGAGCAGAGCAGAGGGGCAGAATCACCTCCCTTGACTTGCTGCCCATGCTGCCTCTCATGCAGCCCAGGATACAATTGGCTTTCTGTATCTAAACCATTACCAAGAGTAAGAAGTTGTATCTAACATTTGATATTTAAACAGATAAAAAAAAATGGTAAAACAAACCCACCGTACGAATTAAATGTCAAATGCCCCTCCGGCCCATTGCAAAATACTTCCATTCCACTTCCAAGAACCTCTGGATTACACTGTGTGCATACACAAAGCTGATTCTCCTCTCATGTTACCTTGATTAATTAATGGATAGTGGATACTTTAGATGTTAATTATCTATGATAATATGTTCAGCAGTGTCACTAATGACAGGGCAGAACTCATACAGCACCTCTGTGAAAGGCCTTTCTGACTAAGAGATTTTGTATGATTAATTCAAAATGCAATTTTTTCTTGGAACCACAAAACAAGCTCAGCTTTAAAATTTCCCAGCGCTGTAGCTGAGCAATGCTGAATTGATGAAGCTGCAGCTTGGTAGAACACTAACACCTATACTGCTTGTTAATATGGATGCAAGTAATTATTGTCAGGGCCTTGGGAGATTCCAAGGTGTATATTGTGTGAGGATGGTGCTGTTGGGAGGTGAGGAGATGTGTGCCATGTGTGCCAGTGAGCGCTATGCACATCCTAGTACTCACTGCTGCCCTAAAATACACAGTGAGAATTCTGTTAATTTTAATGAAGGCAGTACTAATTACACTAATGTGGGAGGAAAATCAGCTTTGTGTATGCACACAGTGTAATCCAGAGGTCCTTGGAGGTGGACTGCATGTATTTTGCTAGGAGGAGACTCAGCAATGGGGCAGAGGGGAATTTGACATTTCATTCATTTCATGTTAACCTCTCCAAAAGACCAGGTTATCAGTGAGTTGTGTGAGTATCTAAGTTGATGATTTCTGTATGCAAAACACTGTAAATAAGTCATCTACTAGAATATGATAGAGCCAGGAGCAAATGTTCAGCAAAGCGGATTTCTTTTTGTCCAGTCCGCATGTTTTTGAAATATTACCTTGTTAGATTTAAGTCTAAATAGTTACAGCAGAAGAAACTACATAATCTACTGTCTGTTCTAACCCTGAGCTACAAATGAACTGCTTATAATACAGACTTCATAGTATAAATAAACAAAACAAAAACTCATTGAAAAATTGAGCACTTTATTAATAAATATTACATTAATTTATAAGAGAAAGAGACACACATGCACAGATACACATTTGTTCCCATAGTGGTAAGATACATACACAAAATCCTGTAGAACTTTAGGACATGGTGTCTTTAGTATACCCATAGCAGAAATCGATTGTACGTAAAGGAAACCACAAAAAATCAGGTAAACCTGTAATATTATGAAATACATGGCTCTTTGGGATGTGGTCCAGGCAGTTACATTATGTTTTGTTCCTTTGTACATATGAGTAAATTGAAATTATTTCCCAGTAAGTGTGAAACAGCACTGAACCACTAAGTGTTGCATTTGTAAATGTTATTGCATGTGAAGTAAAAGTTAGGTACATAAATAGGTATATTTATATGCAACTGTCATATCAGCAAAAACTTTAAAGTGGATATCATTCTGTTTGTTTAAAGCTTCAGTAACTCTTTTTTGTAGTGACTATTTCAATTTTGAATTGTAGGAGGTAAAGATCAGTGTGTATGCAAAAACATCCAACAATATGATGTTTACTGTAATGATGCTAGGTCTTCATAGGTTGGTGTCTTTTTAAATGACTTTAAGATAAACGTATTTACTCAAGATTCATAAATGTATAGTGTGTGAAACAACTACATGTTACACTAAATGAGATATTCAGGAAAATTGCTGCAGGAATGTTCCATTTTTCTCCCACATAAGCACAGCATAACTATAAGACAATGCAACAACTTTTTGACTGTCATATGTAAGTGTTTTCACAAATGCTCTGAAAGGCAGCTCCTTTGAGTACATACCTTGAACAGTCAGTTTGCTTTTACTGCATTTGAAAATACATGAACATTACTTATTGTGATAAATTAATTCTATAATATATTAATACAAGGTTTTAATTCCTAGTTATAGATATAGCACAAATCCAGCAATGATTTTGCTGACAAAGCATATCAACAAACCAAAGAATAGGACTGATTACTCACCAAGATTCAGAGACTTTTTCAATAATTACAATTTTAAAATAAATTGCAGGTAAAGTCTGTTGATTGAATGAAGTAGATTAAGACTATGTTGTCCCATAAATATTATTTGCTTTTTTCAAATGAATGTTGCATGATATTTACATGTAAATTAAAAGTATTTTCTATTAAGTGGTCCTTTTTATTTTTGCAAACATTTATGTGTGGGTCATGGCAGTAGTGTTTCCATTTTAGAATGCTGAACAACTGTCAGTAGCGATCAATAAATACCAAGAAAAGTAACTTCGAATCACAGAATATGCCAAGTCGGAAGGGACCCACAAGGATCATCGAGTCCAATTCCTGGCCCTGCACAGGGCCATTCCTAAATATTTGCCGAAGTGGATTTGTCCTTCTCATCTATGCATGATGACAAAGACTCTAATACTAGACCTTGGAACTACAGTAGTATAAAAGAGTCTCCTGATTACAAACTTTGTTGAAGAAACCAAGGCATAAAACTGCTGCCTCCTTCCAGGGATTGTTACAGAACAGCAACGTGGAGCAGGTCTGAAGGAAGGCCTTTGCTGTGGTTTTATGTTTACATGTTTGCAGAATCTTCAGAATGTTCCTGCTCATTCTCAGTAATACCAGGCCCCAGATTCCATCCAGAGTTATACTGACATTTGTGCTTGCTTTCACTCTCAGCTAGTAATTAGTTTTGAATTCTGCAGCTTCTGAAGAAGGGCTTGTGTGCCCTAAAGCTTGTCTTTTTTTTCCTTAGCTACTCCAGTCAACCTAAATAAACCAACAAATCATAGTTTTAAGCATTTTATTAGAAGTAATTAAGTTCATGGTTCAAATCCTAGATACACTGGAGTCAATGGAAATGTGACTATTACTATTACTCTAGAATTACTATACATAAGTACAGCCAGAATTTCTCTTTTGGAACTGCTGAAGTGCTTCAAGTTACACATGTGTTTAAGTGCATTCCTGATCTACAGCCAAGCTGCTCAGCATCTTTCAAAACTGTTTTGTAGTTAAACAGATTATGCTGACACTCACCATGTTGCAAAACTATTGTTTTTACTGGATAAGTAAAGAAAGTTATTATACTTTTTGTCTAAAATCTGATCCTAAATGATTTGGGAGGAAAGATACAGTCCTTGAATAGTAACATCTAAGTTTATTTCCATTCAAAATTTGTGGTTTTGTGGACCGAGTAATTTTCTCATTTAATTCTCCTTAAATGGCCTAAAAAAAGCAGACCAGTTCATGTCATCACAAAGACCTGGATAAATATGCAGGATCTTCTCTAATGCGGTGGCAAGACTGGTTGTATTTTGCTGATTTAATAATTACTTGGAGCAAAACAGACACTTTCCTTATTACAGGAAATAGCGGTTTCTAATGCTACTTCCTTCATCTTCCAAACAGGAACAAGTAAACCCAGCACACAGTTGGTTATATTTCAGTGCCTCTTTGTTTGTTTTGGCATTTGCTTTGCTTTTATATAAATTAATACGAGTTGCCTGGGTAATGTTTTTCATTCTGTTGTTTGTTTACATGTTCAACATCTTTAAAGCTTGTGGTAAAAATGGGCTGCTACTTTTTTTTTCTAGTAGACTAGTTCACTTTTCTCATATCTATGCAGGATACAGAAAATTAATGGTTTCAAAGTTATTAATTTTAAATTTTCATTGTGAACTGGATACCATTATGATGTTCAGCTGAATAATACATTATGTTTAATGGTGCCTGGTATTATAAATTACATTTTGAATATAATCTTCTCTTTGAAAGCTAAATAGTTTTGCCTTGGATTAGTCTGTTTATCTGTTTAAATCTTACCCACCCCACAAAAAAAAACCCTACACGTACCAGAGGAGGATTCTGACAGAAGATTTTCTTTTCTTGAATAAAGTTTGTAGAATTAATTGTGTTAACAAAATAAAATCAAATAACACAAGCAGTGTTTTTCATAAAAATGCAATGCTGAAACAGGCATTACATCTGTTTGTAAAATAACATGAAAATATTCTTGGAAATGTTTTGTCTTAAAAATGTTATGGTTAAAAATAGAAATAAAATATATTAGCTAAATACTGTTGACGTTATTAACACCAAATCCCAGAACCACTGTAAGGAAAGAAGACTGCTGTCATCAGTATCCATAAGACTTGATTAACTATGCATTACACAATATTGAAGAAAGCGGTAAAAGAATTTAGAAATAATAACCTTGAGTAACAAACTAATTTCTTCTCCTCTCCATTATGCAAAAATATTTCTTCCTTGTCTGTCAGGAGATCACCTGATTGAATAATCTGGCAAACTACTTTACACGTTTTACTCCATCATGCGAGCTCTTGCTAGTATATCTAGGCTTTATTCCCAAGAAAATAGATGCAGTTTTCAGCTTCTCTCATGAGGGGTGTTTGGAAGATCCAGGTATTTCCCTAACTGAGCAGAACTGTAAAACTGAATTGTGAGCCTTTGCTGCAAGAATTTGGGGAACCAAGATTAAGAAAACTGTATATTGATAAAACTGGCTAAGGGAAACAAAAACAGGAAATGCTTTTAGATGAGAAAGAGCTATCAGGAATTTAAACAGGAAAGGCTGAGTACTGTTTGTTGCTGCAGAATGCTGATGCTGTGTGCAGAATGACCATTGCCGTGACTAGTAGAGCCTTGACAGAAACTCTGTGCAAGGTTAGGCACTCCAGGTCAGCAATTCTAAATGGTCCACAAGGTACTTTGCTGGTTAAAAGCTGAAAACTGAGTGAAAGTCAGGCATCCAACTACCCCTGAATTAGTAGGACCAATTTGCAAACAAGAATTAGCACCAGAAAAAAGAACTTGGACACGTTAGAAGAGTGCACCGCTGGGGTCAGGGAAATCCTGGGCAAGCTGTGGGAACCAGACAAGAAGTGAGGTCCAGCTGGAGCTGACTAATGGAGGACAGAGACAGTAATCCAGAGCTGGTCACAGTGGGGAATGAGCAGGTACAGTGCTGGCACACAGAATGGGCTGTTATCTGCAAGACAGAAAGCCTTGAGGGGAAAAAAAGGGAACATGTGGCAATGGTTTAAATGCCACTGTGACACGTGTCTACGGTGGGAGTGCAGAGCTGTGCTGCCCAGGGCTGTGGCACGGCAGGAGGGTTACGGATGGCAGTGTCTGGCCAGGGGCTCACAGCGCTGCTTATCCCAGGCTGCAGGGCCACTGCTCACTGGAACTGGCCAGTTGAGACAGCAGTACGGGTCTTAGTGGCTCCCTTGCTGATGGATAAGGGATGGATATGTCAATGAATAGCTGCAGTTCACAAGTTTCACTTCCTGGCCTTCATAGCAGTCCCTCACAAGGCTCAAGGCTGGGGCAGATCTCTGGTTTCCCAAACACGCCTGCAAGCCTCGGGCATTTTTTCCCCAGAAGTGCCTCAGAATGAAACCAGATCAGTAGTGTGGGGAGCAAGCAAAAGAGTTTGGAATCCCCAAACTGCATTTTTAACAAAAAACTAAAACAGCCAACCAAAAAATCAAGCCACAACCACCCACCATCCCCCACCTCATAACTCACCCCTTCCCCTGACCCAACCCTCGTAACATTCTCATAAGTTCTAAACTGACCCATTCATATTAAGACTTCTCACTCACTGACCTCTGCATCCTTTGCCTATTGGAGCAAAGTAAGAGTAAGTCTGAGCACAACTCCTGTTTTTGCTAGGCAAAGTTGGCATGAGCTTGGGCTATATTGTCCTCCTCCATTTCTGAAGTGTTTTCTATTGATGTATAAACAGTAAGTTTATACAAGTATCTGTTCCTACAAAACCAGATCTGATGTTATTGTATTATCTATTAAAAAGCAGTGATGAGATGATACATGTAGAAATATTATTTTTTTTTTTAAATTATGATATTAACATTGAAATAGTGCTGCCAAGATATCCCCTGCTGCAGTAGGCTGGTCAGCCTGACCAAAAATAAACAGAGAACAGATACACAATTAACTTCTTTATGAAGCAAAAGGTAGGAATAAAATAGATTCCAAAAAACATTTTACTGAATTTTATTTTCCAAAAATAAATCATTTTACTTTTGTGATGAAAATCTATAAGGCTTTTGAGTAAGTATTTTATGACATTCAGACTGAAAATGCAGCAATATGCTTTATCCATGATTCAGACCTTAGAGATTTCAGAGAAGTGAGGTGGCAGATTTTAAAAACATATATAAAATTTTGTGTCTTTATATAGATATGCAATTTTGTCATTTGTGGCATTTATGTAAACATTTTGTCCAGATTTTCATGGATAGATGGGATTTGTCGAAGGGTTCTTCAGAAAGCAGGACTCGTTTCTCTTCTGTTCAGCTCTGTGCTTTATAACTTAGAATTAATTATCATACTATATCTGATAAAACTTGCAAATGACACACAGGCCAACAAAACACTGAGTAATGATGAGGCTAACACAGTCATACACCATGTCCTAGAATGATTGTACTGCAGGGCCCTGGGAGGGGAGGTAAAAGGTGTTTATATAGCTAAACAAAGAGCAAGTGTATGAAGAGGCAACTTTATGTCTTCTTGAAGTTTCAACGAGGCCAATATTGAAATACTACTTACAGAACTAATTGGATGCACCAGAAGAAGGGAAGTTGGAAGTCTACAGTCAAAGTATTAAAATCATTAAAATGCCCAGGGAGAACTGTCTGATAAAAAGGATGAGGAATGTGAGCAGTAGGAGTAGGAACTGACTGTCCCACAACTCACACTGGCTTGGACAGGCCCTGCAGAAGGTTTCACACAGCTGTGTGGTACCAGGGAGCAAGCAGGGCACCTGTGGAGCAGCACCTCCCACCAGGCAAAACTGAGGAGACCACTGAAACTTTCTCAAATGCAAGTGCATAGTTTATGGGTCAGTGATACATGAAAAATTAAACTAGATAATCTGGATTTTATAATTCCTTAATGTCAGTATGCCTAAGATAAAATAAATTAGGAATTAAGTGTAGCAGATCTCTTCTAATTAGAGGTTACAGACTGCCTCAATGTGATCTTGCAAAAGTAAAATTCCCCAAGTGAAGCTGATTCTCAAAGCAGCATGATTGTCCCTTAGTTAAACTAAAGCTGTGTGACTTGCCATGGATAGCTGTGATACAAAATTCTGTAATTTGAATAAAAGGAACCTTTTAGTTCATTCTGAAATGTGGTGGAGATACCTGGCAACTTTGATGTTCCTTTGAACTCCCTTTTAGCTCATTTCTAGCCGAATGGCAGCTGGGCCTTGCAGATATAGTTAAAAGCCTGATTTATGTTACTGATTAAAAATAATCTAAAAGCCACTGGAAAAGAGAAGTATGGGCATGTAATTATGCCATATGGGTCTATCCACCAGCTTTACCAAGCCTTTTACCGTATCTGGCTGCTGAGTTTTGATTCTTACGTACTAAAGTTTCAGATCTTGGTGATGGCAGAAAAGAGAAGCTTGTGTTGGCACTAAAAACCCATTTCTGTAGTTATATTATTGAGCAGAGTAGTCCAACTCCTTAGTCTCTCATCTGATCTCTGAACAGGAAAGTGTATGTATCTGATAAATGTGACAATGAGAAGTGGGGAGAGAACAGATGGTGCTTTCCGGTGGTGGCGTCATGGGTGAGCGTGTGAACATGTGATGCAGCTCTGTGACTTGACCTGGAGATTTCAGAGACACTGTGTCCAGCGCCAATAGTGAGTTGGTTTTGCACGGGACTCCCCACACTGTGCAGTGCAGGAGCAGGGCGAGTTCTGAGCTAAGGGGGCCATGCAAGAGAAATGCTTTGCGTTACCGTGCTCCAGGGAGGGCTTGTGAGGTTGGGAATACTGCCTACCTTGCCTACACTGCAGAACTGGCTCCCTGGCCCCTCTGGCCCCCCAGCACAGTTTGAAATTGTCTGTGTGACCCAGACACCCAGGACAAGTGTCCTCAGTACAAAACAGTAATGAATGTTCATGGCTTGCTATGCCCTATTTAAGGCCACAATAAAAGAGCAAACAAGCTGGATTTCGGGGATGAGGAACTATTAAAGGTGTCATAGAACCATGGCCTTTTTCTCAGGAATAAGCATTGCAGTACTGCCTTGGCCACAGCAGGCCAGCCTATACTAGCATAAGTGTTACTTTTCACACCAAACTTTTTAATTTTAACTTCCTCTTTATATATGTGTTATTCACACATATGTATTGTTTATTCACAAGCATGTCACAGCTTCCAGTGGGTTGAAGGAGGCGGTGGGGTATCTCTATTCATACATTTCTCCTCTTTAATAGGATCTATTCAGAGCAAGACAAAAGCCTGATTGAATGCTGGGAGAAATTTTGTATCATAGAGTCATTTAAATGTGAACTAGGACATTCTCTGGACAATTACATAAAAATGGCGAGTGACCCTCTGTACAATAGTTGCTTTCAACATTATCCAAGGCCAAGACAGGCTTTTTACAGTTACATAATGCAGATGGGTCGTGATCAGCCAACACAGAAATGTTTGGCATTGTGCAAAATGAGAATCACACTTGGCGAAGTTGAAACCAAAAAAAAAAGGACAAAAAGCTTTCATTTTCACTATGATGATCAATTTTCTAATTGACAATATTCAAATCTAGAAATATTCAGAATCATACAATTGGAAAAGACCCCCAAGATCATCAATTTCATCCTTTGAAATTTTATTTGTTTGTAGGAAAATTGGAAAAGGCCTGAGTACAAAATCTGGAAGGTCTTCAACCTTCGACACACCTGTTTGTGAAAACACCTGCAATATATTGTAAAAGGTTTGTGAAGCTACAGATGAGTGATCATTATGAATTTATCTATATGAAATACTTGTGTTTTGATTTAGAGATATTTGACTCTAAAATAGCCATAGACTAAATTAGTTACAGAACTGAATTCCGGAATTCAGAAATCCAAATAATTTAGCTCACTGCCAGCATCCTGCCACCTCTGGGGTTTTTTTCCTGCTTTTTCCACTGCAAAAATGCTGTTTGGGACTTTGGGTTAATGCTTATTTGCTCTTTCTTATACCAAAACAATAAATTCACAGAAAAATACCAACAATATGTCTGAAAAAATATACTTGTGTCGGTAAACAACACATTGCAGCAGTGTGAGTTTTCTCCCAGTGGTGATAAGGTTTTAGACTACATAGAATTGTTTCATTGTATGTAATTTGTACCTTGAAAGCCAAAGGCTTCACAAACAGATGAGTATATATATATTTATATATATATATATATATAAAAAAATAAAACCAAATTACACTAAAAAGCCTTCTTTGTAGTATATAAATTTTCTACAGGGGAGTAATAGCACAAGCTTCTTTGATATCTCTGCTATTATTTTTTCACTGTAGCCTTAAGAGAAATCCATTGATATTGAAGGATAATTTATGGCCTTCCTTTGCATTCTTTCTTTCCCTTCCAGGATGGTAGTAAGAATGTTCATTACTGACATACAGGAATTGTAATATCATCTCAAATAATTATCCTTTCGTGGCATCCCTTCTTTAAGAATCACTGGCCCCTATTGTTTCCCAGTAGATATTCCAAAACACTGTAATGGACAATCAGGTAAGAACACATCAACAACGCAACTTCTTGTGACTGAGACTACTAAATGGTTTGTTTATACAAACTGGTGCTGCAAATATTAGTGTATTGATTTTGTGTGACTAAAGATAATATTTTGCTATTCACTCTGATCTATTTTTTCCTCCTTAAACCTTCTTATAGCCACAAAAATACTTTATAGTAGTAAAGAAGTGAATTATAAGTTTCATTAAAAACAAGATTTCCATACCTGCCCTTAGGTTCCTGCTTTTAATATACATAAACTGAATTACAGTGGAGAATTTTATCAAGAAGAGGGGTTTTTTTAATCTTAAATCATAAAAGAGCCCTCTATTACTTGTCATGCAGTCTTCTGCTTCAAGGCTAGCTAGTTTGGGTTGCTACTTCGTTTTGGCAAGATGTGTGCTGTCAATCTGGAACAAGTATACAAAAGACTGAATGTAAGGAGAGTGAAAATTAAATTTGATTCAAAAAAATACTGAACAGTGAAAAAGTTTGGATTAGTACAAAACATTTTTATAAAACCAGAGTTGTCAATCAGTGCCTCTTACCAACATGATTGTCCTGAATGTGATGCTAATTAAAGTCTTGAGGCTGTTTTTGTCAGAACTTTTTTTTCGAAAGTCCAGTAAGGTAGGGAATTATTCCAAAATGCTTCCATCTCTCAACACAGTAAATATGCAGAGATTTAAATTTTAACTCTTTCATGGAGCCTTACTATTAAATAACAGCAAAGAGAAATAATAATTTTATCTTCTTGTTAAAAGTGGCTTGTTTCCAAACCCTCTTTTTGCTCTCTCAAGTTCATTCCCTCCTCATGGGCTCCTTGGGCTGATAGGGAAACAACGTAAGAAGAGCTACATCTTTTTGCAGAACCCTGGTACCTGGTGCTTAACTGAAGCAGTGCATCATCTCTGCATGGAACTGTGCAATGGGGGCAATCCTCGGCACAAATTCAGGCTGGGTGGAGAATGAATTGAGAGCAGCCCTGAGGAGAAGGACTGGAAGGTGTTGATGAGGTCATGACGTGCTCAACATGACACAAAGACGCAACGTGCATTTGCCACCCAAAAAGCCAACAGCATCCTGGGCTGCATCGCTGGAAGCACGGCCAGCAGGTGGATGGAGGTGATTCTGCCCCTCTGCTCTGCTCTTGTGAGACCCCACCTGGAGTACTGCATCCAGCTCTGGGCTCCCCAAAATAAAAAGGACATGGACCTGATGGAGTGAGACCGGAGGAGGCCACAAAGATCATCAGAGGCCTTTATCTACTTCAAGTCAAAGCAAAAGTGCAGGCTTGCAAGTATTTAATCCTTTTCATTTAGTTTGGGTGAACGAACCTGTGTAGACATGAATAAATAAGTATAGTGTTTAATAACACAGTACCCTTTTTCAAAAGCAGGCTGGCTGAACTCACTTTGGGTCATTAGCCTCCATTTAAATTTCCGCCGTGGTTCTTCACGGTTGAAAATATTATACTTCACTAGCCTTTTTGGGGGCACAGCTTGCTTTTTCCATATTAAATGTAAGTTCTTTTTTCTACCAATTTTCTGTCTGCCAACCCTCTTTGACTTAGTCACCTCACTCCATTATTATATATAAACCTGCCCACCCCTACTGTTGTGTTGTTACGTAAAGTTTACTGAAGGCTCATGGTAGACAGCAGACTAACTAAGGCAGAGCCTCGAGCCCACTGTGTTCTAAAGAACCATCCACACTTAATTATAATTATACAAGATACAAAACACTTCATGGTGACAGAGATATCATTTCTATGTTCCAGCTGCTATCTAGCAACATTGCAATCCACTACAAATGTGTACATTACTCAGCTTAGTTCTTTGAAGTAAACTCTAAATATAAGGTGCCATTTTTATTAGTAACAAAGACTAAACATGGAAGCAGAACCTTGGCTAAGGAAGCGGGAACAGAACATCCAATCTGTTGGATGATGTTCTTAACATACACATATAAAAATGAATTCTTTCTCATAATTATGGGATTAGTTGTGAACTATTCAAGAAAATAGATGTACACTAACTGTTGTCAGCTGTGGAGAGAAAGAGAAATTTCTTGATATTAACAATACTTATTTGTTGTAAAAAACACCAAAACACTAGAAAAGATATGGCAAAGGTTTGTTCTATTGACCTGTTAACTTGAGAGGTTAGCTAAATGGTTTCCCCCTACATTATGTAAAGGAAGATTTTTAAAGTGCAAATATAAAATTACATGAGGGAAGCAGCCTGATGAGAAGAACATGATATCATTAGATTCATATTTATTCTAAAATGTGAGCAAAGCCAGTGTTAAAATCAGTCAAGTTAAATGAAAATTTGCAAATTGTTGATGAAACATGAATATGGAAAAAATAATGCACGCAGTGATGCTGTCCAAAAGTGTCAGAAGTGCCATATCCCCTGCTGTTTGCACTGCTGAAAGCATTCAAATAACACCTTGCATCTCAAATCACAATTACTAAGCCTCTTCTTTTGCTTCTGTGCTGAGGAGAAGAGAGGGATTGCTATGGAGACAATATATAGCTAATAGCTGGAGGGTAGGTGGAATAAATTCAATAAATAAACAGTCACAGCAGAAAAGAAGGAACGAAGGATGGCAACCAAGTCTGACAAAAAGCTTCTGATTTTATACTGAAAGTTTGAAAAGGAGGTAGAAATCAAATATTGTCACTAAAAACTGACAAAGGCATTGAATCAATCAGGGAAAAACACCAGGGAATGATCTAGTATTCAAAATGAGAAGCTAACAGAGAATCATAGGATCTTTTGCTAAACTCTACAGCTGTTCCTATGGCTTTGAACAGGTATTTTATATTATTACATTCTCTGAGCATGAGATTGCTATGAAATCCTTCTGGGGTTTTCAGTCTGGGCATTGTGTGAACATTTTCCCTCTCTATTTAGCCGGTTCATTTCTTCCTGTGCTCTTAAACCCAGCAAAAATCTGGTCTGGTATGACGAGCTGACTCCAAGGAATACAGTCAAACAATCTTAAAAACCACCTGCTGATTTTGTAAAGCAATTATATGTCTGAGAAAGGCCATTAAATAATGCATAGTATTGCAGGTGACATGGAGTTATGTTAATGGAAACACTTAATGCTGTTACCATGGTTAGTGTGGAAAACATACCCAAAAGGGGTGGGTGCTGTTGACTGCCACTATTGATTCCAGCCAACCTCATTAGTTGTGCTTCTCGACAACTCATGAAGTACTGGAGAAATGCCTGTAATTGTTCCTCTGTCAATTAGAATTAAATATAACAAAAGTGTAATCTGTTTTTGTTGTTGTATCTCGGCTTTGTATAGAGCTCCTGCCCACAGTATATTATTTACTGCTGATCAACAGAAATATTTTAATGGTGGGAAAGGAAAACTCTGACTACAATTGTTACCTTGCAGTTGGCTTTCTGGGACACCTGGCCTGGCTTCACATCTTTCATGGAAGAGCCAGATCATAAATAGTTTTCCTTCAACGTTTTTCCCCCTTTCAATCAGATGGTCTTTAATCATTAACTTGTCCAGTTTTACATTGCCTTTCCTCAGATTCACAACCTGATTCTGGTTCTTTCACTGTCCAAATCTCATGTCCCGGGAAAGGAGAAGGGTCTTTTTGGTAGTGGTGGAGAGGAGGATGGAAAGGCTGAAGGTTGTTGAGGGTTTTTTTATTAGAGCCTCAAATTTTCCACATCTCTTCTGTCCCAGTTATTTGCCTAAACTGTAACTAATCAGCATGAGAACCTTCTTAATTTTAGGTGTTATTTGCAAGAGATTAGCTTTATCCTTTTCATTAGCACACAGCCCTGAGTTCTACAGGTTCATTTGAATTCTTCATTATTCTTCAGTAAAATAATACAAACCTTTTCATAATTTGCAAATACAGCTGACAGGACTATGTTTAGAATATGGTATTCAGCTCATTTTTCTTCCTGTTACTACCCAGTATCCTAACCAAACAGGTCTGGCAGTGAACTGTAGCAGTGGAGAAGCAGATAGGACTTTTGCTCCTCCTACTGCAGATGCAATAACCTACTGCAAAGAAAGTAAAGTGACTTCTGGGACCAGTGACATGAATAGATACAATAAATACTACTTACCAGGGAAACTAGTGAGCTATCCACTTTAGTTGCGGTCATAATTGGTGGAAGTGAGGAACTGGGTGTGCGAGGTTATGGACAGGAAACAGGAGGGAGTCGGGACTCATACTGCTAATGCATCTTCGTTTTAACACAAAAGTATCAAGAAGAGCTATATTACTTAAAGTTTCTTTTACAATGTATTGGCTTATGGTGGATGTGAACATGCATTGTACAATTCTGTATATAGAGAAATCTAAAGAATCCTCACATTCTTCCAGGACAATAAAATCTAGAAGTGCACGGTTCACTGAACCCTGATGTGCAGTAGCACTACCACTGTTTTCTGACTGCCACCTGTCTGTCTCAGCCCCCACTTTCCATCTCTCTCACCTCTATTCCTTGGGTGACACTCTAGACATTGCAGCAGCACAGGGCTTGTTACTTGACCTGTTCTTGGTACTTGTAGGAGTCCAGAGAGAGCAGCGTGTTATCCCTGTCTTTGTGTGTAGTGGGTTTACAGTGCATGCTGGCATCTGTGCTGCCGTAGTGGTTAAAGGTCTCACCAAACTGTGCTCCCTTCACAAATTAAGATTTTTTTTTTTTTCTCATTTTAGCTGTCTAGAAATCAGGTATCTATTCTAAACAATTTATCTAGTCAGTGTTACCTCCATATAAATGATGCGAAAGAGACACTTCTGAAAGACAATTTGTCTCCTATTACGTTCAAGCATTTGGGGATTAGATGAGTCACCTCTAAGGTTTATCAGTCCCTTTACAGTGATTTCAAAAGAAACCTATATGGCTAGACTAGATTATGCCGCTTTTCAGATAGGAGCTTGGACACAGGAATCCCACCTAACCTGAGTGACGGGGAGGCTGCTTGGAAAGGTACTTCAGTGAAGGAAGCTGAAATATAGGGCTGCATACAAGCTAACAAGAAAAACTATAGAACTACTAAAACAATAGATCACATGTCATTGTACTAAAGTATGGTAAATGAGCTTGTAGGGAAATTAACTTTGTTATAAAATGCCATACTACACCCCCAAAGTGGAGACATTACCCGATATGTTAAAATTATTGTGTTTCCACTGGGAAAAAAAAGTCCTCGAGGTTAAGTAATGTCACAGTGTTTTGTATTTTTTTATACAAATTGGTATTGTTCTACAATATGTCAGTAATGTTGAGCTATGGATGTCAATGTCTAGGCACAATAATTCTGTGAGCAGAAAAAAAATCCATAATTTAAGAAGTGCAAAGAGAATTCTTAAAACAGAAATAATCACTCCATTTAACTGTCCAAGATGAAACACAGTTGCATCTTTTCTTCTTCTGTGCATTTTTATTTATAGCACTCAGTAAACAACTGGCATATTGTGTAGCTTTGAATAGTGGCTGACACTAGTTCAAACAGATGATCTTGACAGCATGCCCAAAGAAATGTTTCATCTTTACAGTCTAGAAAATACTGGGTTTCTTCTGAGAACTAAGTGTTTATATAGATAAGGTTTTTAAATTAGAAATTATTTATTTCATTGTAGGTGCATTGTTCAAGCTTGTGGCCCTACAGGAAGGACAAGGAGTTCTCGGAGAAATGAGTGGAGTGCTGGTTGAACCTCACTGATTATCTGAAATAACATGAAAACTACTAATACAGCTGGAGTGGCTGACTCACTCCCACATTTTCATCTCTAGGATTGGCATTAGCTGCCAGGGCTGAGAGCAGTATGAATGACCAAATCCTGAGACTTCCCAGGCAAGGCTGTGTGAGCCATCTAGGTCTGCACCAGAGTGCTGGCAGTGTACAGACTGCAGCTGCAGGGGGAGTAGGGATCAGGCTCTTGGGTTTTGCGTGAGTGCACGTGAACCACATAGGCCTGTGAGCTCAGGGAGCATCAACTCCACAAGCAAACTATGGAAATAAAATAAATTCAAGTTGCCTGATGTATCAGGCTGTGGATGTTTTAAAGTTTGTATCATATTTGTATGTTTGTGCAAAAAATTTGAGGCACCTAGTCTGGAATGCTACAGACAGTAGAATGGAAAAATCAGGACTCCTAGACTTTCCTTTCTTGTGCATTATACTTATAGGTCATTGACTTTGTCTATAAACATAAAATGGTTTGGTCAAATCTGCTCAAAGCAATTCTAATTAGTACAGAAGTATATGAATAGACCAAATTCTTCTGATAGTTTTCATCTTAAGTGTCTGAGTTAACATTTGTTCTTTTGGTAATGGTCCCTTTCAGTAACAGGGAGAAGAAATCAAAATGTCGCATTATAATAGGCTGCAGCCCAAACACCTTCACAAAACCATGTGGACAAGGTGTGTTGGATTTACAGTAAACTGACAGGATCAGCAACAAGTTCTGCATGTGATCTTGGTGTTCTGGAAAAATCAACAGCTTCCAGAGCTTGTGTTTTCCATCAGTTTTGTAAGAAATGCTGACCCTATGATACGTCTAAGTATAAATTACACCTATTTAAATGAAAAAATACTAACTCCTCTTGGAGTGCTCACTCCAAAATAACTATGAAATTGTGCAATATCACAAAGTCTGACATTTCAATTTTTGGAAGCATTCAACTGTTTAATAAAACACTGGGGAGTAATATTTTTTCATCACATGCAATGTTACATTAGCTATATGCATTTAGTTATAAACACGAGTATATCTATTAAAATGATTTGTTGTGATAATTCAAACTATGAGTCACTTTCAGATGCATGGGAAGTCTGTAGTGGCTGATGTGCTATTTGAAGGGCAGCCACATTGCCCACTACTGTGCAGAAGTGTGACGCTGTGGCACACACAAAATGCAGCACAGCCGAAGGGGAAGCTTTTAAGCTGCTCTTAACCAGTTCTTCCTGGTCTCAGCTCCACAACGTACTGGATTTGTGACTTCAGGATTCTTTCTTACTCTTCGACCAGCTTTGTACTCATTGTTTTTTCTCAAAACTGCCTCTGTTTGCTGTCAGCCTGACAGCTCCAGTTTCGGCAGCAAGAGTTGGAACCTTGTGACCTCCAAGGTTCTGGTGATCGGTAACAGATAAATCAGACCTGAGTCCTGCAGACCTGATCTGACTGAGGGCTAAAACTAAGAGAACTTATTTTAAAATCACGTAGTGATAATCAGTGATAATCATTCCACATCAGTCAAGTGTCCAGAGTGCATCACAGCCACTGTTTTTGTTATTAACAGAATTTCAGCATAATGCATTTATGTTCTGCTGGTGCTAAGAGTTCGGCTGATGTCAGGCCAGATGAATGAAACCTGCATTTTCAGCCTTTGTAAAGATATGGCCTGATTGGTATTACAAGAATTAGAAAAATATCAGGCTAAGTTTTATGGTAGAGAGTATTATTTTTAGGAAGGTCAAGGTTTTATTTCATTCAAATTTTTATATTCCAGACATTTTTAGAAAACAGTTTTTTATTCAGTATGCCCACTCAAGGGAGAGCAAACTCACCATTAGCATGTCCTAATTAGAAAGGTTTTCTACTAGGTAACAAATGTGACTTGTAAGCTGAATTATGTGCAATAATATTGACTGATTTAGCTGTGCATCTGCCAGTGCAGTCTTTACTGTACTCTCATTACTGTACTCTCATTCCTTTGATTTTCTTTAATGTGAATACTCTTTAATGTGACTACTTCTTTAATGTGAATACTCCCCCTCTATTCCTGGGACACAGCCTGCTTGGGGCTATTCAAGTTAAACAATATTGGCATTCTTTTCCAGTTTGTTTCTCAGAAACATAGTGGCCAAAATATGCTGGCAAGTATGGCAGATCTACTGAAAATAATTTACCCACCATGACATAATCATATAAACTATTTTCATCTTCTTAGAAAGGGTTTTGGATGTATACTGAAGCTGAACCCTGAACTCTATGACGTTGATTGTATTTCTGCTGAAATGATGTGCATTTGTCAAACCAGAAACTGAGCGCTACTCATCTGTGTCCAGTCCTGTGACTTTTCTTCACAAGAAGACCAAACATAGGTCTTGTTTCTTTATGTACAAGTATATATTTAAGATTTGGAATTAAATATGAAAATATAAGGAAAAAGAAGAAGAAATAAAACAACCAGGAAAAAAACTTGTTGAGTGTTACTTTTGGATTAATTAATGTTTTGTTCACAATATTTTGCCCAGAAAAGCTGTGGATGGCCCATCCCTGGAAGTATTCAAGGCCAGATTGGATGGGGCTTTGAGCAATATGTTGTAGTGGAAGGTGTCCCTCTCCATGGCAGCAGGCCTGGAACTAGGTGATTTTTAAGTTCCCTTCCAACCTAAGCATTCTATGATTTTATAATTCTATGAAAGTGGTCTATGAATGAGGCTTTAACTCAAATTAAAATAGGGACAGTGTATCATACCTGCTGGTCAGTAACAGAACATACAGCCTCAGCCAAATAGACAGTCCCTACTCCCAAACAGCAACTGCTTTCTGTTGTAGACAGAAGGTGAATTTTCCCCTGAAGACTAGAATCAAATATTAATTGAAAAGTTTGTTGCAAGAGATTCGTAGTGTAAATCAAAGGCAAAGATGTCAGGCAACATCTAATTATGATATCTTGGTGACAATATCAAAAATTATGATCTTCCAATAGCAAATTTGAACCAGTAGGTATAGAAGAAGTTTGATTTTTTTCCATTTTCCAGCCAGCTCATGTAGATTTCATATTTCTGATTTTTAGTATTTACATTTGCCCATCCATTAATAACCTAATTGCATGACTTCATGAACTACACATGGGATGTGACCCTGGGTGAGTGCACGCAGGGCTGACCAGAAGTCCTTGGGAAGGCTGCAGTGCAAAGCTGAGGGTGTTTTTATGGGATGCCCATTGGGACCACAGCATATTTAAAACATACTCTTCATTTTATTTCCTTGTTTGAGCACACTGTGTTGATTTGACAGGGTACAGCAGGATGGAAATCATTCGGACAAGATGTTGAAGAGTTTTTACTGTCTGAGGCTGAAGTTGCCTTTCAGACTGGGCCAGGTTGGTCCCAGCTGCTTCTTGCTGCTGGCTTACTGACAGCCAGGGAACATCCCAAACTGGAGCACACTCAAATCATGCTGTTTGCTTTAAATATTAACTTCTTGGAGAATTAAAAAAGGTTCAGAGGCAAAGCAAGCTGTGTTGGCCTCTGTTTGAACAGTTATAGTACACTTTTTCCTTTGCAGTTATTCTGCAGTCTGTGAGTTTTTAAAATCCTGTACTTCTTCGGGAAGCCAGGTGCTCAGAACATAAGGTAGGTTTATAAGGGCAAATTTAGTTTTCAGAACAGAAAAAGGAGTGATTCAAGACAAATACAGACTGAGAAGAATAAAACAGACAAGTGCGAAGTGAACAGGGCACTCTGTAAAGGATGAGGTGGGAACAGATTTAGTGTTGTCTGGACAACAGGTTGCAGAAGAAGAGTTATTCCATCACCACAGTAACTAAAGCCAAGAGAAAAGAGTAAGAAGCAATGGTAAGTCTTGTGACCTTACACAAGGGTGTGTATTCAAGGACATCCCACAATGCCTATTTTCACTTGCATTTTGGATTAGGTATTAACTGCAGTTGCTTTATCCCTTCCCTGCAGTGCTGTGTTTGCACTGTTTGCAAGTTACAGGGCTGTTTCTGTGGAGTGATGGATGCTTGGAGCCTGCGGAGGTGAGGTCAGCAGCTCAAAGCACCACATCCCACCCCAGTTTGCAGAGGAAATCTGTGTTATCTGTCTGGTAGTACCAAAACTTTTTATATTTTGTTTCACAGCATCATTAAAATGCTACCTATGCTGAACAGAAGCAGACTCTTCATCTCACCTGTTTCATACTTGCATAATTCTAATGAGGTCACAGTGGCTGCTATTTTATACTGTGCACAGCAAGACAAAATGTGAGAAAGTTCTGAAGTCTGCAAGGCTGTGCTGTGAGTGATTAGCTGTCCCATCAGACTTGGTAGGTCAGATGGAAATAAGATGCTTGCAAATTGACACGTATTGGCTACTGACTTCTGCCAAAGACTAGCTACTTACTTAGAGAAATACTATCAGCAGCAGTGTGAAATCAGGCTACAAACTGACCGTTGTTTTCCAGCAAACTGAAACGCACTGCAACACTACAATGTACTATTTATATCTAACCATCACTGTTTGGGCACACAAGGTTTCTAAAAACAGCCTCAGGGAACCTGGATCCCAGTGTTATTACACTGAAAACACCATTTTGCCACCTAGTGGTGGTTTCTCCCTTTATGTTTTAGATACGTTTTTGCTTCCCAATTTGTGTCTTCTTACTGTGCTGTGAGATGTATATTGTTCAGGCAGACAATTCTTCCAAGAAGGCACATAGTAATTTTCCAGAAAAATATTCTATGGAAAACGAAAGTTTGTTTTGGGGAACTAGCCAACTCCTTTATTTTAAGCATTAACTGGTTTGTGAAGGTTCTTAATGTTCCAGATTTGTATTATTAAGATCAAAATAATTATTCTTTTAATTCTGTTGAGGGTTTTAATTAAATGGCAGCTTCCAAAGTTTTCCTCTGCTAAGATTTTTGGAGCAGATAGAGGGCTTCACTCTCTAATACAGCTGAGCAGCATTCCCTACCACACACAGCATTCTGAGACTTGTTGAGCTGCAGGAACAAGGCTGTGGGTGCACTGATATTTTGAAGGAGGCAGGTTGGTGCTGAACAGCCCAGTGATAAACCCTTCTGAAAATACAGAATCTCTAACAGAAGTCTTTCCAAACCATGCACTAAGTATGTGATTTACTGCAAGGAGACACTCCCATCTGGGATATATTTAGTTATAACAAAGCTGTCTTTTGTTTAGTATTTCAGAAACAGCTGTGTTTGTTCATAAGCCAGAGAACAAAAATGAAAAATAAAATGAAGGTATATTATGGTGCATTATTTTAGTCCACGGGGTTTGATTTTGATGTTTTCTGCTTGTGGGATTGTAGGGAAAGAATACACTTTCTGAGTGTTTTGCCAAACATTTTTTTCATTTAAACCTCTGAAATATATGCCAAAACTCCAGTGACCTTTTCTTTTATTACAGTGGCTCTTATCTTACTGGACAGGGCTAGCTCAGTTTTGCTGGTGAAATAACACCTTCGCAAGAACACTATGGTGTTGGCTAAAAAAAAAAAGAATCGTATAGAAAGGAAAACCCTTCAAGATCTAAAATGCTAAGGGAATTATTTTGGGAAATATTCCCAAATAATGACCTGTTTCTATTTTTTTTCAGTCAGTGGCACCACTGTATGAACTGATGAGAAATGAGAAAATACTGTGTAAAGGTCGTAGCAGTGACAGTCTCAGCCTGTGTGCAGCTGGGGAGGGGTTGAAGGCACCCTCAGTGAATGGGGACTCGGGTGTGTCAGAGCCATCTGGTGAGCGAGGACCGTCTAACTGCACACAAACATTCAGTCCTCATTTTTGATTGCGTGGCTTTTCACTCACGTCATGGCACCATTGTGCATATTTCGTTACAGACAGACTGACTGGGGTTTCCAAGTGAAAGCAAATGACTGATAGCCAATTCCCATAAAATTCACCTGAAGTGGCAAAGCTTTCTCCAGAGGGCTAGGACAAAATTCAGAGGGCAAGAAGACACTAAATTTTAGAGCCTTCTTCAATACATTTAGAAATAAAATATTAAAAAAATACTCAGAAAACTCTTTTAACTCATGCTGACAAATATGAACCTTAAAAGCATTTATTGTTCAACTTTTCTTATCTCTCATCTCTCCCAGAAATGAAAGAATTGCTTTTGTAAATAAATTCAGAGTCACACCCAACTTTATTAATAGCAGAGATAATACAAAAATACTTACTCCACTGATGTTTTAACTATGGTAAGATTAATACGTGTTTGTAGATGTCTCCAATAAGGGTGTTTATTCTGTGTTTCTTCAAATGAATTATTTCATGACATCTGTAAACTGTCAAACAATAGCTTCATCCTTGTACTTATGTCAAGTCATATACCAATTGACCAGTATAACTCACTGTTTTACTAGGCATTTGGCTCAGGTTGTCATGGTGTAGAAACCTGAAACTATGACCCTTATTTCTGTCAGCTTCACCTCTTTGGTAAACAGATGGTATTTGGTTTGGCTGAGTAAACCGAGATATTTCTGTACTGACTTTAGTGATCCATCTGTGCAACTTGTTTTTCAACAAATTATAGAATCATAGGATAATTCAGGTGGCAAGAGACCTCAGGAAGTCTTTACTTTAACCTCCTATTCCAAGCAGTTTTAGCTGTGGGGTCAGACCAGATTTGTTCAGGGTTTTGTCCAGTCAGGTCTTGAAACCCTCCCAGAATGGACATGGAATTAATCTCTCTGTGAAACCGCTGCTGCTTGATGGTACTCCCTGAACACTTTGACCAAGAACAAATGCCTGGGAAATCTGGTCAGTGAAGACTGAGGCAGAGAAAGCACTGAGTACCTCAGCCTTACCCATGTCTGCTGTCATTAGATCACCTTCCCATTCAGCAGTGGTCCCACATTTCCCTTGTTCAGGCTTGTAACACTAATGTAGCAGAGGGATCTCTTCTTTGTTCCCTTTGTCACTTGCAAGTCTCAATTCCAGCTGAGCTCTGGCTTTCCTAGCACCATTCCTGCATTCCTGCACTATGTTTCCTCCACATACACAGGACGCATTTTTGCACTGAAGATCCCAGGTCAGCCAAGCCAGTCTCATGTGTCTAGTTATTCTCTTCAATATTATTATAGAGGATGATGCTGTTGAAGACTTGCCTGTTTCCTAAGCTCCTTAACCCTTCAGAGATGCTTCCCATGGGATCCCACCTGATAGTTCCCTAGATGAGCCAAAGCTTGTTTTCCTGATATCTGGCATCTGCACACTGCTACTGTCCTTCCTCACACTTCAGAGGATCTTGAACTGCATGAGTTACTGTTCACTACTAACAAGGCTGCCAGTGCTTATCCAGAGACATCCAGGTAATGCCCAATCAGTTCGTACTGAGACTTCCTGTGTCTCTGGCTGTTCATCCTCCTGACTTGCCCCGTCCACTACCTGTACTTAGAGGTTACTGCTGAGAACCACCAGAAGCCTCACTGACTGGTTGTGTCACCTAGTTGCCCATCCAGCAGATGGTGGATCAAGTTCCCCATGAGAACCAGAGTCTGTGACCAGAAATGAGTTGTTTAAACAAATCTCTCTTCACTTCTTTGCCATAATTAGGGGATCTGCAACAACAACCCATTACGGTGTCTCTCTTACCAGCCTCCCATCTGCTCCTGACCCACAGGCTCTCCACCAGCCAGACATTCATTCCATAGGAGAGCTCCATAAAGCCAAGCTGCACCTTCACACAGAGGACTAGCCCTTCTCTTTGTCTTCCCTGCCCGTATTTCCTGAAGAGCTTGCTCCCATCCTGTTGTTCCCTGCAGCTGTACAAGTTATTCCACCACGTCTCAGTTATTCCAGTGGTTTTGTGACTCCATGCAGAGGTTTGGTTCTTCTTGCTTCTTCCACTGGTTGCAAGTCTCTGTATACTCTTAAAGTTGATGTCTCTTTACCCTTCTTATTAATTTTGAGGTGTCTCTTGTTCCTACCACCCTGCACCCTTTGCTTTCCACTCGTGTTCACTGCTATCTCCCTGAGCCATGGCTTGTTATTTCCATCCCTCGTAAGTTCTAGTTTAAAGCTCTCCTCACCAGGTTGGCCAGCATGTGGGCAAACACTCTCTTCGCCTGGCTTTGTCAGGGGGATCCCATCTCTTCCTAGCAGTCCTCAGTCCTCAAAAACAATCCTGTGTTTTTAAAAACCAAATCCCTTTTGATGACACCAGTTGCACAAGTAGGTATTGATTTGCAGAACCATCTGCTCCTTCACATGCATTTCCCCTTCACCACTGAGACTGAGGGCCCCTGCCCTTTACCCTCGTGCCTGCAGCAGGTGGTCACTCCTGACTACCTGTCAACAACTTAGGCAACCTATTTCATGGCTGAAGTGAGATGCTTATACCAGAAACATAATGTGAGTCTAGATTCTCTTAAATACACAATTATTATCGTTTCAGGACTTTAAATAATTCTCTGTTTCCTGTCCAAATTCGATCAAACACTGAACCTTGGAAAATCAATAACCTTGAAGAAGCTACAAACATAGAAATTCCTTGAACTTAGAACTGCATTCATCTTTATCACTAGTATTTCTTGATAAGTTTCTTTTCCTTGTGAATCTTATAGATAGGGATAGTATTTTAGCTGTTCCTGTAGACTACAGACTGCAAAAGTATATATATTTGTATATAAAAATAGCCTTTTCAAGTAATTTTTTAGTAGAATTCCGTCTCTTGAGTTTGGTCTCACAAAGTAGACAAACCTGACTGTTCTCTTCATAAGAAATTATCTTTCTGTTGCTGAAATATCTGTTCCTTCAAGAATCTAGGAAAAATTGTCTGCCATGGGTAAGACTGTTCAAAAGGGAAATTAAATGTTTCCATTGGAGCTCACATCTTTTATTGGATCTTGAACCTAAGGTTGCATGCAAAGCAAAACACTTCTCAAAGAGGTCCTGAATTCCTCCTGACATAACACTCTATGTTTTCTGTCTTAAAATACAGTTTCCAGTGGGAATAATTTGTTAAAAAATTAGTTCAATGCTTTCACAACACCTCTGCAGTGCCATTTAGTAGTGCCTTGGCTTACCATTAACTACAGGAGTGAGTGGGATTTTTTGCAACAGCATTTGTTCTCAGTATTTTAATTCTTTGCTTACTTCTGCTGTTAAAATGGTCACATTGTCAAGTCTAGCAAAAATTTCACAAACATTCACTGTCTGCACAAAGGGAATGAAATCTCAGCTATAAAATGCCTGTTGATTATACAGCCTTGAATAAAACATTATACTTCCTATTTTGCATTATTATAACTTTTTTTTATATTTTTTCCAAAATGTGCAGAACAGCTTTTTCTTTTTTTTTCTTTTCTTTTTTTCCCCCAGCATTTATGTGGAATACTTCGTATGAATTCCAAATTATGAAATGAAAATTTATCTCTGTAGGTTGTAAGTTTAGAAAACAATTTGGCAAAAATTCAGCAAACATAAAAGGGTGTCTCAGCAGACATGCATTCTTCTGTAAAATATTAATTTCTTATTAGTATATGGGGAATATGAGACATATAGCCATGAGGAATAAAAAAGGGCGTTTTGCATCTACAATCTCATCACTACATGCAAAATGACACATACTGATCCAGCCAGCAGTAACAGGTGAATAAATTTCCTTTTTTTTTCCCCTGGCAAATCTCTGCCTATGTAAGAATGCAAACAGACTTCACAATAAATAAATAAATATATTCATGATTAGGAAACAGTCTGAATTTTGTAAAAGCATAGAATGAGACTCTCTACTCATAAAGAGAAGAAAAGTTTAGCCATGACTCTGTGTGAATGACACCTATAAATGTAATTGCTATAAATGCTTGCTCTGCAAGCACACAAAAAGAATTCAGAAATGGGAGAACAAAATTCATCACCAGTCACTTTTTCTTACACGTAGATCACTTGTTGATCTAAAATGAAACAGAATTGGTGCTCCATAGTCTCCAGAAGAGCAATAACCAACTGAACCTATCTCAGGCCTGTGCGGATGGAGATGCAGAGAGAGGAAGGATCAGTGAGAAAAACAACTGGCCTGATCATGAGAAGATTTAGAGAAGCCAGGAAGCAGGAATAGTTTGCTTTCCTTTCAGGACAGAAAGGACTGTACTTGCTTCAGGATCAATTTTACCTCATCCCCTACTACCCACCAACTCTTGCATCACGTTGGGATGGTCCCTCAGATGCAGCTTGTGCTTAGACTTCCTATGTCTCAGATCTCTCAGCTTTTTGGCTTGGTGATCTAGTTAACATTAATGTCTTCACTAGTGGTAAAATAAAAAGGTAAAAAAAAAGATTCTTAGGCTTTCTTGCTTGCTCCTTCCATTAATCAATCACGCTCTGTCTCTGCTGTACATTATCACTCTTGACTTCAGTTCTTCTTAAGCTCTGATTATTCTTTTTTCATATTTTAGGCCTCAGTCATCAAACTCACAATTCTGGCAAGAGTAGTAGTTTGAAAGAATTGGTTTTAATTTAAAAAGCAGTTTTACAGTTGGAATGCTTTATTTTAAAGGCCATCTTTCTAATAGCCAGCAACCTTGGAAAAAGTTGCCTTTGCCCTTTCTGCTTTAAAGGAATAATTCTTCATCACTAGAATTGCCTATGAATTCTTAATATGCAGTCTTTATGAAAAGCCAACTTAAAATGCTGAGCAGCAGAGAATACAAAGAAAGACAGGATTATGCTGCACAAGGAAAAGCAGTCGGAAGACCAAGAATTTATCTGAGCATTGAAAGCCTCAAGTTGTGACAAAGTTAAACATTATATGGCCTATTTGTTCATCCTCTGCACCACACTTTCCCAAGCATCACATCTGCAGCTCCCTTTTCACTCCGCAACTACTAGAGGCAGCACAGGATTGCTATAAATAGGTAAAGCGGTAAACATTTGGGATCTAGCAGCTCCTTTTGAGAGAGAAAGCAGCAATCTTAAGGCGTAGCTGTAATCTTGGCAGTCTTTGTTAGTATACACTAAATCCTGCCTCCTAGAAGGATGAAAGAATCCCCAGATCTTTCATCTCTCATCTCTCAGGCAGTAGGCACCTGTAGCTGGTATGTGTCTTTAAGCCTTCACACTGTCTCCTGCTTGCTCCTATCAGAGAGGAGGGAGCTGTGCCCTGCAGCTGGATGGTTACAGCCCCTCTGAACTCTGTCTTACCAAAATGACAGCCATACAGATGATGAAGTAAACATATGAAGTATACATATGTTATTTATTTAAAACCCCTCCATGTTACTTACATGTAAGTCCACCTTCCTAATTAACAAATAGATAATTCAATAGAAATGCTAGGTCAGAAATGTGTATTTACTAACATTTAGTTTCAGTGTTTCTGTATGCATGGAGAACTATCAGCTCATGTGGCATTACTTTCTTTACTCATTCAGTCCCCATAGCTTTGAAATCCCACAGCAAAGTAAGAATAAAAACATTTTGGAGAGATGTTGAGTTATGGGGAAAAAAAAGATCACCAGAGCAGGCAAGTTGGTAATTTCAGAAACACTTTACAATTTTTTTATGTACGTGTGTGTAGTTTATATTTGCTTTTAAATGGACTTTCTGCAAAAAAAACCAAAACACCCTAACAAAAAAACCCAAAAAACCCCCAAACAAACCAACCCTCTGGTTACAGGAATGAGGAGCAGTGTGGGAAATTCAGTTATCCTGTTGGATTAATTTATTTTGGGGAGATAGGAAAAAAGGGAATTCTGAAAGTTCACCTAAATTCCACCTTAATTGCAGAGTACTGTTTATATTGCCATGTATATATATAATATGTATATAACAACCCTTTCAGTTGTCAGAGGCATGTCTTGGAAGACAACTTATCTCACATAAGAGTTTAACAGATGCCCTGCACTGAAGGGCCTTGTTCACTCAAAATACTCCTTTCCCTTTAATACAATACAGGAATAAAATTTTTCTTTTTCCTTTTACCAGATTGAACACAAACACACACCACCCCCCACAACACCCTGTCAAAACACTGATTTTATAGATTACATGGGTATCTGGAAGTTAGAAGTGTTGCAAAGTCGTTATTTGACTAGAGAAAAACTCTTAAAGAAGTGTTAACTGAGCTTAAAAGTGAGTGCAGAAACAGGTATAAATAATTTTTTCTGTTTCACGAAAAAAAAAGGATGCTGTTAGAAGGGTTGTTTCAAGAGAGAACCACACTAAGTCAGGAAACATCCCATAAGCTTTCAACACCCTTTGTATTTTATGAGATTTACTTTGAGACTGAGCCATAAAGTATGTCTTTCGGGACTTATCCTCTCTCATGTGTTTAGTTTAGCAACAGTTGTACTTGGAAGCAGGATCTTTTTCTCTACTGTAGTCCTTTAGTGACAGCTGTGAATGTTTACTTTACCCATATAAATATGGGTATCTGTGTAAAACTGCGGAATAAAAGGAAAACAGAAACTGGGGACTCCTCGTGGAGGAAAGGGCTAATGAATCATTTTTTCCTGGCACTCTGGAGCTGTGTGTCCAGCCCTGGGGGTAGACAGTATGCATCCCAGTTTCACATTATCTGGATCATTTCAAAGTACCCTCGAAAAATTGCAGGTTTCTTTTTGCCTTCTGTCCTCAGCTGCACACAGACCTCACCAGCTACTGCTGATAATCTCTCTCAGACTTGTCAAACAGACGTCAGAGGAGACTGTTTCCCTGTATTTTTTGCAAAAGGAGTTTATTTCCAAATAAAATAAAAGACAGCTTCTTCAGAACACTAAAATAGCTTTCTCAGAGTCATCTGAGTATTTGAATTGAAATTAGCTGTGGTGTATTTGGAGCCCAGCTTTGCCCTCTCACTCGTTTCTGTCTGTTATTTGCTCTTATCTCAGATCTGGGATTCTGATCTGTCAAGGAAATGGGCAGATTGGCCAGGCAGTTGGGCTCTACACACCACTGTGGCACTGAAAAGCCTGCAAATGTCAGAGTCCTCAGGCTTGATGACATCCTGGCACTGCCCTATAACTCTCAGCACCGTCCTGCATCTCGGGATAGTTTTCATTTTTGTGGGCCCATATTTCTGTCTCCTTCAATTCACATGGGATACAGCAGTGTTGACACAATTGCTCTGTATGCACTGCGCTGGAATGCGCAGATGAGATTTTGAGATTTCAAGTATCTTAGAGTATTTGTTCAGCATTGCGAACATTAACAGCCCTTAAAAAGTTCTGCCCTGGGATCCACTGCAGAATGTCACAGCTGACTCACAAAAGCAGGCTTGTTAGCATCAACTTGTTAGCGTATTTATAGAATCCTGATCCAAAATCCTTTTAATTAATATTGAGATAAGAGGGCAGATGTTTAAAGATTAAACTCCAGATTAAATTTAGGACTCAGTAAACTACCAATGAAGTCCTTAAACCCAGAACTGTTAAGTTTAAGATCAACAAATGCTTGAGGTATCTAAGGTATGTATGATTCGTTCCTAAGAAGATACGAAAAATGTTGTGTGATTCAGAAGGTGAGAGTTGTGTTTAGGATTAGCTGTTGAAAACTTTTTTGTAAAATCAAGATATGAATGTAGGCTGATGCTGAATAAATCCCCTGCACATGTGTTGAAACCAACCTGCAAAAGATTTGAAAATCGTTGTTTATTTTCACTGTTGTAGACTCTGTTCTGTGTGCACTGCTGTGCCCTTCAGTGTGACAACCAACCCTTTCTCCATGGCTCCAAGTCAGGCTAACATATGCCAAATGTGACTGGAGTCACATATATATGGATATAAATAAAATAGTACACTTGTGCTAACCATCTTGTGATAAGGAATCATTGAAAATTTCAGTGAAATTCTCTGTAGTCACCACAAGATTCCACTTTGCTGCAGTATCTACTGAGCGTTAAGGTCTGGGCATTTCTCTTGAAATTGGTTACTCCTTCCTACCTCTGTGATTTCCCCTCACTGGGAGAGGAAACCAGCATGGGTTGGCCACAGTGATGTGGTTTACAGAAGGATTTCAGATTAAAAATATCCTCTTTTTTTTTTTTTTTTTTTTTTTTTGACAGTTATGACCCTGGGAGATTCTCATATGGCCCAAAACCATGAGCTGTAGTGGAGAGGGGAAAGAAAGTGAAGCGTCAGGGACAAAGGCCGGAGCATCTTTTCCTGAATTTTCCAATAAATTGATTCTACATTTATATAATTTATTTTACGTCTATTTTTCTGTGTTAATTTACCTTTTGTTCTTTGAAATCTTGATAATTTATTTTGTGAATGGATGTTGCAAGGACACAAAAGAGGAAAAGTAGCTTTAAAATAGATCTTTGTGCTCCAGTCATACTATTTGGATGGAACTCCCACCTGTGAGGGGGTGCCTTTGCTCAACATCTGAGATATGAACCATGAATGATCAATTTTCTCAGTCCTGAGGTACTCAGCAAGTTTCCTTTGGGCAAACTCATCTCTAAGCTGAGCTTGCCTGGTCCCTCTATAACCAGTGCAAAGAAATGGACCCTTCTGACTGTGATTCATCTCAGCCCAGAGAAGTTATTTGAAGGAGGTCAAACAAATTTTTGCATCTTCTGGGAAGCATAAATTTCTCTCCATTGGCTATAAAGGGACATAGGAGTTCCTGCCTGGTTACCATCTCTTAATTAGTTCCCTCCAGACTCAGCTTTATTTCAGGACCACATGTAAAAAGAAACATATAAATTCATTTAAACTGGCTCTCAGCCTAGGGCTTGTTGTCCATGGGTCACACCATGTAGGATTTATCTTTCGTAAGCCATATAATAAAAGGAATTTTAAAAACTGCCAAAGCTATTCATCAAACACCAACCATTATCAGATCCTGAAAGATTCTTTGAGAAACATTGGGGAGACTGACTTCACAAAACCTTCAACTGATGTCTGCAGCCATGGACATCAGATAAGTAATATGACTTCTCATTACAGGCAGCAGGATGAATAGGCTGGAATACAAACCCATGGTCTGTTTTGCTGTTCCTGCTGGCAAGCATCCCCTGTGATAAAGCAGAGAATGACAAATCAGCACACTGGTTGCTGGAGAGATGGAAATAAACACTGCTCCTTAGACTTCTGGCTGAATTAGGAAATGAAATATTTCTTTAGCTAGTTTTGGGTCCTGAAAACAACTTAATATATCCTTTTACAAGTCATTATTCTAAGTGTTCTTAAAATTTATCACTAGAAACATTTTCAAAATACAGGAGAATATTTAGTTGACCTATAAGCTTACAAAATTGAACTGGGTTGATTTGACAAGAGTTACTTCAACCATTTTTAAAAAATGTACAGTAGTGCCGTAGAAAGGGATCTGGGGGTCCTGGGCAATGGCAAGTTGAACCTGAGTCAGCAGTGCCCTGGCAGCCAGGAGGGACAACCGTGTCCTGGGGAGCATCAGGCAAAGCATCGCCAGTGCTTGGTGATGGAGGGGATTGTCCCTCTCTGCTCTGCACTGGGATGGCCTCACCTAGAATATTGTATGCAGTTTTGGGCACCTCAGTATAAGATATTGAGCTATTAGAAACTGTCCAAAAGAGGGCAATGAAGATGGTGAAGGGCCCTGAGGGCAAGCTGTGTGAGGAGCGGCTGCGGGCACTTGGTCTGTTCAGCCTGGAGAAGAGGAGACTGAGGGGAGACCTCATTGCAGTTACAACTTCCTCATGAGGGGAAGAAGAGGAACAGGCACTGATCTCTGCTCTGCAGTGACCAGTGACAGGACCCAAGGGAATAGCCTGAAGTTGTGGCAGGGGAGGTTTAGGGTGAATATTAGGAAAAGGTTCTTCACTCAAATAGTGGCTGGGCACTGGAAGAGGCTCCTCAGGGCAGTGGTCACAGCACCAAACCTGACAGAGTTCAAGAAGCATTTGGATGATACTCTCAGGCACATGGTGTGACTCTTGGGGATGGTCCTGTGCAGGGCTAAGGGTTGGACTTGATCCTCGTGGGTCCCTTCCAACTCAGCATATTCTGTGATCCTGTGATCTTGTTTTAGGTCTTTTGATTTAGTTTCTTTCAAGAATATTTGTTTCTAATGATAAAAACGTTTTTCATATTTTATAAAAAAGTTTCAGCATTTGAAGTTCTGCAATCACTTTTCACAGAAGAATCATAAACATAATGAAAATGTGGAGCCTATTCCCAGTTGCAAACTTTGATTGTTGAAAGATGACATCAGAAACACTGGTAGGGTGCTGATTGTGCCCTGTTGTTTTTCTCTATTAAAAAAAAAAAAAGACAACAAATAAAAAATTCCTGTATTTTAAACAGTGTATGGCTATGGGCTGCAGTGTATTAAGACTTCCTGTTGTTGCCACTAGATAGCAGTGTATGTCTTCTGAGTTTAGAATACATATTTCTTACCCAGTTAACCTATAGTTTTCACTTCTTATCTATTAATGTTCATTTAAATTCCTGCTCGAGGGTGATGCAGGATTTGTGGAAAGAATTATAGAATACCATATGCTAAATATATAAGGTATTATTAGCTGCTAGTTACTAATTTTTGTTGAAAATTATGAGTTTCAAAATAGAAACCATGAAAAAGGTGCAGACCTTGTGATGTTCCACTTATGCAGGCTGAGAGAAAATGAATTGGTTAAAATGGAATTCCTCTGATTTATTTTAGTATAGTGGGGGGAATATGTGTTCCACAAGTCTATGAATTCCTGAGCCTTTTGAGTAAGTAGAAGGGAAAAAAATGTACCTATCACAGTTTGAAGGGACATTGTTTATAGTCACCTGATGTATTTGATGCCATATTCCTCTGAAAGAGGCACTGCTTGGAGGGACACTGTGATAACAAAAGCATGTAAGAGCATTGTGCTTAAAAATGAGTCGGTCAGTACTTTACAACATGTTGAATAACCTGATTTAATTGACTTCAGCAGTTCACTCTCTCTGTTCTTAGAAGTATTTTGAAGTAAGCCTTTCCTCTTTAATGCATATGGAAGTTAAAAATGCAGTCATCTAAGAGCAGACTCAGGTCTGCTTTTCCACTGCCCATCTTTGCAGAAGTCAAACTGAAGTGCTTGTTAGTGCAAAATTAAGGGTCTCTGCCTTCCAGAGCTTTACTCAAACAAATTATCACTCTGATGAGAACTGGGCTGGGATTCAAAGATTGCACATTTCTGATGAAGACCATTAAACAAAATGCAGAAAAAAATTAATGCCAACATCATTACAAGGAGACATTGCTGAACAGATGGGCAAGCTTCTGGCAAAAAGGACTTCAGAAAGTAGCAAACCAGTGACTTGGCTGCAGGGAGGGAGAGAGAAAAGAAAGGAGGATAAAAGAGAAGAAAAGAAGATAAAGAGATGTCCAAGCTTCAGTGGAATCCTAGCCAATCCAGAGCAGCAAGTAAACCTGCTTTCTCTATTATTTTAAAGGAAAAAAACCCACAACATGGAGTTTATTATTAGGTGTCTCTCTTTGTTGGTGTACTTAGGAGTTCAAAGTAGTTGGATAAACTTAGATATTTGAAAGTGAAGGTAAATAGAAATGTTTGGAATTTTCATTTTGTGTTCTTTTTTTGTTGTTCTTGTTTTGGGGTGTTTTTTTTGTTTTGGTTTGGTTTTGTTTTGGCAGGCCAAGATGATGTTCTTTAGGGAAGTATAAGCCTGAAACCAAGGCATGACAGGTCTCAAGTTTGACTGGGTCTGATGTAAGGGTATCGTTTTAAAAATAGAGGAATCAAAAAATGTACTATGAAAAACTTACAGATGTTAGAGAGAGATTGAGCAAAAGAACCACTGGTCTTGTCCTTCCTGGGATAAATTGCATCCTGCAAAGCAGAACTGCAGCCTTTTCCTTCTCTTGCTCTGAGTTTTCTGAGGATTCTTCTGGGTGAAGCTATTTAACCCCCTCCAGGTATTTTCTTTAGCTCTTATTTGCCATTGAATATATAAACATTATATTCCCCTACCCCATAATCATTCATGGGATCAGCTGGAGGAAGTGCCTGGGGGCAGAACTCACAGTCACCACTACGGATGGAAACCTTCTCCCTTCAGCAGGGAAATCACCAGTAGCAGTTTAAATCCATATTTCAAACAGAGGTGTTGGTTAAGCCACTGTGCAATACAAATGGGAGCTTGTGGTTTGTGTTCAGGACCCCTAATTTCTCATAATTTCAGAATAAGAGGAATTCACTGCAGTCAAATTTTCATTTTTGTCTGATGATGCCCTAGTGCTGTTGGAAGTAGGCTGATATAAGTCAAATGAGAAGCAGGAGCACAGCTTCCACTGCTGACTGCAGTGTTTCTATCCCCATTTAATCATATGCTCTCTGAAATGTTTCTCTTAATTTCCCTTGTGGCCAGCCCTTTTGAAGTTTTAATATGTGACCTGTTGCCATCTACTTGAGTAGCTCTTTTTTCCCTGTTTTCTCTTTTTCTATGCTCTTTGGAATGTTATATTTCTTAGCTCTGGCCCTTTTACTGTCGATATAATAATGAAAAGTATTCTCAGAAACTTGTTCTTTCATCAAACCTAAGTTATGCAATGAACCTATATATTTTATCTAGGTCAGATGATCTACCTAAATAGCATTGAAATGAACAGATAAATGTGAACTTCAGGTAGGTCATTTATTTCAACTCAGAATGATACACACTACACTGTATTGTAGCTAGAGCTGGCAGAAATGAGAGAAAATTGTGTCAATGACAACTGCTTCCATTTTTCAAGGATTTTGGTTTTGCAGAGGGGTTTTTTTTCTTCTTTTTTTTTTTCCTGGTGGGTTTTTGTTTTTGCGTTTTTTTGGATAGGGAAACAGTATAGGTCTGCACCTGTTTTCAAGGGCAAAATAATTAAGAAGAAAAAAACCGTAAGAAATTTCACAATAATTTCTGAGGATTCATACTTTATTGTATCAGCAGAATCAATAAATTCTAGCAGCAGAGGATCTGTAGAGTAAGATTGAGCTATTTTGATTCTGTACACCTGAAATTAGTTGAGCAGAGATCACACAAACCATTTAACTGAGGCCAAACAGAAAAGCACAACCACTTCTAAAAAAAGAGGGAAGAAAGGAGAGAAGTTTATATCTCTATGAACTGCAGATGAGGACTGACTGCACTGTCTTGTTTGCATTAGTAACCTCACCTTAATAAGCTTTTTTTATCGACCCACAGATCTTTAACATAATAACAACAGCCCAGAGGTAGTGGGGAAAAGAAGGTCAATGTGTGCCTTCTCATTCCAGTCTGAATATATTGATGGGATTATTTTATAGTCACCCAATTAAATAGGCAGCAAAGTGGCCTTTGGCTATGAAAGTGGTAAAATGGAATCTGGGAAGATTCCATACACACTGGAAAGCTGTGCAGCTTCCAGTCAGCCCAATAAATTGAGTCTGAAACAGCATTCTAGTTATACACAATTAAACAAGTCAGTAAAAAATAATGACTATATGTACTATATATAACTATAATAACCATATACATGGTACTGCTGAAAAGACACTTTCAGAGAAATGTGAAAGTTTGTAGTTTGTTGGAAAATTTTAACCACTGCAGTTTAAGGATTTCTTATGTTGTCACCCAATCATAAGAAACCAAACCGTGTATAAACCTCCTGCCTGCCTGTAATACCACCTTTTGAAGCGCTCAGATTCACATGTAAAACAAATTGCCATGGCTGCGTGGCCTCTGCTCATGGGTGTTATCAAGGTCATTGGACCAGTCCTTGCTAATACAGACACATTTAAAGTGCTGTCACTCGTGTTTGGGTATCTCTGAGCACCAGCCGGCTCTAAAAGAGGCGAAGTAAATTTCCTTCTCTGTCTGGAATTTGTATTTTCATGGGAGAGCGGCACAAGTCTGTTCGAGTCAGAGCTTTAGGATGTTTCTAACCTTGTAGCAAAAGACCTCTATGAAAGTCAGAGCCTGAAACACTTAGTTAGAAACAGATGGGTATGTCAGGCTGTGCTCTGTGAACCCAGGAGGGAAATGGAGCAGAGAGGCTGGTAAGTAACTGGAAGTTACGCTTCATGTTTCCTCATGATCTTTTCTTCCTGGTCAGGCCTCTGACTTGGTAGTGATGTGATAATCAAATTAATTTGCATCATGTGAACTTTTCCAGTTATTCAGTAGACAATAAAAGAACAAATCTAACCATGGTATGAGGTACTTAATGGGCCAGTAATTAACTGATATCCAAACAAGTAGGAGCTATAAAACATCAGAATATTAAAATAAAAACATACACACAAAAAGGAGATAATTTTCATTTGTAGGCTTAAAATACAGATTTCTTTTAATTCTTCAAAGTAATTTACAAGTGTTAGGTTTGTATACATTACCTTTTCGGAAATGACCTAGGTCTTTCTTTCTTTCTCTCTCTCCTTCTTATCTTCTTCTCTTGACCCTCTCCACTGCCCCCCTAGAGAGGTAGATAGGCAGGGAGGGAGAGGGAAAGGACACACAGGGGAAGAAATAAACAATTATTATTCATTTTCACATTTCATCAAAACAGTAAATGTTTGGGGTTTTTTAAAGGTTTTTATTTGTTTGTTTTATGTTATACAGAACCTGAACTCAGAATTTATTGAGTTTGGTTGGAATCTTCTCTTCTTACAAGATAGTTTTTGTCCTTTTTTATTACATGGCATCTTTATAAATACAGTGTTTATGGCTTTAGCACAATGTCATTTAACAGCCATGTCTTATTGGCTGTTACGAATTTCTGTGTGCAAAGCAAATGAGGCTGGAATATTAAGTCTAATAAAATTATTTATCACTGATCTTGATAAACTGTTCTGATAAAAATGTTAGTTACTTTAATTCATTGAGGACTAAAATAACCGGTTCATTATAATTAATTACAAAACAAATCCAACCATAGCTTTCTCTCTAAAAATACCCAAATTTTATCTTTTCACCACACATTAATAGTTTCAACTTGTATCTTTAAGAAGCAGGTTGGTATTGACCAGCTGACAAGGCAAGAGATTGTAACAATATTTTATGTCTTTACTAAAACTCCTGGAGAAAGTCTGATAAAAGTTTTCTTTCATGAAAGAATCGCTTGGTCAAAACAGAATTTCTAAGTTCTTGTATTCCATTCCAATGTGAAATGTTTTCTTCTCCAGAACAAAATGCCACTCCAAGGCAGGCCTGAAGGAGGAGAAGAGTAAGCAAGAGCAATAAAGCTAAAGCTGGCCAGGGGATGGTGCACATGTTGGACCTGAAGATGGAAGGGGGATCCAGCTCCAGATTCAGACGTAGCACTGTGGGTACTTGCAGCTGCCCACATGTGCACAGATCAGTAATGACCTGGTGTGTCCAGTGGAAACTGGAAAGCAATTCAGCTCACGCTGAAGTTGACATCAGGCACTCTGCTCCGCTGCCCAAATGCACATGTTTAATACCATGGGGGACAACCTTGAGTATAAGTAAACTTGTGATATATGTGTCCTGGAGGCAGGATTCCCTGTGGCTCTGTGTGTGGGCTCGCTGATAGAATCCTCAGAGCCATCCATGTTAACGGCTGTCAGTATCCTGAGAAGTGAAGATGTTGTGCCGGCTGTATAGGGCAGCGTGGTGAGGCTCAGCACAACGGAATTGTAAGGGTCTGCAGGTGAATACTGGTGGTGCTGGGCCTAGAACCCAAGGGAGCAGTTCTGACAAAAACAGCAGAAATTCATTTTGTGATTTCAGCAACCCCGTCTACAACAGTCCATCAGAGCACAGAAGGAGCAACCAGTCTATTCTGGTTTTATTTATCTAAGTATGAATAAAATTCCGAAAGATGTTTTTGTTTGGAATTAGTGATTTATGAAAGTTCCTCCCTCTCACATATACACAAGATTTGGTGAATATATACCAGATTTGAGACTTTAGTAAATAAGTTCTGAAAATCCAAGTTATCTACTTTCACCTTTTACTTTAGGAGGGTATGGGAAGTGAGAAGGTGCTATAAAAAATAATAAATGTGTATGCTATAGAATATTAGTACATGCATCAGTACACTGCCAGCATATTTAGAAACAATAAAATTCGGGTGACTTGGCGAGGAGAGGAACCTTGCTCTTGTCCATGCTTGATTTCATGAAAGGAGATAAGTGCTCTTGCCACACCATAAAATATGTTCTGGTACTCCACTGGCAAGATCATTCACAGCCATAAGTCTTCTCCAATTTTTTTCTCCCTCCCCCCAAAAAAGGAACCTAATCCACTATAGAAAAGAGACTGCAAATGGCTTTGTTCCATTACACTGATGGCAGAATAAGGAAGAGACAGTCTTCACATAATTAAGAATCTGCAAATAAAAAGACTCAGGTCAGCGCTGGTTTAGGATTGCATCTAGAGGAGGCTGCTGAGGTCATTGATTTTATTTTTAACTACTGACACATTTATTTCAACTACAGAAGCTGCTCCTCAAAAGGACTCTGGGAACAAACATTCTTATTCACTGCTTTCTTTTTAAAAATAAAACCAAAAACCCTTGAAGATTAAGCTACTTATCACCACTTCCAGGGCTATGTTCTCCTTTTTTTGCATGGCCTGTCTAGCTGGAGCCTCAAAATCAATTAACTGAAAGGTCTTCATCACCTCTGAAATTCCACTCATTCACATCAGTAATTACAGAAGGTCTTCATGAAGCAGCTGTTTCTCAAAGAGTTAATTGAAATGCAGGAACAGCTTAATACTGATTCAGCAGACTTAGCTCTAAACTTCAAAGGAATTGTGATTTACCATTTGGTTCTTTGTCTATTTAAATTAATCATGTTGCTCAAAGGCAAGGGAAATGAAACATCGGAGGCCTCAGAGTCATTTAAGCATAAATGTTAAGATACATTAGTCCCATGAGACATAAATTCTGAATTTATATTTTGTTTTTATTTCTTTTATAAAATATTTATTTCACTAAGTATTTATTTCATCTATCTTTCCTGGCAAATTGGATTTGCCCCCCAATTCTCTGAACTGTACACCACATCTAGGTTTGTTAATCTTAAATACACTAGCATAAGAAAACACCCCCAGGGTCTTGATTCAAGTTTTGCAAAGGTAGTACAAAGCTTATCAGATCTATCTACTTACTCTCTAGATGGAGTAAGCTGCCCAGCAATCCCAGCATGATCCATGACTTCAAATAGATACCTACCACTGCTTTAGACAGCCTGATGTTTGGCAGCAATCTATCTCAACACACATAAACTGAATCTGCATCACACCTGCCCTGTGAACTTGTATTTTGATCCCCAACATGCAAAAACATAAGGCCAAAAAAGGGAATTCAAGGGATGCCCCTGGATCTGTGTGCATGCATGCTGTCTCCATTCTCTGTCTGAAAGAGTGAACAATGGGAAGCTGAGACAACTCAAAGTCCATATCCAGCTCCTGAGCTCTTCCTGTCAAACAGGTGTAACATCAAAATTGTGAATCCCTGTTCAGACTCCTCTGAGCTGGGCTCAACTCCCAGCACTCTCCAGCAGCCAGGACACATGTGACAGCCTCCCAGGGTGGGATGGACTGACAACCATCTCTAGCCGGCTGTATGTCCTCGACTGCTGAGAAGGGAGAGCACTTTTTTACACTTGTGGTGTCCAGAAATGTCCTGTGCACCCTTGCTCACATAGATATGCTTTTCCGGGTGTGCTGCCATGGTGAAAGGCATTTACACCCCTTTCCAGAAGCCACTCAGGGAGGATAGCAGCCAAGGGTGTGCACCAGGAAATAATGACTGTCTGCAGTGGCCTGTTCCCCACTTTTTCAGAGACCTCTGCCAGGTTCTCATAACCTCCCTTGATGCTCCTGGGTGGTTACAGTCTGGCTTCAGCTGTTGCTTCACTGTGTTCAGAGGAGTGGCTGAATCCTCCAGAGACACTCTGTTCAGCTTCCCTCTCCATCTGTAAGCACAGGGCCTCTCCTGTGTCCTTACTCAGGGCAGCAAGGGTAGTCTCCATGGGTGACACTGTTGCTGGACAGAGGCAGTGAACTTCAGCAAAGGCCATCTGCAGCTACAAAGCTCAGCCCTCTCCAACTCCTCATGATTTCTGGTCACCAGTAATGCCTCATGCTATGGACTACTTCACTCCCTTCAAGCCGTATCTCATTCTTAGTGGCTGTTCACCCAGGTCTGGCCATCAGTGAGTGCCTCTGTGTCTTCATAAATCTATTTCTGGGAGCTATTTTTGTATAACTGCTGCTGCCCCAAAGCCAGACATGGCTGTGCTTCCTTCTCTTCTCTGACACTGCTCCAGGAGGTCTACTACTGGGAAAGATCTTCATGTTACTTACCACACAGAATCAAAGAATATTCTGAGTTGGAAGGGACCCACAATGGTCGAGTCCAACTCTTAAGTGAATGGTCCATACGGGGATCAAACTCTCAGCCTCATCCTGCACCATCATATACAAAAAAAAATGTGTTTTTCTCTGCGTCTGCCTGACACTGTCTGAGCAACAAGAGATTGCTGTCAGCCAGGTAGCAAGGGAAATCTCAGCCACACATGGTCATCTATCACATCTTTGTTATGATGACTCTCCAGGACATGCCCTTTAACATGTGCTATGAATCATTTGCTCCTTCCCTTCCATAGCTTTGAAGGTCAACTCTGCCCTCTCTGGTACATTGGCCCATGCTTGCAATGGGAGGTGAAGAGTTGGGGAGGACAGTTTTCTGGTCAGTACCACAATTATGCTACAAATCTCAGGGTCACCTGCTCCATTGTCCTGAGGAGATCCTTCCCCTGTGGAAAGGCATGGTTGTCTGGGCATCAGCAGGTTGCTTGAAGAGCAGCAACACATAGCCCCATAGACTTCCCTGGCTTTAACATACAGTATGTGCATACTGCACTGCTGAGGAAGACTTTGGCATTATTCCTACCTGTTATTCTATGAAATGATGGAAGAATTGAGATAATTTAGTCTCCTCTCCTTTCTCTCCTCTAGCCTGCTCCATGCTGTAGCACACAACAGTGATTCCTGTCTTGTTTTGGTGAGCCAATGGGTCTCTCCACAAAAAAACACGAACCACCCTGGCTACAACCAGAGGCTGCATTGTTCCATGCAGAAGCATGTGCAAACCTGCTTCCTCAGGCTGACTATGGGGCTGGGACTCCATATTAGAAAAATAAGAAGAATGTCTCTGATATTACAGGGTGGGAGAAGGATATGCCTTGTCTTGTAAAAATGTGAGATGTGGATCCACACAAACAGACTGTCTCTATGTCTTGGTGTCTTTTACAAAATTATTCTATCTTTCCCAGTGAAGTGTGAGCCCGGAACAACTCACGGGGAAATCAGAGACAGCATTTCCTCACTTCTCTATGAAGTAAATTTAACTCTTTCCTATAGAAGCCCTCATGAAGGGTAGCTGCTATTTTTTTCACTTCTTAAACGTGCAATCCCCTCATTAAAGCTTTCAGGATTATCAGAAATATGTAACTAGATATTTATCTTGGAATGAGCGCAAAGTCTGCTGCACCTCTCACATTCTTTGAAGTGAGAAGGGTCAGTTTGTGGCACCATTTCCCCAGTCATCATTTTTGTCCATGTGTTTTCTGTAAATACAACCTTAATTACTAGCTCATGACTATTAATCACTGTCAATGCAAGATAATTCTGTTCTGAAAAAAGACTGTAGTAAAATGATCCTTTACTCAACAGCACAGCGCTGAGTTCTCACAGCAGTACCTCAGTGATTAAGACTGGGATTTTCAAAGTAGCTCCAACCCACTGTTGAATTTAATTCTAACCCCCTTAGGACCCTTTGAAGATCCCAGCTGGAAGTTATTATTCAGTACTTTTTGATTTTGTATCAACTACAGAGCCATCATGGCTCAGACCAACTGTTCTTGCCTGTTTTCCCTGAGATGCACTGCTAACAGACCTGTTTTGGACCAGTGGCAATTGTGTGGTTCTGGAAACCTGGTGGGGAACCATGAAAGTGTACAGATGCACTTCCAGATGTGATGTGAAGAGACAGGGCTGATACTTGTCCCTGAGCTCTCCATGTCTGCTGAGGAACCCTATACACTGTGCAATACATGAATAGCAACTAAAGACAGTTGACTCTGGGGACAGTCTTTACTACAAAAATAACTGTAAAAGTGCCCCCAACCATAGTCCCCTCCTCGTTTTACCAAGGTGTAAAATGCAACACAGGAGAACTCAGACCCTTTGCTGAAAATTAGTGAGGAAAATCAGGATATTTGGAGGCATCGTTTAATGAAGGGTACATTTTCTGCAGTTACTGCAAGCGCACAGCACTCTTTGCAGAGCACTGAAGAAGCATGTTATGACCTGGTCCTGAGAAATGCAGATCTCCGAAAGGGCCCCTGTCCTCTGTCTTCCTCATGGTAGTGCTACAAAAGAGTTGTCTCACTCCAGGTAGGAGTCTCATCTCTCCTCCCCTTGAATCTTTGCACTGTTTCAGCCTCAGCTCCTGATCTCCAGTTTACAGATTATTCTAGAGGGCTTTTTTTTCCCCAAATAAAAGTAATGCTGCAGATTGTTTGCCTAATTGAGCAGGCTATGCCTGTATTTATCAATGGGTATGTACCTGTCTGTTGAGTGTGTCGATACCCCACCACCCACACCATCTTTCAAGTAATCCTCTGTGGTGGTTTTCTGCTAGTTTTTTGGTTGTTGTCTGTTTTAAGCACATGACACAACTACTTTTGTTGCAGTTTAAATGCCACCTATCGCAAGCACTTTAGGACTGAAGTTTATAAATACTGTTTTGTGTGCAGCAAGTCGTCAAACTTAAATAATTTTAGGAGGTTTAGAAAAATGCAAAGAGCATAATTCCTTCCCTTTTTTCCCTTTTCTCCCATAGGAGAAAAATGGTCTAGGGCAGTGCTGGAGGAATGGAAAAGAAGGATGGCAAAACAGCCGTCATGACTCCAAAAACTCCAGTGCTGGAGCACAGAGAGCCTGACGTGGCACTACAACATTCCATAGGGTCACAGCCTTGCTCTGGGTCTCTGCCCAAAGACTGAACTTTCCAACACCAGCCTGGCCTCCTTCTTTTCTTTCACAGTTGACCACCGCTCTGTGAGGTGGATTAGTAAGATCATCAGAGAGGTGGTGCCCTCTGAAGCATCTCTCCCTTCATGGTCTGGGGGAACAGGACACCCCCAAACCCTGCCTTGGAGCACCAGCCATGCCCCGGGTCCTGACATATGGACCATGATGTAGCTGCCACTATTTCATGACCCAGTCATAGGTAACTGCTTATTTGTCTCTGAATCATATCATGCTTTCTTTTTGTTTGTATCCCTCACACCCAATATTTTTTCAAAGGAAAGTAAATTTTCTCCTTGTATCTAAAGCATGGTGCAACTCTGTTTACCTGAATTCTGACACTGTTAACTTTATTTGGCGAAATTTTATTTTCTGGGGCAAGAGGAAAAGAAAACTGGCTTCAACTAGTAATATGTACAGTTCATCCCATTTTATGAGCAGAGCTATTCACCTGCCTAGAGCAGACCTAAACCTGGGCATTGCTGGGCATTCAAAGCTGGTGAAGCCATTGTGAGGGAAAAGAGTGAAAAGAGTGGCAAGTTTTAAGAACCTCAGTATTTTTCCAGTAGTTAGATGCTCGCAGAGAGCTTTACCTGTGTGCTGGACTTCATAAATTATTTCAGAAGCACACAGGCACTTTCTTGGCTTATTATCTTTTTCATGCTTTTGGTTTTTTTCTCAGTGTTTTTGGTACCACAGATGTAGATTAGACTATGACTTTAGGTCATATAGAAGCAAATACTGGTATCTGCAGCACAGACCCTTGGAGCTGCTGTACAGTTCTACCCAAATGCTTAATTACTGCCCTGCAGAGGCAGCCCTTGGGTTCCTAAGAGACAACATAGCAATTGTGAAAAATTATCAGCATGAGCTTGAGTCAAGGATTTTCGTAGCATCAATGACCTTTGCTCAAAACCTAAGGTGTCAGAGAAGTAGCTGTGGTGTGTCTAGGCTCAGTGCTGTGAATTACTTTAAATTACTTGTACTATATATCTATTAACAAAGATAGCAGTTCCCTTCCCTTCCTCCTGTGGTGGAGGAGTTGACAGTTTTGCCTATATTAACCTGTCAGATAAAATAGATATTATATAATATGGCACATCTGCCTTTGCACTAGACTGTTATATGTGCCTCTCTAAAGATGAGACAGACAAATTATCCTATTTAGCTGTATATGTAGCAGCCTGAGGCAACTGAGAGGGGAGTTCTGCCATAAAATGTATAATTGCTGGAGGCATGTTTGTCTGTGGTTGATGAAATTTGGAGCATCCTATTTTACACTTCTCAGAAAGAAGCACCTACCCTCTTCCAAGCCCCTGATATCAGAGCTGACACTTCATCCCTCGTCCTTGCTGCGAGATCAGTCATCTGTGCTGTTTCCACTTGGGAACAAGGCTGTTCTGAATTGGGTTTTTCAGCTATTGCTATGAATACCATCTTTTACTTGTGGTTGCAGAGGAGAGAGTAATATTTAAATTTTATGGTCAGTATTCCTACTGCTGTGAGTCTGGGCAGTCCAGGCTATCTCCCTGGCTGTGTGTGATGTTAGCAGTGATGGAAGTCAAACAGTTTGGGTGTTCTCTGGAGTGTCTGTGACTAGGAATTCCTCTACTGGAGTTTCTCTTTCTGGTCAAAGATCCAGGTCAGGATGGAGTAAAGCATTTCCTAAATCATCCAGAAGTGTTTCTAACTGTTCTTACATAAAGTGGATGGTTTCCAGGCTCAATATCCTACTGGTGCCTATTGGATATGTGGAGCTTGGTTGTCTGAGTTAATTCTAGACATTGGATCTGAAAGGGAACCCAGTGGAGCTACAGAAGAGATAGATTATATATAATAATACAGTTGTAGGAATCACAGAAATCACATAATTGAAACCCCTCAGGATGAGGAGAGGATCAAACCTAGCCCTGTTTCTGCTGATTTAGTTCCTTGATTAAGGGGGTCCCACTATTAGATAAGATTTTTAATGCCAGGCAGTTGTAACTGCTTTGTCTTGTCCCAGTCGATGTCCCCTAGTACAGCAGAATAGGCTCCTCATAGGATTAGGCAGAGTTTAGCTGCCTCCTGAGCTTGTCTGTGGCTCGTGGCAGAGCTTGTGAGAGTTAGGTTCCTGCTGTGCAGGAGAGAAAGTTTCCACCCAGCCATGTGCCCCAGGCCACACTGTCACTTCCAAGGCATGGAGCAGGGACAGCCGTGGGACTCAGTGAGCCTCTCCTGAGGGGCTGCACTACCTCCCTACACCCTTCTGATGTGTCTGAGCTACTCTTGGAAGCGACAGCTTAGCCATGATACCTACAGGTGCCTTCAGGCACATGGCTGTATCCAGGTGAGCCCGAGGCAGACATCACCCCGCTCCATCCCGCTCCTCCCCACAGAGAGGAAAGCTGGCGCGTAGGCTGGAGGGAGCGCAGCTTTGCACAGCAGCAGCTATCTGCCCGATGATTGTGACACAGCCTAAATCTAAAAATGCCTCGATCCGTTGAAGCTGGTTTTATCAGGTCAAAATACGTTTATTTTCCTTTCAGATGAAACTTCACTCACTTAAAGCAGCTCATAGAGCTTTTTTTCTCACTTTGTCCTGGTATTCAAAGTGTTCTTCCTCCAAGGGACAAAACAGTTAAATAGTTTCTGTGGTGAATATAATGTTAAATTTAATAAGCAGGCCTTGCAGGCCTGGTTAGCTGAATCACCTTAAACAGAGGAAGAAACAACAGAGAAGTAGTTTCACAGAGAAGCCGTCTCAACATCAGCAAAAGATGATGTGAACAGGATGAGAAGTTGCAAGAAGTTGCAAATTGAAGAAGTGAAGCATACAGAAAGATTCAATCAAGGATAAAGATAAATTGCCTAGACAATACATGCTAAGTAATTGTAGGCAGTGCATGTTAAGTAATTGTATCCAATAATAATATATGTGATAACTGCCTGAATGCATGCATAGAAAAAGTTTACAGATATAAGCAGAGTTGCTGCTTTCAGTAAACTGCTTTTGCTTGATTCACATTGGATCGTGTGCAGAGTCTATTTCTTTCACCACAAGTTTCTGGCTGCTACAGTAACTTAGAAGGAAGGGAAAAAACAGAGTGAGAGAGTGCTGTCAGATGCTATCATCTCAGTTCCTGTCTGTGTTATGAAGCTAAGGCACAGAGAAGTAGTTTTATTTTGGTGCAGGGAATAGATTAGGTCTGAGAAACTTCTGCTGGCATTTTTCTGGCCTCTTTTGGGAATCTCAGACTATGAGGAAAACTCTGTCCTTTTGTCTCTACCTGTCAACACACTTGCCCTCTGCAGTAGGATCTTTTTGGCATCACAGTGATGAATTTCTTTTCAGGAATGATTTCAGAGACAGGAGAAGATCTTTTTGTGTCTCTGGCAGGGCATCCAAGGCTCCTTCTTACACTCCTGATCAGTGATGACCCCTCGGGAGCTGCTCCTCTCTTGCTCTCTGCTGAGTTGCTGACATCTGAAAGATACTAAACACACTGGACTGTCAAGGACAGAACATGCTAGACTGTCAAGGACTAAACAAAAGCATTTTACAGCTCCAACTGAGTTATTGAAAGCTGTTTATAGCTGTAGCTGTCTTGGGTTTGGTTTGTGTGTCACATTTGAATATATCCTTTCATAGTGTTAATAGATACACTTTGGAGATAGCTGCTCACAACAAATTGATGAGACATTTCAAGACAGAATTCTTTACCAGCTAATTAAATTACCTGCCTATCTTACTAGAATTAATCACTCCTCTCTCAATATATTTGTGTAAACAGACAGATTTTCATGTAAATTAAGTAATGTTTGAGATGGCTGATGAACGCCTTTGAATCTCTGTTGTTTGGTAATTCTAACACAGTACAGAAGAAGATATAAAATTACTAGAAATCATTCTTGATTACTGCTTCCACAGATTCATACTACTTTCCCAGTTTCTATAACTATATTATTACACAAAGGCATTAGCCTGCTCCGCCAAAAGAAAAAAAAATACTCTCAAAGTCATAAAGTCTTGTTTCTGACATTTAAAAATCAAGCATTAGAGCAACAGTAGCTGTCACAAGAATGAGTTTTGAAGAATTTAACAGACTTTAGTTATAATGAAAGTCTTTTGTTGGAGATCCATATTTCTTCAGAAGATTACAACGATGATCAAAAAAACTCAAAAATACATTTTATAGGTACGTTTTAGACTTAAATAGAAGAGGGCCTAAACAGCACTTTTCCTCTAAAAAATGGTTGTGACATTTTTTGGTTCCAATCCACTCATTGCTTTCAGGGATGCCTACTCCTTCAGTAGAGGAGGGAAAGTTTTTAAAGTTTTCTATCAAGAAAGATGATGAAATAGGAATGAAGAAAACTGGGTTCTTTCTCTATCCTTCTTTCCAATTCAGCTGCATGAGCCACTTTGTCCTTCAGTGCCTCAGCTTCCTCTTGCTGTTTGTTCCCTGTATCATCAGTTGTAAGCTTCATGCCGTGCAAATGCTCTTTTACTCTCTCTAAGCAGTGAGAAACCAATAAGAATGCAATAAAATAAGATTATCTTGGTTTACTGTCTTTAGACAAACTGTAAAATTCAAATCAATTTAATCCAATTTAAACTTTTTCAATTATATTCTGGAGGTTGAATCTACCTATGTATATACCGATGTATGCCTAAGTAATTTTTCATGTACAAAACCAATTCATAGGGGAGGAATTTATTATAGCTTCTGTCTTTACATCTTCACTAGACCTAAAGATCCACATCTAAAAGTCTGCTCTCTGCAGCTGTAATGACGCTGAGAGATTCAGCACTGGATACAGCTGATGAAATCACATTTGCTCCAGCAAATGTTGGAAATTCATACCTTGAAGACTTGGGTATAAGGCTGATCTGGTTTTGTTTCTGTATTCTATTGCCAGAATAAGGAATGAAAATTAAGACAGGCATAACTCCTGGGACAGGGTTGCATAGACATCTTTCTCACAACATCTGTTCTGCTGCATTTTGTGTGGGGTTGATCAGCATTAGTGTTATTGCAGGTAGAGAGGAGATTCAGCCAAGGATGATTGCATGATTAAATTATTGATTCCCTCTTCATCTGAAATGTGCCATCAATCTCAAATATTTGTTCAATTGCAAGAGTTCCTGTATTTCCATTTTCCAGAAAGCTCCTGCATAAGCAAGATCAAAGACTGTGCTTTCACATAAATGGTTTCCTTTATGGAACATTGTTTTTAACACATTCCTGTCCCAGAACATTCAGAGCCATACTTAAATTACATTTCTTTTGTTGGTGATGTTTTCCTTTTAAAGGCTCATATGCAGTGTCTCGGGCTCATGAATTCTAGTCCTATGTCTGAATATATTTCTGTGGCTTTCAGAGGTCAGTTTATCACATGCAAAGTTCATGATCCAGTTCCTTAAAAGCACCAAAAATTTGAAAAGATTATGAAATCTGTGGATGCAAAACAGAAAAACTCAAACATCAGTAAACTGATGGCCCTAAAAATCTTCATCATGCCAGTCTCAGGAGGCAGGAAGAGAAAAAGGGATTTCAGGTAACCCAGAACTGGTGTGGACACAAGAGCTGGTAAGGACCTGGAGGACCTGCTCATCTGCTTGCATATGGTGAGCCCACTGAGATATTGAGGTGCTGGAGCATGTCCGGAGAAGGGCAGCAGAGCTGATGAAGGGTCTAGAGCACAAGTCTGATGAGGAGCAGCTGAAGGAACTCGGTTTGTTTATCCTGGAGAAAAGAAGTCTGGGATGACCTTACCACCCTCTACACCCACCTGAAAGGAGGTTGTAGTGAGGTGGGGATCAGTCTCTTTCCCCAGGTAACAAGTGAGAGGACAAGAGGAAATGGCCTCATGTTGCACCAGGGGAGGTTTAGATTTGGTAACTGGAAAAATTTCTTCGCTGAAAGGGTTGCCAAGAACTGGAACACCCCTGGAAGTATTTAAAAGACTTGTAGATATGGCACTTAGGGACATGGTTTAACAAGGGGCTTGGCAGTGCTGGGTTGATTGTTGGACTGGGTGATTTTAAAGGCCTCTTGAGCCTAAACAGTTCTATGATTCTAGGCTCTGTTGGGTGTGTTGTCAACATGCAGTTTGGTTTCCTGCCCAGGAACACTGAAGGTACCCCTTCAATTCAAGGCCTGGCCTTCTCCTGAATGCAGCATGGTTAGGCAACTCTGCTGTCAGAAATATTTGGGCTGTTTACTTTCAGTCAGCTAGAGGACACAATGTGGAGTATCAGTCCCCATCTGCACTGATCTTCCAAGAGGTTTGGCGGTCTTTTGTGCCTTGAATCGTACTTCTTCCTTGTTTTTGTTTGTTTTAGAGTATTTACAGAGCAAAATCATGCCCCATTAAGAATTTTCCTTTTTTCTTTTTTCTTAGGAGTAGCAGTCTTTCAAGACAGATTCTGAGCTCCCTAATAGCATTTCACTACACCTTTCCCATTATTGATGATTTTTTTCTTTAAATCAATCTGATCAAAATGTTACACAATATTCCATATAAGGGCTACTTGTTTCTTGTATATTGTCATCAGTGCTTCCTTGTCTCCACTGAAATCACCTTGCCTGATCCAGCCTGGGTTTGCATTTTCCTTTTGTTCATCCTTCTTCTCATGTGAGAAACAGTTCCTTAATAATGCTGCCATGTTATATCTGCACTGTATATGTCTTATTTAATTTTCTTTTATACAATTTCTGCTTTACTAATTACTATGCCTTTCAAGCACTTTACTGAAATAAAATGAGACCTTAAGTATCACACATATTCACAAATAAAAAATAAACAACAAAAACCAAAACCCCTTAACAGGACACAAAAAAACTTTATGTAGACTCTCTTATTAATGAAAACAAGATTAATTTTAGCCAAGTTTAACTAGGGTGGGGCAAACTGTAATTAAATTGCTGTAATATTCCAAGGAATTATGGTGGGGTATAAGGAATCATTCGTACTGTCTGCTCAGGCTACTTAGACATTTTAATTAAACTGTGATTTAAAAGACCACAGGAATGAAATTCAAAAGACTGTGCTCTATGAAGGCAATGAAAACAAATAAGCACTTGTGAGGGGCTCAGTTAGGCATGCTGGTACCTTGAGTAGGCTAAACTCAAATCCCCTTCCTGGTGCCCAGCATGGAACAGTGCTGGCTCCAAACTGGCTCCAGGTTCATCCTCTGTGAAAAATAAAGAAGTGTTTTCCATCCTGAGGTACACAAGGGCTTATGAAACAGATATAGTTTCAAATATAATATAAAATAATGTAGATATAAAAGATTTTCAATTATTCCTGTACCTTGCTTGTATGAATCCTCTTGTTTCTGTGAGATATCTAACTGATGATGTCCTGTCCACTTGGTCTGATGCTTCTTCAGTGCTGACTAAAATTGGCTTAAATTTTAATATAAAAGTACAAAACATGGATTATTTTTTAATAAAGCTTTGCTGTGTGTATTCCTTAAAGACTTGTGGGATGTGATGGTAGTGTTGAAAGACAGAGAAAGCAGTTAAGATGAAATATTTAAAAAGCTATGAAGCTTTTATTTTCACTTTTCTTTGAAAGTGACCAGATGGGAAAACGCAATTATTTAATGACTAATTATTTCTCCTATTAATAACCTATCGACTGTACAATTCAGAAGATCTGTCCACTTTACTCTTTTTTGTGCATTTTTCCCAAGCAATCTATTGTCTTTGGCTTATTTCCTAGCAATAAAATTTGACTACCTTTTTTTTTCCATCCTACTCTCAATAAGGTCAATCTCTCTGTTCACCTGACACAGGTTGTAAGTCCTACTACAATCCTTTTGATCATAACACCAGGATTATTGACAAGCTGTCAAAATAGGGGCTTTTCTGGGCTTCAGTATTGACTATATGCCCTAACAACAAAACAGCAGCATCATAATAATTTCAATTCCCAAACCAACAGGTTGCAGGTCCTAAGCAGTGAACAACTGCCAGACTTAGCAGTGCAGCAGAAATAGCTGTCTTACAAAATGCAGTAAAGTAATAATGGTTGTGAAAAATTATGTTTCAACACAGAGTTTAGAAGAATAAGGACCATCAAGGTTTCTGAAATATGGCACTGCGCAGTTTCAGTTTCCATTGCAGACCTTTTGAAATAAATGGTCTTAATTCCTCTTACTCCTCTTATCCTTCCCTGCAGAAAAGACAGAAATTCATCTCAGTTTTGTAACTTACATACTCTCTATATAAAATAATTTGTCACAAATCAACACAATGTTCTTGTGTTTTTGTGTCTACTAATAACGTCTGCTAACATTCATCAATAAGAAAATTTTAACTAGCAGCTTAATAAAAAGATGGAGCCTAGATGGATGAAGAATGTAAACACCTTGGGAAGCAGAGTCCTTGAATACTGGATGCACTCAAAGATTGATGGCTCAGGACTGTTTCGAGACTCGACTGTAGTTTCCAGGCTCTGTCTGGGAGTTGCTAATGTTTGAATTATCTGTCTCTTGACTACATTCTTGGCCAGGCTACAAGGAGAAAGAGTGACGATCTATGTCATGTTCTCTTATCTTATCTTTGAAAGGAGTCTATTGAAAACCTCACACTGTGTCCTATTTTCCTGACTTTTTGGGTAAATATAAAAGAGGAAGACATCTGTCCACTCTTGTATTGGAAAGACGCAATTAAGTATATCAATAACTGGATGCTACGAAAAACTTGAGCATGTAGTTAAACCAGTATCTAAGGCCTCAGTTTAGCTAATAAATAAATTACTATGGGTGGCCATGTATTGAGTGCTTGACACTGAAACTCAGGCCATCTGGAGCTATAACCTTTATTAATTGCTCAGTTTATCTTTAATCTCTACTTTTAAAAATAAAGATATCATTTTCTATAATGTAGAACTTATGCTGCCGAAAGTGATTTATGTGCTCTGCTTATTCAGAGGACACATACGATCGTAAGGCCAACACATTGCGTTTCCTCGCAAAATACCAAAGTGCTTTACCGACAACCAAGCTGAACAAAGCAGGCCATTCACTGACTTGTTACAGTCTTTTTAAGAGTACCACTAGGTGCAGTGCATTGTAACAGACCATTTTTCCATATGAAACACTAAATTTACTCTCAGACTGTTTCAGAAACATCTCAGCCACATCGTCTCAAGCACAAAGCTACAATAAACTCATCTTGCTTGTTCATAAAATTCCCGGGAGGTTTCCTAGGGTATCAGGCTTTGGCTACCATTTATCTGTACCCTACAGCCAACACGAAACCAGTACGAACAATGCCTTGCATGGTGTAGGCTCATGGAGTGGCTCAACTTCCAAAGGCATTTTATGAATCTCAGAGGCTCGTATGGATTTTACCAAAATAATAATTTTTGAATGGATTTCATCTGTTACCGTCCCTTCACTCAAAAGAAAATATAGTGTTAGAGGGCTCACTTATGAGAAATTATATTTTTCTCAAAAAAGAAACAGTATGGGAAAGCTCAAAGCACTCTTGGGGCTTGATTATGCCCATTGCTACATTGTAGTACAAACTGGCATCCTAAACATTTCTGAGTTGGTGCATATGAAAGTAGATAAAGAGTGCGTAAAAGGAACTAAATTAACAGTATTTGTAAATTAAATCCACTCTATACCCATAGGAAAATTTTATCGAGTTCTCAACTCCTTCCTAATCAATTTGAACCCTACCTTGATGGACTGAATTTTTTTTGGGAGAGGCTAATTTTTTAATTAGCTGTCATTAGCTGTTTTTCACTGATTTTGGCCTGACCACATATTGCAGGCACTGTTGGACTGACATTACCAGGGAGCATCTGGATGATGGTACAAGCAGCATCAGTGACTGAAAAGCCTGATGGTTCTTCCCTAAATCAGTGTCCTCAATGATGAGCTTCTGATGGCAGAGAGATTTTTTAATGAAAGTTACATTTTGGCAGATTTTTTGCTCCCTCATTAGATCTGATGGCCGTGTGTAAAATATGAGCCTGAGTGGGATCTGTTAGTTTACTGCTGTAACCGGGAGGCAATAATATTAGTTTAGCAGGTAAGAACGACTTAATCAGCATTCCTCACAGGCTGGAGAGGAGGAACAGGCAGCTGACCCCAAATGCTTTAAAAATACCCCTGCCAGCAGTGATGTGCTAAAGTAAACACTGAGGGGAAAATGCTGTGAAACGGTTTCATCAAGGAGCAGTGTAATAACAGAGCAGCTCAAGTCGGGGCTAATTAAATTGTTGTAGCTTCCAAAGGGATGGGATTTTTCCAGCTGTGAGCAAGCCGCAATAACAAACTTTCCTTAGGGTGCAGATTCTTTCCTGATTCTTTAGCTTTACACAGCTCAAATGTTATTCTTACTCATGACAGTCTCATCAGATCTTTGGCTTCAGAAATGCTTGCTTGGCTGCATTAGCTATGGAAGAAAGCAAGGCAGGTGAATTAGATAAAGAATACAGTGTCCTTGACAGCAGTGGGGGTTTGGGGGTGAGGGAGGGAGGAGGCAGGCCCTTCCTGGTAGCAGTTTTTCTGTGGACAACTCATGCTAGGAATTCCTCCAACTATATTCAGCCTGAATTTGAGATCCAGATTTTCTACCTTCCTTATATAGTAAATTCTTATTTGTTTCTTCAACCCTTTCAATTTCAGTATTTTCAGGATCGGCTAAAAAAAATCATGCTCCTTTTTTAGATGCTGGGTGGGTGACTTTAATATAGGATGAAAATGTTGCTACAGTGTTGCTGCTCTTTGGCATCACTCCCTAGAAGTAAAGAGAGAAGTAAGTATTTATTAAGGGCTCACTATACATTCTAATAAAGTCAAGAAATTATCATAGAACAATAAAGTGGATAAAAGATGGAGAACTTTTGACTGTAGAAGATCTCTATCTCTATATATAGAGAGAGATAGATATAGATATATATGTATATCTAAATATATACATGCAGATCAATGTAGGATTTAGTTTCTGATTTTAGTCAGCAATTGCATCTGATGAGTAAGGACAGAACAGAAAGTCAGCTGTACTTTCTAAATTATACAGACAGTGGCAGGTCTTCATCCATCATAGTAACTAAGAGCTTCACTCTCCATGCTTTAGTTGATAAGATGTCCAGGACAGGCAGCTGTAACTTTACTCACTTGCCAACCCAGTCAGATAAAGGGCAGTGCAACTCCCTGAAATCTAAGTGACTCATGCTGGAATGAATATGTGCTTGTCATTGGCAGGAGCCTTATACTTTATGTATCTTAATTTCACAAAGAAATGCTGCTGCAATGATGATTTTAAATGAGGTTTGTTGAAGATATCAAGAGGGACAGGTGAGAGCATCAAAGAACCATGGTACTTACTACAGTCTTAATTCCAATTTATTTGGAAGTTTTCTTGTGTTAATTGGACATTTCTATGCTTATAATGTGTTGTGAAAAACTGAAATTTAAGGGAAGATATACAACTAAAGATATCCTCATCTGAAAAATAATAAGTAGAATCAAAACAAAAAAATGCTGTGGAAATTTAGAATTTACTTTAACTGCTAAGAGCTACTAATGCCTTCACAAGAACTGCAAACATGGCAAAACTGATAAAAGGATTCATGTTTCTGCAGTACTTAGCACTTAGGAAGCTAATATGGACTTGTTAAGACATTAAATGCTAAAAGTGCTTCAGGTGCTTTTGATGAGGAGCTTCAAAAGTTGAACCATTTTCCCTCTGCTCTGCAGGAATTTCATAATTTTCATCATTGCCCAAGTCAGCTCACTGTTCAGCAGAGACGTCTGCAGGACCTGGGGAACTGTTTTGACTGCAAATCCCCGTCACCCATGCTTGGATCATGGTCTTGGCAATGACCTGGTTAAGGACTGGAAGGTGCTGTCAGCAGCTCCTCTACTTACTGCTGTTTTCTTCTGACCATTTGTTTGTTTCCAGCTGACTGGTGAGCGCTGAGGGGAGCCAGGGCACAAGTCCCAGTGAGTCTGTAAGGCTCAGGCTGAACGGATTTGCACGACAGTGTTGGAGTTATTAGGGGGGTTAAGGAGAGGTGCTTTCAAATGGCAGTCTTAATGCCTGGAGTGAAATCAGTAGGAAAGTGTAGACAAAACTGGAGACATAGCAGGGCATGATAAAGTGAAACCCAGATTCTCTGTCTCCTTGAAGATTCAGGGTAAGACTGGGAGCCTTCACTCCATGTTTTTTTATCTCTCAGATTTTGCACCAGCTCCTAGAGTAAAGCAGGACAAGTCCACAGGCTGCAAGGAGGATCAGAAAACTCTGCCCTTCAGCGCTGCTGTGCTAGATCCAGAGGCCTGGATCTTCTTGCCTACAGAGTAGGACAAAGAGAAGTGCCAGGGATGCGATCTTTACCTGTTAAATTTCAAGTACTTCCAAAACTGTGAAGACCCACTAACAAAAGGATCAATGAAGTGTTCTGGTCCTCCATGAGAAGTGCACACAACCATACAGGGCTGTGTTTGCTTTCTCTTGCAGGAGAAATGAGCAGTGTGCTGAGAAAATTAATTGCATCCCTGAATGCTACAGATCCAAACTAGATGATTTTTTTATTCTCTTTTCCCAACAAACACATTTAGGCATCACATGGATGGAAAATTCTTATAAGATGAATATGGAAACATCTCCCCCTTTCCCAGTTAGACCTAGTGAGATAATTTGGGGTTACAATGGGATAAGCCTTATAATAGGCTTAAGGCATATCATGCAGGACATCCATGACTCATTAGCTCATTGTTCTTCCCTGATGTACAAAATCTTTCCCTTCATACAAGACATTTCTTAGCTGTCTATTATGTTAACATCTAAGCACTGACTCTTCAGTGTTCATGCCTTATGTAACAGACAGCTTGGAACAGTCATGCAGATAAGTAGGGGATGACTTTACAAGGCTGCTCTTACTTTGCACTATGCATCAACTATTTTCTTCACTATAAGTAGATAAAAGACAGCAAAGGTATAACTTCCAGTGAAATTAGCCCCGCTCTGGATAGCACCCCAGCAACACTTTGGCACAAGAGAAATGTGCTTTTATTCTCACAGAAACAACGTCATAGCCAACAAAACAAAACTCCAGCTGTTCTTCCTCTGTGCTATTCTGCGTTTCTAAGAAATGCATATTTCACCTTTAAAATGTATTGGGTTAATTTTCTGGTCTATGCCACATTAGTAAAACCTCATGTGAAATATGATGCTGCTGTGAGTCATGGTACTTAAGAAAGTTTCGAGTACATATGAGAAAGTTCGAATGAGCCCAACAGCAGTTACCAGAGAAAACACTAAAGAACTGAAACAGCTTTTAAAAGAGAAGATAGAGAAATGAAAAGATAATACACTTCAGTTACACACAGGCATAATGCATAGTGAAAAGTAATGACTGAACCCATCAGCTCTAAAGAAAAATGCGTGGAAAGAATAATTCCTGGGAGGATAATAAACAAAGCCAACACTTTTGGTTTAGGAAGTCGCAGGCCATATTAAGGCAAAAGGAAATTTTGCAGAACTACCTCTGTGCTCAACCTGTTCCTTGATACATCTCTAAGTATTTCCTCTTCCTAGATGAACACTCTGTCTGACCCTGAATGGTTGTGTTTTCATTTGTTTCTGTTGTCTGAAGTAATGTTTTGTGATAACAAATGTACTTAACAAACATGTTGCTTCACCTGCCACTCAGGCAGCCAAAGAATCTGCCCACTGTAATGAGTGGTTTGTGTTCGAGTGATCTATTTTCCCTCTGCTCCAAGGACTGTAAGGAGAGCTGTAAATCTTCATTTTCCCTTTGTGGCTTGCCTGGCCTTCTCCTACATGTATCACATCTGCTTATGAGTTCTCAGCGATCTTCAAGGCTGTTTGCTGATATACAGGGTGCCTAAGCTTTCCAGTCCAGACCTGTATTTTGGAATGGAGAATTTTCTTTTTCAATAGGCTGGACATTGCAGTTTGACAGCAAAAGTACATTTTGGCGCATTCTTGGGTGCTCATCTCATGTCAGTCTTTCTGGCACACTTCAGGAGAGCTAGGATTTCTTTCTGTTCAACAGACAAACTGAGGGAAAAATGTTATCAATAGTTGCAAATGTTTGTCTTATGGGTTTCATACAATTATCTCTAGACCTTTTCATAAAAGCGACCTGGAAATTTATTGTCCAATGCTCTCAGGTCTTTTATATTTCTGGAAGGGTTATAAGTTCATATTCTTATTCACTTGTCTGTGCTTTAGTGCTGCAATTCTTCCCTGGATAAGTTGTCAGTAATTGCAGTCCCTTTCTTGCAGCATATGTCTAAAATAATAGTGCTGCTCTCTCAGAGTGTGGGCTGAAAGCACTCTGGAGCAGCTTGCAGTGGATTTTAAGAAATGCCCTCCAGTGATTTATAGCCATGTTCTATTTGAATGGCTTCCTATTCCTGTAAGAGCTGGGTGAACATTTCATGCAAAAACATCACTGCAAGACATTTCTTTCAATTTGTGTCTACCTTTATTCCATCCATGTTAGTGTCACTGAGAAAAAGACAGGAGGCTGTCCCTTTCATAGGAAGGTGCTTCATGTCTTGCCCTTGTGTCATCATTTTTGTCTTTACCTATTCATTCACATCAAAAGTGTTTTAGAACAGGTCACTAGCTCTCTGACATATAGGATAAATGCATCACATTTAAGAAATCATGGTTGGTTGATTCTTTGGTCAATCAATGCTTCAGAGTTTGCAAATGTCTGTGATTTGTGGGAGATATTTTGAGGTTTTGAGATTGGTTACAGTGTTTCTGAATTGGTTTATTATCTTCACTTGGGGTTTGTAATGATTATGCCTTTCCAGGGCCTGTATCCCAATATTTTCACAAATAATCAACATTTAATACTTATCCAGATCTAGATATCCTGACTAGCTGTTTGCAGGATTTGTGATCCCAGTCTGATGTTGCTGTCCCCCATGTGGGCTCTGGGCTTGTTGTTGGCTGTTCCACTGATCCATTCAAGTCCTGCCTTGCAGACTGTATGTCCGCTCTTCCAGCAGCCAAACTCTGATGTAACCATCACCATTCAAACTGTTGTCTCTGTCCTTTCCCAGATGAAGCCCTTGGAAATAATTTTGCATTTTTTAACTGGCAATAACTTTCACATTGTATTTGTCTCTTCTCAGTGTGTTTCTGCATTTGCTTTTGTAGCGTCTTATAACATCTTAGAATTTCCATATTTATATATTATTTGATGCTCTAGCTCTTGGTCTGACTCATATGATCTACATTTGCCTCTGAGCTTATTTACTAGCTCTGCATGTAGCTCTTAGCTGATTTATTATGGGCTGTCAGAGTGTTCCCATTCATACTTCATGGCCATGATTAATCTATCACAAAATTGGTTCAAGCTTAAAGATTTGAACATTAGTCTACCATTTTGCACAGATTGACAATATACTTATTCTGTACTTTTCCTATGGAGTTGTAAGTACAATCCTTAAATAAGTATCATTTGTCTGGATTGAAAAGACTTTGGTCCATTGCTAGGATTTTACATAGATACTTCTGTTTTCAAGATGGTCAAGGCCCGTCAAAGCTCAAGACAGCTTTTGATGTAACACTAACATAGTTATTCTTGCTTTGTTCCATTTCCATTACAATTTCTTCATTTCCATTTTGTGGTGTGAAAATTTCCATTTGCAAAAGACTTCTCTGTCATAGATGCATGGAGGTGGGGTTTTAATACATCAGTATCATTATGTTTTGACTAATACTTGTGTTTTTCTTTTACTTTTATGCAAGTACTTGTTGATAAATGGTTGAGGGAAAGGTTGTTTTATACAACCTTTGTTTTATACAGTTGGTTCTTGCTTTTCCTGCAGGAGGCAACTTTAGATACTAGTTTTATTGTTAAATTGCTATAAATGAGGACAACACTCAGGTTCTACTCCTGCTTTCATATAAAGTATTCTTTTAAATTCAGGATTTACTGTAAGTAGGTTATTTATAAAACTAATAGTATACAATATGGTGATTTTTATAATGGAGATATCTTTTATAATTTGGTTTATTTAGATTCAGTTTTAATTGGTGAAAGTTGATAGATGTGATTTTTCCAAGACTACTCTTCTCTATGTCCAGTGGCCATACTTTCTTCCCTATTTATTTCACCCTCTTTCCTCTATTGCTTCCTCCAAAAACATCTCTAGTCAATTCCAGACTGGCCATCCTGTGTTTTCTCTCACTCCTAACACCTCTCTTCCCCTCTTCTGGGGAGCTGGAGATGCTGGAACTGATCAGAAATTATGATTGGAGAGTACAGGAAAAGAGACTGATTTTAGTAGCTTGGGATATAGAGAAGGAAACCAGTATGAATTGAAGATTATAGTTTGTCAGATAAACTCCAATGACCAAAAGTAAATGTCATTTAAATAATTGATTTTGGGTAGCAATGACTTCCACCAAACCCCAGATTGTACTACTATATGTTTCACTACTACTGTTTAATGTGGCCTTGGCAGCCTTACAATGTCACTGCTCTTCATTAGCGTTTATACCAGCACAAGTCATTGGTTGTAGTCTGGTCTGTTCTTCTCTTTTGAAGGTCATCTTTATGGATTCTTCATACAAGGCTGACAGCCATCTTTATTTTTTAGTTCACATCAGTCTCTTCTGAAAAACATAACTGCCTGTGATAAACTGTAATCCACTAATTCCATTGACTTCAGGCTGGGAGCACTGATAACAAAAAAAAAAAAAAAAGAAAAAGTTGGCCTAAAATCTTTTTATTACTCAAACTAATTTCTTGCATACATGGCAATTCTGACAAGTTAATTTTTGTTTATTTGAATTGAAGTTTTATGTTATACCGGCACCTATGATTAATCTGTCACTCTGGTCATATAAATTATACAAATTTAAAATTTAGAGCACTCACTTTAAATATAATTTCATCAAACTTCTCTCAGATTGTCCCCAGCAAAAAAGCACTGCATATATTTTACAGCTATTTCTAATATACATCCCCATTAATAGGGAGCACTACAAAAATAAATTGAGGGCATGCTGAGCTCTGAGACAAAATTTAGATGACAGAGAATTGATTTTCTATAAAGCTGAGGGATTTTATAAAAAAAGTAAATAAAATCTTCAGGGAACAATTTGCAAATGAAATATGTGAAATTGGATGTCTCTAAGTCACACATCGATTTTGATTTTCACAAACACATTTGCTTGTCCATGTTGTAAGTGATCATTGCTCAGTCTTCTTGAAGACATTAAAATGGGGTATGATAATTATAGCAACAACATTCATTAGGGCTGGACCTCCTGGAAAGTTGGAGCTGAGAAAGTCTGTGTTTTCTCTTGGAGTTCACCTTACACATCCATAAAAACTGGATGCAATCTATTCTGTTCAGTGGGCGCCAGTAGGAGGCTGATTTGGGACCCTTGTGCTGCTGAACTGTGGAGGATGGAAATGGGACAACCACCTCCTGTCACCTCATCACACTCTCCTGACAGGAAGGCAAGACCCAGGGTATGACATAAGCTGTTCCAAGGGTACGCCAAGAGGAGTGCTGGGTGGGAATAAATGCTTTCATCTTTTTTTATTTGGAGTAAACTATAGAAAGAAAAAATAGATACTTCTGACATGGCCATTATGACCAATATGGCACAGTGCTACAAGATATAATAATTTTTTTCAAAGCTCAGTATCAGCTAAAGACAGTCTACGCATTTTGTTGTAAGAGCTTGTTGAGATACAGTTATCAGAAAAAGAATTTTGAGCCCAGTTTTTCATAACAAATCCATTAAACAATTAAAATTCATTTCAATCTTCTTTTGCAATCAGCCTGTATGTATTCTTTTAAGCAATATTGCTGCCTTGAAGAATATGAAGCAGGAGACAGATTGATGTGGACAGACATGGATATTTATTTCTTTAGTAACGAAGTAATTTGCAGCACTCTAGCTGCTGCTGGCAGAGAATATGTAAGTCATAAAGTGCAGTTAGGTGATAAATTTATTTATAAAGTACCTTAGCCACTTCTTCTCTGCTCACTAATCATTTTCCCCCAGGAGTAACTCTAACTTTAATCCACCAAGTAGATAGGTAAGTGGTATGCAGAGTAGATAAGAACAAATCCTTGTCTCCTGAAAATGTAGGTTTTTCTGCCCAAACTTATTCCAAACTAAAGCACATCATGAATGTGGATCAGTGTAATCTGACATTTGAAAAAAAAAATTCACGACCATAAAGATATTGTTTTGTTGTCCTGAAAGCCTGCAAGTAGGGCCTATATCTCTTCAGAACACGGACTTTTTCAGTTTCTCACTTTAAGTCCCAGAAAGCCTTGATGTCTATTAAAACTCTGATACCTTAAAGCATCTTTGAATTCTTTTTAGATGGCTTTCGGTCCTCTGTGCAGTTGAGTTTCTGGTGAGGAAATCAAATAGCTTTGGAAGAGAAGAGTTAGGAAACAACTATTTCAAGCAGCTCTTTCAGAAACCCTGAAACAGGATTTACTTTTTCTAAATTTCTGGTCCACCTCATGCATTCACAACATATGCTACCATAATACCTTTGCCAACATGAAGCCAAAAATGGAAAAAAAAAAAAAAAACGAAGTTCTAGACAGAAGTTGTTCCATCTTACAAGGTTCAAAGAAGTGCCATTATATCCACTCAGAGAGCTTAACTTTTGTACCTGTCCCTTTCAACTGCTGAACTGTTGTGTCCCAAAGGGCGCTCATATTTATAGGATTTTTAATGTTAAAGAGATGGCAAGTGTTAAAAAAAAAATTAAAACCACTAAACTATTGTTTTGCAAATTGGTTCAAAATATTTTGAGAAGGTAGCACCCTCCTTGTACATCTGAATAGGTTGGTCAGTGCCTCTTCCATCTTTGTCAGGGACTTGGAGTGAAAAAGTGACCAATGTAAGAATTTGTGATAGACTGGATAGCAGTTCTACATTGGCTTCTGGAAAAAAAAAAAACTGGCTTACAGTTGTAAAATTCTACAAAGGGAGCCCTCTCATAAACAGGAGTAATTCTGTTTTCTTGAAAAAGTTTTTTCCCTACTCCCTTTTTCTCATTGCAAACTGTAACTTATATATAGTTAATGAAAGAAGTAGATGTAGCTTGGGCTGTATGTAAGGCAAAGTTTTACAGCAGATCTCAGGTGGAGTGGCTTTCGTTTCCACAGCTTTACCACCAAATCACTCCCCACTCCTGACCATTTGATGAAATACGTGTATGCTGTTTAGTTAAGGAGGTGAAAATCTTTTTAAAAAAAAAAGAATTAATCCCAAGCCTATTCCTTACTGATGAGTGCAGTCATGCAAGAGTGTAGCCTTTTAATGTGAGGACTTTGGTGATAATGTGATAACAGCCCTTCTCCATTGAGAACAAAATGAAGCAAGAAGAGGAGCTTAGTCAGCTGCTTGAGCACTTCACAGCTGTCTGCAGAACCATTAAAAGCATGGCCATGAGATTTTTCTCCCTACACATGTGTAATACATTTGCCACTGAAATACACATGAGTTACCATGATGCCTCCTACAAAACAGGGAACACTTGGGTGTTACAAATCAGTTTCTCACAGGAGGAGGAATCAATTGTAGGATAGCTCTCACTGTAATTAGTTTATTGCCATTATATACTCCATCTGAACATAAACAGTCACTAAAGGCAGTCCTTTATTCCAGGAATCCTGATGTGAGCCTGGCTATCCAATGCCAAGGAATGGTTTTCTACACCAAGGAGAGCATGACAATATAGAAATTTTCCTGCATCTGACTTTGCCCAGGCAGAGGGTTAGGATTGTGTGGGTTTTCTTACATACTCTACTCCTGTGCCAAAAAATCTCGTCTTCAAGGTCTTGTTGGCACCCAGCTGTGCTAGCAGCTAAACAGGGTCAGGGCCCAGGCTGGGGAAATGCCCTCAGGACCAGAGTGGGCCTTGTTCTTCTAGTAGTGATTTATTGGCACATATTACTTTCAGATCCCTGTCACAAATGTCCTGGGACAGCACAGGTACAGCAAGGTGGATCCCTAGTAACTTGTCTGGCCAGACAGAGAAGGGACTTGGAAACAGGTGGCAAGATGAAGGGTTGTCTAAGGTAAGATGGAAAAAAGATGGAGAAATGGAGAATTTGGAGGTTAATAGGAAGGAGGGAGAAGAAAGGAGGGAAAACAGGAGCATTATCGATAATTGTCTCCTCTTTCCATCCTCTTCAGCCTGTTCCCTAAAGACAATCCTATCACCACCCATCCTTATCTACCTTCCCATCCCTTACCAAATGAAGATTGCTGCATTTCTCTTGTAATTGCAGTCAAAATAAATTTTGCACTGCTATCTGAGCACCATTTTATTACTGGCACTGTTTATAAGTTAACAGCCCCACTGAGAGACAGATCCCTGTGCAGTGCCCTCAGGAGCCCTTCCATCAGGGCACAGTCTGGTGATTCCCACCTCTGTGGGACAAGTGGGGCCATTCTACAGTGCAGCTGAATTTCAATAGAGAGGTGAAGTGTTTATGTTTCTTTTTTCCTCAGCTTATTCTATCTTTATTCATGTGGAAATTTTATCATTTTTGTGAATACAGAAGGAAAAAGCACCTTTGAAAGTTTTTCTTTCTTTTTTTTCACTGCAGCTATGTACAACACAAAGACAGAAAAAGAGATGAGTTTCCATGGCTAAGCATAATGTGTATGTTCATTGTAGACCAGCTTCAACCAACACAGGAACAAAATGTTTGCTTTTCAGGAAAACACAGTACTTAGGTATGAAAACTAAAAATATTACACTTTTCCGATTATGTTCTCATCTGGAGGAAAAAATATAACTCTGTATCATTAATCAGATAATAAGTTAAATTGTAAACCAGATCATTAAAATTTGTTTTCATTCTGCAGCTGGACAGCCTTTGTGTTTCTGTAGCCTTCTCTTTCTTCCACTTTCTAATAATTTCTTCAGAGACAAATTTCTTAATGAGAAATAGGCAGACATAAATATATAGCTTTGTTTTGATCCAAAATTTCAACTGTGGGTGGCCAGAAACTTCTTCAAAAAAAGATCCACTTTATATTCCTCACTAAGTGCGGAGTAGTGGAAAATCAAACCACTAACAGCAGTTTTACTAATTTTAATGTGATAAAGTCAAATTTATTACTCTAATTTGAAATCATTACAGTGATTCCCTCTGAATTCCCTCTGAATCTTCTTCTTCATAAGACTTTTTGGCAAATGTGCCAAGGCCTTTCATTAGCACAAATTAGAGCAAATGCAAGGATTTGCACTTGAATAAATTTTCACGGATGCATGAAATTGCATGGCCAATAATTGCAGTCAGCTCAGTTATTTCAGCAATTATACTGTGTGCCAGAGGAAATCAAACCAGTAGAAACTCTGATTTGAACAGTTATCCACAAACAAAGCAGGATCTTGCTGTACTCAAATGAGAACCCCAAAGAGAAAAAACCTTGATAAGTTTACTTTTGTGATCTGCATCTCTGGACCTCATAAACCACGCCAGGACACAAGCTCCATCCTGGCACAGGTTTTCAAGTGACACTGCCCCCATGTCTGTAAAACCACGACTCATTGAGGGACCTTTAGAGTTTCTGCAACACTTTTCAGAAAGCTGAGATTTCTACAGCCTTGAATAGTAGTTTTCATTCTGTTCTCCAAGATTTTGAGCTGAGAGTTGTTCTTTGTCCCGCATCATTGCAGGTTGTGTAGTGCTGATGCAAACTGTTAAACAGCTGCTGCGTTCCACAAGAGAGCTTCTCTTCTACTGCAGTAATGGGACTGAGACACAAATCCTTACAATTAACAGACAAATCTGAATAACAAGGAACCAGCAGATGAAAACACACAAATTAGCCAGACAAATAAGTGCAAGCAGGGACCACAAATCCAATGCACAAGAGCAACTGAACCTCCTCACTCAGCAAATGCCGGGCTCAGGTTCAGAGCAGGGGAGTTCCTATGAGGAAAATGGGAAAAATGTCAAGGCCAGGTTGGATGGGGCTTTGAGCCATCTGCTTTAGTGAAAGGTGTCCCTGCCCATGGCAAGGGATTTGGAAAGAGATGATTTTTAAGTTCCCATCCAACGCAAACCACTCTGATTCCATGAAAGTGTTGGTTCACTGGCAGAGCCCAGATCTGTCAGACGTAGTTCTGCAACAGCCATCACTCTGCCCTGTGTCACAAACCAACCAGGTAACTCACCATCTGCCTGCATTCCCACCTGCTAGCCAGGCAGAGCAGTCTGAGTGGGCACTGAGTGATACTCACATGCATCCTGGTGTCTCTGGACTGCTGGAAGTGTTCCCCATAGCTATAGACACAGATCTAAATGCAGTCTGGAGCAGTCTCAAGTATTCTTTAATTATTCTTGCCTGCAGCTCAAGTCAGGGACACGTTGTGTAGGCTCTGATATTGAATCAGTTAGCCAAATCTCTGGTGCAAAGCAGCCATGACAGTTACAGAGAAAAGCAGTATTAGAGAGAAGAAAAAGCAAACTGAAATTAAAATAAATTAGCAAACAAATATAGGGTTTAAAGTGTCAGGGAAGCATCCCTTCATCCCAAAATACTGACTGAAATGGAAAGAACCTGAGTTACTTTGCCGTGGGCTTCAATCTACCTAATTACCTTACCCTTAATTGCCTGCCAGGGTGGAAAACTTCAGAGGATATGTGTGCTCAGTGATGTTCAGGCACCCAGGGAGAGAATAAAATCAGAGGCCATGGTGTAAGGAGCATCTGTGGTTGATTCTAACATGAGGACTAAGAGTCTGCAGGAAACATTGCTGTGAACATGCCTGGTGAGGCCAGAGATGAGGAGACATGGCCTGTCGGGCTGAGCAAGTGAAAAAGGCAAAAATAGTGGTTAAAGTGATGTGAGAAGAGTAGATATATGCTGGTTCACAGGGTTTATCAAGTGTGCTAGACAGCTCCATTCTCCAAAATATCCAGCCCTTCTGTTTCGAGGACTGTAACTGGACACACCGTTAGGGATAGGAAAAATGAGGTCATTTACTGTTGGTGCTGTTTATTCAGAGCTCCATTCATTCAAAAATTATCTGTGTGTGGGGCCAGTGCTTCTCCCTGAGTTATTCTAACTCTTGGAGGAATGACCTGTCTAGGCTATTACACTTGCACTATTTTACGCTGCCTTCTTTATCTGGTACCATGTTCCTTGATGAAATTATTTATTTTTTTAAAAGTAGAAAAATATTTGTTTCAAAAATCATGAGCAGGTGTAAATGAAGGTACGTGAAAAGTAGTATCTTGGAAAGGAAACATATTGTGCAAATGTACTTTTACAAGTGTCCAAAAATCCACTTTTCATTGCAATAACTCAGATGAGGCTTCTATACAGCATCTGTACAAAGATAAATGACTCTTTCTACTATCTGCAAGTGATTTATTGTCTCCACACTGCTACATTCTATAATAGATGCAATTAGGATTAAAATAAGGTTATGTATAATTACTAGTAATGCTCAGCATTAGTACCAGTTTGTCCCACCTCTGTATGTCAACCCCAGTATTTTAAAATATAATGAATATCTATCTCATAATTAACTGCTATTATTGATATCAAAGGGAACAATCCCAGAGTTAAGATGAAAAGATATTCTGCAATAGTTCATTAACATTTGTTTTTCTTGTCTATGGACCAAAATCTAAAGGACTTTCTCAAAGATGTCTTTACCAGAACATAGAACAAGCATCTCAGTATTTTATCTTATAAATATGACTTCCATAATTACAGGTAATTAGGGATGTAATTGAGATTTATCTTTCAAAAAGCAACATTAGTACTTACTGGTAGCTCTGTTCTTCAGCAACCTGTTCTCCAAATTTATTGTGAGATTTCAAGTCACAGTGAATGCTGATATGTAGTCTTTTAAGCATATTATGGTAGAAATCAAATAGAATAATCAAATGTTGTCCAGAAGTGCTGAAACCTGCAGAGGTCATTCAGTTGACATCTTTGTAGTTTTGCCTCCTGCTCTGTATTTCTTCATGTCCTGTACAATCCCTCTGAAGTTCACTCCTGCTTCCACTGCTGCAAACTTGAGTGGAAGAAGGTAATACACTATAATTAATGGTACACTCTTTCTCTTCAGACTGTTTCTATAATGATAAGCATACTGAGAGTCCTGACCCAGAATAGATCTGGAAGCTATCAAACAAATATGTTTTCAAAAAACTCCAAACAATAAAAAGTGTTCTCCATCGCCACGTGTTTCAGTTTTCTTTTCTTCCTATAGTGAATCTTTTTTCATGTTAATTTAAGGATCCTGCTGTTTTAACTTCTTGAAGTTACATATTTGAACTTATCTTCTGTTACACACTGCATATTTTTCCCCTACATGTCTGCAGGAGATTTGTACATAGAATGAATGATAAATGCAACGAAAAGGAGATACACAGCATGGATTAGGGAAGATCGTTTTCATTTTGGATGATTTCGAACAGACCCTGCAGTAATTGTAAGCCCTGTAGATAAGTTTATAAAAGTCTGAATTTCAGAGCAATGCCTATCAGTCTGATGATGATAATGGAGAAGAATGCAGTAGCCCTGGCCTCCCACATGACAAAACTCAATTGGGGCCCTTTTGGTGCCAGCTGAAAGGCTTCAACAATTTTAAGAAAGGAAAAGATACAGAAATAAGAGCTAACACCACAAAAAAACACCGTATTTTTTTTCAAGATATCGCCTGTTGATATCAGACAGAAGATAACAAATGTAAACAAACAGGTGGGATTGATTTTCCTAACGCAGTCAGGGAATGGGTTCAGTTTATGTTCATAAGAAATAGGGTGCCTACATAAAGGGGTACAATTCAGTTGCCTAAACATTAGAACCTGCTGCTGTTTGAGGTCCTTGAGGTTATTCTACAAGATTTCTTACTGCTCCTTCTATAAATCCCATGTCCTTCTGTAGGACATCTCAGAAAACAACAGGTTCCCATTTTTTAGGATCATGAGTTTCAGTTTAGATGTCAGCTGAGCTAAGCACCCAAATTTCCATTGCAGTTGATGAAGAGTTAGCCAGTGCAATCCATGCAACGCTTAGAAAACTACTTAAGTGTCTGATCAAGAGACATCTTATTTTGGGGTGAACTGAACGGAACTAAACTGCCTTGTGTCTCCAGTGGATGCACGGAATTAATTTCTGAGGACTAGCATTGGACCTGATATAGCAGGTTCACATGTAAACACCTGCGTTAGAGAAACCTTAATTTAAAAGTCTTGTCTGCAGTAAAGTCTGATCTATATTCAGCGTTCAAAAGAAAAAGGGTCAGTTGAGGTACATTTGCCAGGTGATTTGTCCTCTAGAAGGACATATCCTGTAACTTATGGAGACATGTTCAGACTGACTTTTAGACATCTGAGGTCCAGTAGCGTGGATCGATTTGCCTTTGTGATTTGGAAAGTTAAGGTGCTACAATAATATAACACTGAACAAGACTCAGAAAAATATTCCAGTAGAACTGAACTGTTTCTCCTTCTGTTGTAGGGTTGTTGATGACAGCAACACAGATAGAGATTACCTCTGAGGGAGAAATCCACAGCTGTAGTGGATCTATCTCTGATCAGCACTTGTTAACTGAAGGCAGAGTCAGCTTTATGGTCTGTTTACATCTGCAGAACCATGTTCTTTTATGGTGCAGTAATAAACATATTGTACTCATCTCCCAAGATTTACCACCATCTACTGGTTGTTTGCAGTTGGTTTTCCCAAGGTTATTCTTAGTGATTTTAAAACATTTCTGCTTGTGAGCATGTGTCAGACAAAGTGATTTACAGCAGCCTTTACCCAGATCATAGCACATTGCCATAGATCCTTTGCCAAGGCTTCTTGACCTTTTTTATTTACGGTGTCCAGGTTTGAAGGATTACTTACATGTACATTTTGGTTATTGGAGATAAAGACCCTGACAATTTCGTTCACACACTGCTAACTTTACTGAATTGTTCTCTGTGTCATGGTGTACAGCCTATGCTATGAGAAGGACACAGATTTTTGATGAAGACCAGTTATTCTGTTTTCTCTGAATTAAAACCTGCATGTGTCCAGATTTCTACAGAAAACTCACTGTAAAATTTGTCATCCATCTTTGGGCATGTTTCCAGCTAAAAAGGACAGAACTTCACTGGTCTTAAGTCAGCATCCTTCTACTGCAGAAACCTCAGGCATAATAGTTTATGTTCAGAGACGATCTAATTCGGCCTTTGTAATCTGTGGCACCATAACTGTGCCCTTCTCTCAGCTCTACCACCGTGTGGCACTCCCTGGAGAATAAAACAGGGGTTTTGTTGCCATAAAACCCAATAAGAACAAATCTGAAGTAAGGCAGACAAAATACCTATATAAGAACCTTAATGAGAAATACATTCAGGGTTCATTAAAAAGTATTTGTCATTGCCCCTGCCTCTGAGACACAGCCTGGGTTAACCCTTAAGAAGCATCCATGTTTCCATTTCCTCTTCTCACTTTGACTGAGCATGTACTTTTCACATCCCTATCGCTTCTAATTCAGCAACTAAGCTGAAGAGAATGAGGTTTATGTCTTGCTGCATAGTGCAGGCACAAAAGCATACAAAGCAATGTGTAATGAAGCACAGTCTCACTTAAAGCTAGCACAAAACTGCTCTGTCCAGAAACAAATGGGGTCAGAGCTCCTTTTCTTTGAAGCAAAGGAAAAGAATTTATGTCAGGGCTCAAAATGATGCAACTTATTTCTCCCATTCATCTCTGAAATTAGGCCTGCCCATTGCAGTGGCTGGTATTAAGCTGTGTAAAGACTCATCATATTGCCTGCCATTTATCACACACTACCTGCTCCTAAATGACCCCTAAAGGGAGGCACAGCCAAATCACAGAGGTACTCAAAATCTTGCCAATATTGATTCAGTGATAAGGTAGTAGATATCAGTGTTAGATATCACTTCACTGATATTTATAGACACCTAAATCAACAAATTCCATCTAGACAGATTTTATTCATGGTAATACCACAAAATCTTTGTTATTGAGCTATTTATACATTTATTTATTTAACTGAACATCCAGCATTTTACCCATAGCCAGTCCCTGTTATTTCCCATTTAAAAATACAAGTAAATGCATGAAGAAAATAATTCTCATCTTTAAAAGTGTATAGATTTATAGCACATTTTGGACAGGAGCCATAGCCTACCCCAGCAGAATAATAATCTATCACAGTAATGTTGGCTGGAAGTAAGTCAGAGAAGAAAGACTGAACAGGGATGCTGACCTGTACTAATAAGACTTCAGCTGTTTGCCTGTGAGCACAGAAGCACGTGTAAGTATGTAGTATAATCATCTTAACAGTATCTGTCATGCTATACTTTGGAAGGGCAGGGTATAAAGGATCTGTTCAGCTGGTTTGCAAAAAAAAAAAAAAAAGAAAAAGTCGATTCTTTATAGTCAGCAGAATTCTTTACAAAACTTCCCAAGGAGAAAGCAGATGCTGAGTAGCACAAAATTAATCTTGTAACATACTAGCTATAAAGTACAGTAACACAAATCAATATTGCAGCCCTAAACTATCAGCTGCTGAGCATAGGAATAGTCAGCTGTATTGTGTAGGACACATGCTCGGCTCTCTGGTTTTTCACCACAGGTTTCTTTTTTAGGTCCTGAGTTGGTACCTGTTGGAAACAGGTGGAAACAGTGATAGAAACATGGCTTTGGATCAAGCCCTCAGCTGTGGATTTATACTGACCAGTAACTGAGGAATACTGCAGTTGAGTCAATGCTGCAGTGGAGGGTTGCTGGTCATGATATCCTGCACTGGTGCCAAATTGCTCTGTGTTAGAGGAAAGCCAATCACTTCTGAACCGTATGATTTCAACACAGCAAAATCTGACCCTCTGAGTGTAAAAACTGCACATGGCAATTATTCGCTTCTGCAGGAAATGAACTCACTCTGTATTTAACGCTTCTGTCCAACAGCAATTAGGTTACTTTTATAGCTGAGTGTGTAGCTCTTAATGCAGCAAACCCACTGCCTGTGGCAGCCATAGCTTACAAGTTCAGCTGCAGAAGCACAGGCTCTTTCTGGAGACACAGGCTTGAGCTCTTTTGCAGTTGACTGCAAAAGCAGCTGTGTTCTGTGGCAGTCCAACTCACCAAAGCTCGGGGAACAGAAATTTGTTACATGAATATTTTGTCCCCGAATCCTACTTTTCATTTTGGTTTGCGGCCAGCCTTCTCAGTCCCCATATTTAGCAAGTGAAGGCATGAAAAAGGCATTCACCACTGCAACTGAAACAGTTCAGGCAGCAACATCTCCTCCTTGAACTGCTCATCTTTGAACATGGTGGATAAACACAACTGCTAAATCTATCTGTGGTTTAGTATGATTCATTTGATGAGGTCCCTTTGGCCCTGGTCACAAAGCCTGATACCCTCAAAAGCATCTCCAATTCTGCCTTCTGAACGTCTCCAACATCTTCTACATGATATGATGCTCTGCTGTATCCTTCAGCTCCTGATGTTTTGGGATGACCCACCAAAGCAGCTGGATAAAGTTGAAGTAGAGTTAAACAAAATATAATATCTTGGCTTCTGGAATCTTGGAATGGGTTGTTCAGAGAAGCTGTGAATACCCCATGCCTGGAAGTGTTCAAGGCCAGATTGGATAGGGCTTCGAGCAAACTGTTCTAGTGGAAGATGTCCCAGCCCACGGCAGTGGGGTTGGAACAAGATGGTCCCTTCCAATCCAAACCATTCTATGATACTACAAAAATGATCTCTTTCAATGAGCCTGATTGGTCACAGATTTTGGCTGTAGTAAAAGTGTACATAGCACAGTAGGTCAAATTGAATAATCCCTTGCAATATTCCTCTTTGATTACTTTCTAGTGAGCAATGGTTCTGATGTAAAGGTTTTTCAAAGTATATGTTTCCGCTGGTGCCCCCCAAATCCATTCTGTCATCTGCTTTCATTCAGACCTCACACTGGACAGGGGCAATATGAGTTCTCATTACCACGCCTTGGTGGGGAGCCTCTAGCACACTCCACATGAAACCTACACAGCTGATGAGGAAGGACAGCCCCAATGAAGCCCTCTATTTGGTCTGTATCAGCCATTTATTATCTCCGGTGTCCCACTCTCTGTCTTTCCATTCTATACTGGCTGTGTCATGCCTTTCCCATAGGAAGCCTTTTCTAATAAACCAGCAAGGCTAAACTTTAAATTGAAAAATATATAAAGCTTATATAATAATTCTCCTTAATCAGCATCTGCTGATGAGTTTTATATTTTATGACACTTTCTCAGTTTATGTTTACTTACCATATCTATAAAAATGGCCATAAATCCCATAAATGTTCAGCACACAGATGAGGGTTGCTGTGAATTCCAAGATGCAGCTCCTGATTATATAGCACACAGAAGGATGAAGAACACATAAGTAACTCACTGCAAAATGGGAGCCATCCTTGGGTACATATTTTTTGTTCTTTGTATCAGTGCTATGCAAAGGCAATTATGTTTATTGGTGCTTTATCAAGCGCTCTGGCAGGAAGATGCAGAGACGTTTGGAAGGGTCATGCTTCATTTGTCTGCTAGTACCTGGCTTTCAAGATGTTTCAGACACAGAGAGAACTTAAAAATGATTCTCTCTACTTTTCCCTGCACCCCATTATAGTACTAGTTCTCTGAAAAGAACAGATTTTATAGTACAATTGCTTATCTTGGGAAGAAAAGAAACGGTTTAGCTTGACACTATTTTGCACAAAGCTTCCCAGAATTCTGTAAAACTGTAAATCTGGTTTCCTGAAAAAAAAAAAATACATTTTTAAGAGAAAGCAAAGTTTTGAAAGAAACTAGGAAAAGAAAAAAGAAAAATAAAGAAAATATCCAAACTCTGAACTTCAATATTTACTCAACTTTGTTTTAAATCCTCCTTGAACTTCCTGAGTTCATGCCAACTCAGCCAAGTGTAGTGCTGCATGGCAATGTTTCAATATGTAGGACATCAGCGTTGCAGAGGATGCCAGGATATACCCTTACTTTTGTGGTCTTTCCAATGGCTCCTGTCCCTGCCATCTGTCCCTCACTGTGACCACTTCGCTCTGCTTCCAGAGGAGCATTAGCAGCAGTGACCAAAATCATAAGCAGGGCTCAGATACACTTGTCTTGTCTGTGTTTCTGCCTACGGCTCTAGGTTTGAGTGGAAGCTGGGAAAATAACACAGAATAATAATTGTGTTCTAATCTATAATTCTCACTGTGTTTTGCAATAGCAGCTCCTTGTAGACACACCATTAGAGGCACACAGGTGCGTATCTGCAGTTTTGTTTACCCTTCAGAATGTAATATTTGATTAACTTTTTATTGGTTTTTCTTAATTCGTTCCACCTGATCCTTTATGACTTGCATGGATTTAATGTAATTTTAACATGCCTGAAGACCACTGAGGAACAAAATTGCCAGAAAAGAGCTACCACTGCTAGATTGTTATCTGTCAGATTCAGTTGGTCACAGACTTTTTAGCTAGAATATAGTTTTTGCTCTTATTCATGACTATTCATGAATAATTTCCTCTGTATATTCCTTATTTAACTGAATAGAGAAAGTGAAAATATTTACATTTTAAAATTTTAAATTATGAGCCGTTAATTGAAATAACACAGCCAGGCTCACGTGATTAATTCATATATCAATCAACCACCTAGTCATTGTTACTCAAATTACCATTGGGAGTTTTCTTTTTACTCTGAATAGGAAGATATTATTGCTTAAATATGTAAGTGCAAACACATTTCTAATTTTTTGTCACAAATACAGACAACGAACACCACACCATCGGGAACACTGCTCTTATTATTTTAGGAATTGACATAGCCTGTGCAAATACAGAAAAAATTCTAACTGGCACATTTAGATAGTCTCATATTAAAGAAATATATAGGCCAACGATGGATAACAGCCAAGGACATTAAAATATATAATGTCTGTTCCCAAAAGACATCAGTTAATTACTATGTAGAAATTCAGTGAATGTATCGTATTGTCCTGAACTCAGTTTTTATTAATATGACCCTTAGTCTTGATTTGCATTGGATGCTGGAAATGGCAGGTCAATAAAAACAGAAACCTGTGGGTTGCTTTTGCAAATATTGTAGAAGCTTCATCACTGATTAACATTTCATCACAGTAGTCTGTCATCAAACCTTCTCGTAGGCATAAGATGAATATGCTCCCCCCCATCCAAAACTACTTATGCTTATCCAAATTTGTTTCCACTTCATCATTTTTGCATTAGCGCTGAACTTCTGCCACCATTGAGCAGGACCCTGAGGAGCCAGATGTACCCAATGCAGACAACAGGAGCTATTCTTGAGAGCTTATGATTTACTCCTCCATCTTCTGCCAATGCATGCCCTGCTGCTTCATCAGGGAAAGAGGTGCAGCCTCCCTCCTCCCCAGATCTCTTTGGACAGCAAAGACTTGACTTTTCCCCTATGTCACATCTGTAATTCGGTTCCCAAGACTGACAGCAGTGTACCCTAGGTGACACACAGGCCTTGAGAAAGCAGACCTGTGGGAGCTGCCTTGTCCCTGGTACGTTCTGGGAGTGTTAAATGGGGAGGATGGAGAGCTGGAGGCCAAGTGGGGACTCAGGACCCTTCTAAGGGGCTTCAGTATCTCAGTGTCTGGGATGATGCCCATCTCCTGTGCAGGGCTGTGTGGTTTACAGGTCTGCATCTCTAGACTTACCCCAAGCCAGCTTGCTTTCAGCAGCTGGATACATCAGTCCTAGGGTTTCTTTGGTGTGGGGTTTTTGATTTTGAGTTTGTTTGTTTTAACTGTAGTCTCTGAACCCCAGAATATCGATGAGTGATTACTGAGGGTTTTATAAAAAGTAGCTGTGAAAACCAGAACTTCCATCCACATTCATCATTTGTGCCCCCAGCTCCCCTGGGAAAATGGCAAGGGTTCTGCTGACCAGAGAACCCCCTGTCCTCAGGGCTGGTAGGGCCTCTGCCACCAAATGCTGCTCCTGCTCCCTTTCCTAATGGCTCTCCCTGTGCACAAGGACTGTTGAAACCCCTTGACCCCACCTAGTGTATTATCCAGATGTGTCTTTGACAATCGTGCCTCTAATTCTTAGATGACAAATACACAAAACCACTAGCTTTTTGTTAATTTTTTTGCAGAATACATTTAGATCCCAGTAACTGAAAACAACTTGTACATTACAACCTATCCAGAGATGTAGACAGTTATGGGGTGTCCAAGATCAATACCAATTCACAGAGGATGCTACCCAGGACCTGATGTTAGAAGTTTCATTTCTGGCTTTAATGAAAACTGCATTCTACATTTGGTGAACAAGATTTCTTGCAGCAATAAACTGCACTTTTTACAGCATGCCTCTGCTGTGGGAGCAATAAAGCAGTAAGCTCCACAGCTTGCTCCCTCACAAGAGAAGTCCCAGGTTATTAAAACAACTCTACCTGCTAGCTGTACAAATAATTGTTCAGTAGTTATTTAATAACTGTTAAATATAATTAATGTGAATATTGATATAAATATTCAATAAACAAAATGTTAATCTTATTAAATATTAAGCAATTTCAAGAGTGTCCTGGGAACTTAATTGGCCTTGATAAAAAATTAATTCTTTTCCTCTGTAACACAAGGCATGAACAAATGTTCAGCTGTTTTATGTTAGAGAACTCAGCTGGTTTCAATGAACTTTAAAAATCCAGCTTGCTACATCACACTTTGAACTCATTGCTGATGCTCAGGTATGAAAACAGGTATAAAAATTTTTATTGATTGCATTTTATTAGGAAAGTCTGAAATGCTACCACAGGCTAGCAGAGAACTTAATATGTTATGTTGAATGTCTCCGTTACCTTATCATTTCTGTGGGCCTGTAGAAGTGCAAGTGCTCTTGTAGTAGCTTGACACACAGCAACAGAAATGCATCCAGATCATACATACACAGACAAAACCCACATTGCTAATGTGTTTGTCAGGCTGCTCACTCAACAACCACCAGTGTAAAACAGATAGGAAAAGTCACAGATCAGCAGGAATTCAGGCAGAGATCTTGGAGTGCTTCTAGGACAACCCCAAATTATCTACATCATAGAGTCATAGAATCGTTAAGGTTGGAAAAGACCTTTAAAATCATCAAGTCCAACCATCAACCCAGTGCCGCCACCATGTTCACCGCTAAACCGTGTTCTCAAGTGAGTTCTCAAATGACGTATTCCTGCATTTTTTGAACACTCTCAGGAGTGATGATTTCACCACTTCCCTGAGCATCCCTGTTCTGCTGCTTGACAGCCCTCTGTCTTTCATGAAGACATTTTTCATAATATCAAATCTAAACCTCTCCTGATGCAATTTGAGGCCATTTCCTCTTGTCCTGTCACTTGTTACCTGGGAGAAGAGACTGACACCCACCTGGCTACAACCTCCTTTCAGGTAGTTGCAGAGAGGGATAAAGTCCCCCATGAGCCCTCTTTTCTCCAGACTAAACCACCACAGCTCCCTCAGCTGCTCCTCATAAGACTTGTGATCCAAAGATCAAGGCATCATACAGTAAAGAAACAAGCTCATACACCTTCCCTAGGAAATTCTAGTATCTTCACATCTGAAGTACTGTGATTGCATGCATGATTATCAGGAAACTGTGGCAAAATTAGAGAGCATTTGGAGTAAAGCAGTAAAATTGCTCTAGCAACGCAAAGGTTAAATTATAAGATCAAGTTTAAAAGTTCAAAACATGAATAGATTGAGGTAAAAAAATGTGGTTTTAGTAATGTGTAAAATTGATCGGCTTATAAAATCATAGAGATGTTGAGTATTTATTTAGTAAGGTGCACAAAACAGTAATTAGGGGTAATGGGATACAAAGAGGAAAGATTATGTGTTGGACAGTTATCAGGATGTGTGTCAAAGCCTAATTCATTAGGTTGTGAAAAACACTAATGCTGAATATGGTGGAACATTAACATTTTTCAAATTAAAGGTATACTGGGGAAAGCACAAAAAGTAGTCTCAGGAAAAAACAGGCTGTTCTGACACCATTTTTTGCTATTGTTTTAACTGCAGCTGTATAAACCATCACTCCGGAGAGAAATTAATTTACACGGGTACAAATGGGAGTGATGCCACCAGCCAGTTCTACAGCTAGAAATGATTATAGCTGGGTCCAGTTCTCCTACAGTTAGATTTAATCAGAAGTGCTTATATAGTTGGGCTTAAAATATTGATCCTCTGACCCAAGTTATCAAGCACTCTTCAGTTCCCACGTGAATTGTCTGTGTTGCACTCAGTCACAGCCCTGCCAATGGCAGTCAGTGATGGTGCTCCATGGAAATGTCTGGTAACAGCAATACAGCCACAGCTCCAAGGGGCAGGACGAGCTCAGGCACCCTCTCTGTGCCACCCAGTCATAACCTAGGAGCTGGGCCAGTTCAAGCAATCTCAGATCAAAGCTAAGTAGAATTAAAAACCCCACTGTGATCTTCTGTGCCTCTTTGCCAGTGTAAGCTTTTTGCCAGCAATGAATCAAAGAGAAGATGACAATATTTTTTCTCCACTAAATATTTTTTTCAGCAGAAATACTGCTTTGAATACTCAGTAGACAGATTCTATTTAAACAACAGAAAATGAAAAAGGTTAAAATTAATAATGTAAGGGGTTTTTTTTTACATTTATGAAATTAACTATTTTTTTTAAAAATCATTATTCAATTTTAAATTAACAACAATTGTTTAAAAAATCTTTATGTTAAAGGTTAAATAATCCACAAATGAAGCATTTCATCATTTATTCTGAAGTCAAGCAAAACATTCTGGTTTATCCCACAATGAATCCTCTATTATTTATGCAGCTTTAATTCTGAATCACTGCCTCTAGCTAGGATGTGCAGAGTTTTGCTAACAGAACTTCTCCTGGTGTGCAGGCAAGAGCTGATTTTCTGTCTAGCAGATCAATCCCTTAAGTAGCTTTACCCTTTATCACCTTGGAAAAGGATCAGTGCTAAGCATAGGCCAAACATTTATTTTTCATAAGTAATAACCTTGTGGTTATGGTGATCATATGAAACATGCTTTGTCTTTTTACAGGTATCAAGGGGAAATGCAACACTGATTTATATTTTGTTAAACAATGCTGCTGACTGCTTTGTAAACAGAAACGCTCAGATGATCTGAACACACCTGGGAATATATTCATCACTGGGCTTGTAGTATTTTACCATTTCCAGGTCTATTTTAAGTTATGAGCATATGCAGAATCTGGGATATGGTTTCAGTGGGAAAGTAAGCACAGCAGATTGATGGGAGGTTTGCAATTTTCTAGTCACTCCTGTAGCATTCTGTTGAGTCTAAATCGGCATCCTCAGGCTCCTGACTGGAAGTGCTATAAAGAAATGAGTCGCAAGGAATAGTTAGAACAAATCTGTGGTACTTGACATTTTGTCTCAAATAATTTTTTTTGCTCAAATTGAGTAGTGTTTGCTTTTGGAAGCCTAACATACAAAGTCAGATACTATCTCACAGGCATTCAGAATTAGATACAGACTGTCTAAGGGTTTCCCAAAATACTATAACTGATCTTTAGGTGGTTGCCTATTTATAGTATTTAATAAAATAATTGAAGAATATAAGCTGGGTGTAATATCAGAGAAGTTTTCATAGTGAAGTTGTGCTTTGATTGAATTTCCATGTTGAATTGTTTCAGTATTTGTGTAAAGCACAAAGCAAACCAGCCACACTTTGGCATCTGATAATAAAAATCTGTGACTTAGAGTAAATAATAAAAAGTATTCTGCCTACTCACTGCAAATTAAATACAGAGCAGAAGCTTTAGGATGATGTATGTAGGAATAAAATTCATCAGCTAGCACTCTACATATAATGTCTTGAATTAAATCAGCATTTTGAATGGATAAAATGATACACAGTGGCCAGTTCAGCACTATGGCACGAATTTCCTTTTGTTTCTGCAATGAAGCATTTAAAGGACATTCTAAATCAGAGCAGCCACAAGGCTGAATAACCTGTGGTTTTGAACCAGCCTGTTCTTAGTCCTTGATGATAATGCAGGGAGTGAAACCAACAATATATTTAGAAGAGAAACATGCCTCATGCCTCAGCCTGCACGTATTGTCTCTCTGTCAACATCTCAGACAAATGCCAGCATGTCCCTATTTTATCAGAGAGTTTTCAGGCACGTGTGTGTTAGCAAATAATCTAGTAACAACAGATGTACTGTAATTATGACTGAGCTGATTAAACTTCCAGGAAGAAATTACTACTTTTTCTGTAATGGTTATTTCCATTACAATTCAAAACTCAGTACTCGATTCAGTAGGAGTCCTGCAATTGAATAGCAACAGGATTGTATCCTTAAGTGGACAACATACATTGCTAATTGCTTCTTAGTGCTCTGGTAGGAAGGCAGCCTGTAGTCCTGACACTGGACACTCGGGTACTCTTACTGCTCTTCAGAAGAGGCAGCCTCCTTTGATGGGTCATAGCAGTCCTACACTTGCCAGAGTGTTCCTGCTGCAGAATTCAAAGGTGCAGTTTGACAGCTCCTGCTAGAGGTCTCTATTATCTCTCTTTGCTTCTATTAAACTTCCTCAGGAAAGCAAAATTTTCTCAGCATCAGTTTCCACCCAAGCAGGTTCACAAAGAGTATCACCAAGGGAGCAGGCTGTGCCTTCCTCAGGCCATGCCACAACATGTCACATTTCAAAGGACCAAAGCAGAAAAGAATAAAGCCTTAACACTGAAGTCAAGCAAGGACTGGCCTCTTCCTGAACCTTCTTAGCACATTCTCCAGTGGTACAGCAAATGAGGCGGAAATCATCCTCAGGGTGCTATTTAAAAATGAACACAGTAGAAGTGACTTCTTACTTAGAGAGGGTCCTTATCTACTGTGGACCTCAAAGCCCAGGGGAAGCCTCACTCCACAGTGAAGGAATATTTCTATAGAATAAGCTCTCAATGAAGTATTTTCAATCTGCCAGCCCTTTCCCATGATATAACCAGTAGACAAAATTGACAGTCTTCTTTATGGTTCACACACTTTTAAAACATAGCCATGGCTTGTATCTACAGAGTTGTTGCTGTATTGTGCTATGAATTTTCACCAAAACCAAAAGAAAAACTTCCTTCTGCTAATAGTCTTAAAATAGATTACATAAATTGGATCACTGAGCCACAGGAATAGAAGGAAAAGGAATAGCAATAATTCTGTGCTGCTGAATTCATGGCAGACTTCAGTCCTAGGCTGATGCTTGCACTGATTTTTGGGTTCTTCCTTTGGATTTTTTTTGTGAGTGTTAGAGGGAGTTAAGAGTGATGTGCAGAATGATCTTGTGCTTACAAATATTGCTTTTCAAAGAAACCGAGCTTATGAACTGTATTTCTGAAATATATTACATACTTCGAAGTTTTATGGTTCCCCAATGTGCTTTATTTTAAGATTAGTAGGATTCTTTCAGGCAGGGACAATAAGAATTGTGCAGCGAGTGCACTTTCTTTTGAGAGAATAGAACCTCTTTTTTTTTCTATTGCTTAAAGCGGCCAACCAGCAGAAGAAACATTTTAGAAGAAGCTTAGATGTTATTTTAATAAAGATTTATACAATTATTTTTGTTTCAAAAGGCTTGCACAAGGTAGAACAGGAAAGATGGGAGAAATAATAACTATTTTCCGTTTAAATATCCACTTTCTCCCCTGAAGGGATTCCAGGACACTTTACAAGCCATCAGACTTGGTATGGCACAGGGACCACCTGCCAGAAATGCCATCTCCTCTGGGGTGCAGCCGAGCAGACGTTTTCCTGCGCGTAGTAGCAACATATAACAACTTATCACAGGAACCGAGAAATAACTTCTCTGCCTAAAACTGGTTAAGAGAAGACGTAGTACAGCATTCCTGATGCCTCATCAGTCTATACACTCACTTAATGACTTGTAGTTTGCACTGTCCTTGATCCCAAGGACAGCGCTCCTGCCCAAAGGAGTACCTACCTGCCACACGGAGGGTTGTCCCCGTGCCACAGTGCTTGGGGGACATAAGGCTGTCTGTTCCCCTCAGCTTCTTCTGAGATGAGTCATGACAGTTCCTATTACTGCAAGAAACCTCAAACATGACCTCCATTTCCCTGTATCTCAAACTCCCATCCCAAAAGTGCTTCCCCCTGGCTACCCCATTTTCCATACTGTGTGGTTTATAAAACCGAAGGGACGATTTCAAGTATAATGCAGCACCTCAGCACAGAGCTGAATATCCTCCAAAAATTCTCTAGAATTTAACTGTTTTGATTATGTTTCTAAAATTCTTCCTATTCCTATGGTTACAGGGATAGTTTCCTACTTGTAGTTTACATATGAACCTCACCTCCCTTCAGTCTTCCCTGACTGGATAGTTGCCAAAGAAGATGCTGTATGCTTTAGTGACACTATATTAAACCTTCTGGTTACAGATACATGGTGATTGACAAGAATGTGCACTGGGACACTGGTATATTGGACAACCCTGATTTCAGCAAGGCAACTCAATTCTCTTCTGCCTGAGGCATCCCAATGCAGTGCCCTCTGCACGGTAATGGACTCCCACTGGTGTTTGGACAGATACTAAACTGCTTTCTCTGCCTATGAAGATCATTGTTAAAAACTTTTCTTCCAGTGAAAGAGTCTGACATTTTCATATTTCTCCTAAAACTCAGTGGACTACATCCATTTCTAAACTTATGAGGAAGAAGAATTCGAAAACATTTCGTTTTAGAGAATTCTACAATTCATCAGAATGCCTTATTTTGTTGGTGTCAAGATGGTTCATGTTGTCACTGTAAATGTAGCATGCAGTGATACAGTTTAAAATCAATCTTTAAAAAATTTAAATAATTGAAGTTTCTGGGAAATTAAAATATAATGTTTAAAAGAAAGCAAACTAAAAATAGGCACTGGCATCAAACTGATAGGAGTGTGGGATGGAGAGAGGTTCCTCTCCCCTGGAAACTTTATTTTAAAGCCTTGTTCACTTAAGAAAAAAAATTCTTTGCTCAGAGGGTGATGAGACAGTGAAACAGGTTGTCTAGAGAAGTTGTGGCTGTCCCATCCCTAGAAGTGTTCAAGGCCAGGTTGAATAGAGTTTTGGGCAACCTGATCTAATGGAAAGTGTCCCTGTCCATGGCAGCGGGGGTTGGAACTAGATGGTCTTTAAGGTCGCTTACAACCCAAACCATTCTGTGATTCTACTGAAACAAAAATAAAGAAAAACAAATACTATTTGGAATTCTGTTGAAAGTGTAATTGAAATTAAATGTTTTATCCAAAACATCCCACTGTTTCTGAAACAGAATTTTTGAGTGAAAAAAACCCCTTATTCATCAGGTTTTCATCACCACAGGTCCTCTTAATTAGAAGTCCAGATAGTAGATGTTTTCTGCCACATCCCAGTATGAGTGAGAGACTTTGAATAACTTCCAAAAGGAGCTTGTTTTGAGGAGTTTTCTTCCTGATCATCTTTGGGAATTATATTAAACAGTGTGATATTCAGAAGAGATTAGGCAACCTGATTGAAATAAGAGAAAAAGAGACTTATTTTTGCTTTTGAGAAGCAGTACATCTTTATCACCTCCACCTAAAAGTTCTGTAAGCTATTGATGTCCATCTGTGAGAATTTTGATTGTCAAAATGAACCTTTTATGGAAAGTGGCCACCATCACTTGTTGAATTCTGCAGCCTTTCCACGTATTCATACAGTAAAAGTAACAGCAGAGTGTAAAGAATTGAGGACAGGTCTGTCTGCACCTCAGGACACTGGGTATGCACTACCAACACACTGCATGCAGGGTTTAATATCCTCTAGGTTACACCCCTACTGCTAAATGCATCCCACCCAGGGAGTTAACCATAGCCCTAAGCAAACTGGTGAAGAGTGCAAAATGCTTTTGCTGATCAAGACTAACCCCTTTCAAGTTGGCTCAGGGCTAGCTTTGTTTAGGGAGTAACCACGTTGCCTTAAACCACAATGATTTAATGTTTTTTTCTGAGAGTTTTTTTTAAAAGTGAAATTTAATTTGAACATGGATTGAGTTGTGTTGCAGGCCACTTAAATGATTCTTTTTCTTGCATTAATATGCATTGGAAGTCCAGGAGTATGTAGAACTTTCTGTCATTAAGGACAGGTGAGGGTAAAGGTGCAGCCCCTCTAGGTGTGGGGGGGACTCTAACGTGGAACACATACAAGTGTTGTGTCACTGGTTCTTGTTGGTTTACTGTCAAAGAAATCCCAAAAGCAAACTAACATCTATGCAATGCAGACAGCAAGGACACAGGATCCAGTGCCTGCAGTGAACTCGGGAACTAAATTCTGTGGTAGCATAGACAAACCCTGAAAAAAAATTAAGCTACGCAGTTAAAGAGTACTTGCCTGTTACATGTTCACCAGAATGGAAAGGCTTTGTGATTATGGGCTGCTGACAAAGCTACCATGGAGTGCATTTAGTTATCACTGATGTAGTTTTTCTAATTTCTATAATAAAGTTCTTGTTCTTTCACACACATACTCAGTGCTTATGAATGGGGAAATGCTGCTTATTGAGGGTTCCTCAGAGAAATAATTTCTGATTTCAAAACCTCAGAAGGCTGTGTTTCATATGTTCAAGGGAAATGTTTGCTATTTGAGCGAGTTCCCTGTGGCTGCTGTCATAGCAGAAGGTTTCCTGCAATTCAACCAAACACAGGATTTTTCCACTGCACTAGTAACAGCAGTGATGCTCATTTATATTTAGATATGTGAGAGTTAGAGGCAAATTCATGTAAAATACTCTCTATACCAAGTGGGGAGTCTTGCTTGAATTAGCCTCTAACCATTGGCTGTAGAGGAAGATCAAAGCACTGATTTAGGCTGCATGCCTAAACTTTATAAAGCTAAGTGACATGAATAATGATTTGGTCAGATAGTTCATGCTCTCAGGATATGTAATGTAAACTTCTGTAAGTACCTCTTAAGTAAAACACTTAAGTGTCAATATATAGGCATGAGGACTCAAAGACAAAATGTAACTGACTATGAAAAGCATGGCATTTTCCAATGTATAAATTAGTTTGATGCAGTAGATTAACTAACTCCGTCTTATAAATGTCATACAGAAGCTTCAAAGTGTAACTTTATTAACGATTTCCCCTAATGTATTAAGGATATTTTGGGATTGGAGATATGGCAAAATCATATATTTCCCCATGGTATCACCAAGGACACATCTACATAACAAATAGCAAAACGGCTGTAATGATAAAGGAGAGGTTCTGTGGGAGTTTAGATGTCTTCTTCCATGTTTCCAGAGAATGATTCAAAAAAATTCTATTCTACTCCCTACTTTGCTGCTTATCTTAAACTTTGGAATGTATTTTGCTGCCTTTGTACATCACCTAACATATTGTGGAACCCAAGCATTGAAAACAGGAAATAATAATATTTTTTCCTGGTACAATGATAATTTAAAGACATAAGCGCTGGTTTTCTAGTGATTAGAGAGTTACAGGCTGTATTTTTTAATTGAGTGAGAGAATACAGAGGAGAGTAGAAACATCACCATTACTTTCATTGGGGGCAGGTGATATTTTTGTAACTGCATTTTAAAACGTGATTCATTAAGAAATAAGAAGAGCTGCTTTAACACATTTTTAGTTTAGCTGAGAAGGTTGATTTTTCTTCTAGCTGGCATCTAGCTTGTTTTATATCCTACTGAAAATTTACTCCCAACCAAATACAGCATTACCAATGAGTTTACTTTTTACTGTATTAATATGTTCTATAGATGATGTGGTTCACTTCTTTTGGTCCACTTTCCCCATTCTTAAAACACTTGCCTATACCACAGCAACCTCCCATGGCGTCCATGGCTTCATTTGATATAAGGCACTAGCTCATGTTTCAAGCAACCATAACCACAGAGGTATTTTAAACCAGATCAGTTTGGCATGAAGTACAATCCCTATCCCAGCTTGAGACACCTCTGTGTTACCTATGGTGTTTCAGACTGTGTTAGTATGAAGGTCGACTCCACTGTGCTGTTTCTAACCTTCACAGCATTACCACGGACTGCTGTTGACCTCGGGCTAGACAAAGGCTATGACCAAATTCAAGTACCTTGATTTATTTACACGGGAGTCAAGGAATGTGACTTTTCAATTAAAGCTCTTCCCTGCAGAGCTGCAGGATCTCATTTACTTGGAATGCAAAGCCTTTTTCTGTGAACTAAACTCCTCCAGATCTAGGGAATGCATTTAGCAGCCTGTAATACTGTAGCTCTGGTTTTATCACATATATATGCTTCCTCCTAAAGAGTTAGATAACATATGTGGGTTTTTACTAAGGTATAAGTCTATATGGTCTGATCCAAAACTCCTCAGCAAAATACTGGTCTCTGCTTCGAAGCTAAAGATTCTAATCTCTCTTAAACTTTTGGCATCATGAAGTTATTCTGAATATGTACTCATATCAGTGATTGCTTCCTCTCAGCTATCTGTTCCCAAGACTGCAGACTCGTGTAAAAGTCCTGAATGCACCTTTGCAATAACCTTCACTCACTCACTCATTAAATTTCTTCAAGGTGAGTTTTTGGATAAAAGAAATATTTCCTTTCTCACATATTTTCTAATTCACTACAATCACAACCCTACCAGTCTGGAGTAACTAAAAGATGTTTTTCCTTTCTGGAGATAATTTTTTGCAATGACATTAAAAAAGGGACTCAAGTAGGCTTTTATGCTTTCAACTAAACCAGTGGCTTTGTTGTAAGATCAAAATTTGGCTTAAAAACTCCATATTTCAATTAATTCTTTTTTTTTTCCCTCACTCATCCCTTCAACCCCTTCAGAGCCTTTAAAAGCAGGTTAGGACATATGTGTGAGACAAAACCAAAGGGCTTTTTTTGTTTTGGTTTGTTTTTTTCCTTTTGGCAGCTGCAATGAAAACTATCAGTTGGGAAGGATATTGCCTCTAAGTGAGAGAAGGGGCTGGAGATAAGGTGCTGTCTGTGGGTTCAGAAAAGCGTGCTGAATGTATACCTTATAATATCAGAGAGTTTACAGAAGTGCAGAGTATTGCCAAAGCATTTAGGATCAGCTGTGTAAAGATCATTTAAGCACATCATAATATTGAAATATTATCAGATGCTTACAGGATATCGATTTGAAATGCACCCCTCCCAAAGTTTCAGCAGTGGATGGGTGTCACACTGGTTGGATGGGTTTCACAACTGTGGTTGTATACTGAATTTACCAACACTCAGCAAGTGTTCAAACACTTTGATACAGAGCTGGGGATCCAAAGGCTTTAGGGATTATTACAAGAAAACACAAGTAATATTTTTAAAGCCAAGGTTTTCTCTGTGTCAGGGAGTTAAACAGTCTCAGCATGCAGTCCACCCTGAACTTCTAGAGCTTATTTTTTGCACTGGGTTTGGACAATCTTCTCACAGGCTAACTCAGTGTCCTGGGGAGGTAGGTCCTACAGAAGTGGGTCATCAGTGATAGAGAGAGCAGACCACGCCCCAGACCAGACAGAGAGGGGCAGAGTGCCACTGCCTTGTCTGTGCCTTCAAATAAATTCAGCCCTGAATCTGAATCACCTCCATTAAGTCCTATTTTGAATGAAATATTAAAAGAGAGAAACCGGAGCAAGACTCTTCCTCTCCATTTCTTCACAAGAAATAGACACAGAGTGCTTTTTATGTTGGTTATGTTGAAGAATCAGAGAGCTTAAGCTCTTAACTGAAAAGAAGGAATGGTTACTCACCTCAGCTAATATTTCTCCCAGCAATAAGAGTAAGGTTTTTGCTTTCATACCATGTCGTGATCTTCACTTGACAGAAAGAGAGGTTCAGGGAACAACTACATTGCAAAAAAAAAAAAAAAAAAAAAAAA
>VZRE01012001.1:563172-651318 GCA_013396775.1 Cephalopterus ornatus
AAGAAAAAAAAAAAGAAAAAGGAAAAAAAAGAGGGAAGAATTGCCTTTCTGTTTCTTATAATACAGAAAGACCATTCTCCTGCATGTAGCTCTATAAATAGTCTTATAATCAGGTTAGGGAAGCACTTTTGGTAGACTAGAGTGCAGCAGTAACCTTCTCCAGTGTTAACTGGACGACAACAGATGGAGCAGATGGAATAGTGTCAGAGGCTGCAGGAGCAATCGACATGTTGAAGCTGAAGAGTCCCGCAGGCAAGAAAATTCTGTCTAAGTATAGTTTATGTCTTGGGATTTCATTCAAGCTTAGTTGAACTTTTAAGACGTGGTCCATTCTGAACTCTTACAAAAACTATCAACAGTTTGCAATAACTACTGCACTGCTTCAGTGTGCAGCCAAGTAATTCCTACTGCTCTGGTGGCAGACAATCCAGGCAGATGATTTATTTGCTTATTGTGATTTTGATTGCAGATTTTAGCAACTCATTAAAAAAAGCACATTCCTCATAATGCAGAATGTATTGAAATTTGCCATCTGCTTCACTCTAAGCATCTATAGGGTTTGGTTGACAACTGCAGCCCATCACTTCTGGCATGGCTAACCAATGATTTTGACTCCCTTTTTCTCAGTTTGGCATTCTCCTCTTCAGGTTTGAAACAAAACCTCATAAACTCCTCACAATTACTTTTAACCTTTAGGGCATCCCTAGTGACAAGAATGGGCTTCTGGAGTGTGAAATTAGAATATTAACAAAAGTGTGAATCTTTTCTTCACACCACACAAAGGAGCAGGAATGCTGGCAGATGAATCATGTTCTCCAAAAAATGTTGGCAATTAAGGCAAAACATCATGAAGTGGGTAAGAAATATATATATATGCTGGAATGTAAGTGTCTGTTGTGCCCAGCCCAGCTGGCACACGCTGCACTCTATGCACCAGCTGGCAGGAGATCAGCAGCTATCATAGAAACATTTAAGATGCCTATTAAACTTTTGGCATAGGCAACAGGAACTGTTATCGTCTCTCTACTGATCTATGGGATCCCTTTGCAGCTTCAATCCATTTCCTTGGAGAAAAACGTTCACATGACAGAACTGTGGGTGCGGTAGCACCCTGAGGAAGTATCTGGATTGACTCCAAGGACTGAATGGCATCTCAAACTGCTTTACTGCCAGCACTTGCACTCTATTTTGGTAAGCATTCTGCTGGCTTCCAGACCTCCAGCAGCCTGTCTGCCATGCTGCTGTCCATAGATCCCAGCCCAGGATCCCTGTCCACGGCCCTTTATCACACTCAAGTGCCAGCTTCTCTCACTGCCCATGTGCCGGGGAACAGATTTGTGCTCTTTCACTGTATTTCCCAGAGCATCAGGTTCTTTTTTCTGGTCCAGCACTGGAAGACGCAAAATAGCTACAGAAACCAGACACTTCTTATTTTTTAATATTGCCTTCCTTTCTGATTTGATATATAATGGGACTACAGTGCAGAGAGGCATAGACTCTATGAATTATTGTTGTCAATCAAAGCCAAACCACGCAGTAAATTCAACAGTGACAAAAATGACAAATAATTTTAAAGGAAAAGAAAACCAGGCCTTTGCTGCCTACTCAGTACTTTTCCAGGAGACAGACAAAGGACTTCATATTCTTGTGCTGTCAGTCTTGCACCTTTTATAAGCAGCTTTAGTTAAGAAATCTTAAAACACTAGAGAATGCTGATAAATATAGCATCTATTTTATCTGCATTGCACTGCACATTCCATGTAGCCTGTTTAATGATGTTTTATCTGTATTAACAGCTTCTTCCAGTCAGCAACATATCTTTTTTGTCTCTCTCCCTTTCTCTTGCTTTCCCTCACTCCAGAGGGCTAAAATGTTTGTTGAGGGAAAATGTGGTACAAAGAGAACTACTGGATTGTCCCATGATATCATCTTATTTTAAGCAACTCTTAATCCTATGCCTCATTAAAATTTCCTGATGTTCTGGCATTTCTAGAAGAAAAAAAAAAATCAGATACCTTTGCAATTGGATACTAAAAGCTGTGTGTACTAAAATTATTTATGCTAAACATTTTCCATTTAGATCTTTTTAAAAACAATGTAAAGCCTTTCACATCTAAGCAACAGAAAGGTATTTGTCATGGTCTGAACTGGTTGTTATAATAAGTGTCATCAGACAACAGTAGTCAGGTGAATAATTCATAATTTAAAGTTTCTTTTATTGATACAATGATATGCCCTTTCATTTTTCACATATTTTTCAATCACATTATATTACTTCAATTGATCTAATTACATATCTAGTATCAGCTATGCCAAAAATAATTTACTCTCTCAGTCCTAGTCTCTGATCAGTAATTAACATCTTCCACGTGAAATAGTTGAGTTGTTTTTCTATTTTAACAATTTTCTCCAAATCTTTCAGGTGTTCAGTTTTAAGATACCAACAACTGCATTTCACAAAACAGTGCACAGCTCCCTTATAAAACCTCTTTTATGGTCCCATTCAATACAAACAAACCTTTAAAGCAATACTAATGCATTTTATACAACCATGAAAACCCTTTCATCTAGAAATAGTTTGTAAAAATAGAGGCTTTTATTTTGAATGTTATCTAAATTAATAGATAATCTGAAATAATATCTGAATTAATAAAATTTTAAAATTATTATTACTAAACCCAGGATGGTCCTTACCTAATAGCTTCAATCTGTTTTCCTAGTGAAAACCACCCTGTTCATAAAGGACACAGACACACTAATGTGGAATTCTACCCATGGCAGGCTATGAGGGAAGGTCAGAGAGTGAAGGACCAGAGAAGTGTATTTGATGCAGGCATCTCCCTGCTGAGTTTGAAGTGCCCCACTATCATTACGGTGGGGAATTACATTGCTTCAGGCCATACCATGAGTTCCAGAATTACTTTTTTTCCAGATGAATTAATTTTAGTTAAATTCATTACAATACGAGGAAATCTTACATGTACAATTGTCACATCTACAATTCTGTGACAATGCACATGGCTATGGAGAGAAATCTATGAGGGCTTCATTGTCATGTAACACATGGCATATACACAAAAGATCACATTACTGGTCTGTAATAGGAAATTTAGTTGCTTTAAGAGTTATTATACGTGTAAGGAGAAATCCTGTTACACCAGTGTACGAGGGTTTATACAGATGTGTGTCTTCCAGTCCGTGGTGTGAAATAAGGTAAACCGGTGTAAGATCCAACACATTTCCTAACAGGCCTATGGCAGTAAAAATAACAGGACTAATACATCACACATTTTAACAGCTTTCACCTTGTAAATCCAGCCTTTAAATGTTCCTTGTACCTGACAATCTTCATATCAGCAATCAAAAGGAGGGCTTCTTCATTAATTTTCAACAGATGCCATTAAGTACTGTATATTAAATACATATATGTATTGAAGAAAAATAATGGTAGGAATTTTATTGCACAGTGTTTTGGCATAAATTTTTAGAATATCATGTTCCAGTCACTGCTTTCCACTATGTCACACCTGCTTACACCATTTATGACATGTTACACTGCACAACCATAATGCAAAGTGACTTATCTAGTGTAACACTAAGTGAGGCATTAGCAGATGTATAAATAGCTTTGGGAGGGAACTAGATTTAGCAAGGAAATTTTGATTGCATCAGACAGTGCAGGTTTTGATAGACTTTTAGTCAGTTTGCAACAGAAGTCTACATGTTTGCATTATTCAGTGCAATTTAATATGAATTACAAGATGAAGAATGTAAAGAGACATTCTGGTAAAACTCTGTGCCATAATACGTTAAAGAAACATGAGAGCTATATTTATGGACATTACGTACCAAAACTCCAAGTATTTAAAGACTCATGTCATTTACTAGAGCATAGCCCAGTCCCGAAAATACTTAAGCCAATGAATAATTTAACATATGAACAGTTAAGCTAATATACATCACTTGTTCTGTTGGTGCTGAAGAGACTGAGCAGGTATGTGCCTTTAAGCATGTGTGGACAGCACATATTTTGTCTCCAAGGTTTCTTATCGTCTAACATTTTTTCCTCTTTACTCTACAAGAAAATACTTCTAATAATTAGGAAAATAAAATAAAGTTTTAAAGCATAGAAATAGATGAAAAGATGCTATGCTGTGAAAGAACCATTTTTCAGCAATATACTTGGGCAAAACCAAATGAATACTCATAGTTACGTGGTTACTTTACTTCCATTTTTTATTTGTAACACGTAATAATCAGAAGATTAAAGAAAAAAACAGACAGCTCCACATTCTTAGAATAAATAATTGGAAAAAAACGTTTCACTGAAAGTTTTACTCAATATGTTCTCTTCAAAATATAAGCTTTGTTGGCAAAAAAGAGTAAAACGTCCCATGAAAAAGTAATTTAGAAAAATAGCTAAATTTAATCAGCATAAAACCTTGATGAAGAATTTCCATTACCATAAGATAAATATAGAAATAGTATGTTTTATTAGTTCCATGACATAATTGGAAACCATCTGGAAAACATGTATATAAGGATACAATGTTAATACAAGCAACTTTTACATTGCTGCCCTGTGATTTAAGGCTTTTTTTATTGTGTTACACTACTACTTCCTCTACCTAGATTTGGATGGAGAATACGTAATACTTTTAGAGCTCTTCCTTGATTACTCCAATATGCTTTACGGGAAAACATAAATTCTACCAGTAAACGTTTGAGAAGCCAGCATATTCTATTCAGATCTGAATTCTGAAATATTTCTAATTTATGTAACATGGCAGTGGTATTTCCAACTACCGAAAATTACACATATATTTCTGCAATGAACCACTCAAAAGTGACTCACAACAGTTAAGAAGTGGTAGAACATGTGCAGTTAGCACGATTCTGGCATTGTATTTTTTAACATACATTATATTTCAAATGGGGGAACATTTCTGCACTCATTAGCAGAGCTTGCTTTTTGCAACAAGACTGCAGACGTGTAAATTCCAACACAGACTGGAATATAGACTAACACTGGAGCACAGACTAGCAATAATAGGAAAACAAAAAAGAATAGGTTTAAATATTATTTGTACCTAGAACTGTTTCAGTTTTGGCAGGGTGTTTGTGGTTTAGAAAATGGAAATTAACTTCAGAAACCCCAACATCCCTCTTGGAAACAAGCAATTAGCTTTGCTAAAGCACAGTAATTTATCTGATATCAGCAGTTTGTACATATGCAACACAACAGAGGATGAGTCTGCATAAAAGTAAAGCATAGGGGTTTTTATTAAAAAAATAATGATATATTAATTTTAATTTCTTCTAATGCTTTTTCCTTTTTTTTATGTTCATGGGATTAGTTGACTGTCTCTGGCACACATAATGCAGTGGGGATCTATGAGACAATCACTCATTTCCAAAGAGTAAGAATAACTGAGTTAATTAGCAGATGTGAGTGTGAAATAGCTCTCCAATTGATGAAAAATTTCAGGATGTTAGAAAATAATTATGGCAAAAAGGTATGAAAATTAAAAATTGCATACATTTGTATTAGCCAAACCCTCAAGGAGGATTGACTGCAGAACAGTTAAAACACTAGATTGGTTTCTAAATTTTTGAGTTTTGATAATTTAGATTTTTTTTTCACACCGGATAGAAAATAAATCTATCTTTCAAATCTTAAAATGCAATTTCTGTCATCTTTAAAGTATTGCTGCAATAATTAATTGAGTAGAATTCTGAGAGCAAAATGCACCATTGCCTAAACTTTCCACAAACTTGTAAAAGTTTCCGGTTTGACAAATCAACACCACTGAAACAAACCCAAACAAATCTATGAGCAAAACAAAACTCCTGTAACACTCTGATCAATTCTGTCAATCCACTCCTTTCTAGTGGGGAATTATTTTTCATACTCAGATTCCTCCCACATTCTTCTGCACTGCAGACTCTTCTAGGTAAAAACACTCTCTGACGTAATGGGGAAAACAAATTTTCTAAGGAAGTTCCTTAAATATATTTTTCCAGTTGTTTAGGCTGCAAAACCATTCTCATAGAAATTCTCATATTGTTATACTTTCAGGCTTTCGAGGGCAGAATTCAAGAGTTTCCGCTTGCCAGAGTGCAACTGTAGGCGTTACAAAGCTCATCCTGCAGCAGTTAGATCCCATTTTACCTGTAGGACACGAGATACTATTTACACAATCATTTCATACTGTAAATTTTTAATGACAGATCCCTTGCATTTCAAACAAGGACTTTTAATTCACAGTAAGCAGATCCAAGTGATCCTGTTGCAGCAAGATAAACATTGAAGATTAACTTGAAACTTCATCATTTCCCAAATCCATCCCCTGCCCACTTCTGAAGAGCTGCATCAGAAGGAAATTAAATTTAAATGCATAACCCAGTTTTGCCCAGAAAGAACAATTTCTATTTATTTCCTTGAAATTTAAAATTACACAGGAAAAAAAATAAAAAAAAAAAAGAGTGATGGACCTCCAGACTCCCTGAAATAAGAGTTAAGTAAGCAGCATAAGATTCTTAATTGCAGACATTGTCTTGAATTCTTCTGATACCAGCTTGGAGTAATTCCTCTTTATTTCAAGCAATGACCTTAGAGACCCACACTAGGAAAGAAATTGTCCAATTCTTCATTTCTTGGGAGAATAAAAGACACTTCCAAAGTGGTGTTCAGATTTCAGGTGTACTTTGAAGGGCACAGATGTCAACACGACAGGTATGGTCCCAGCTTGTTGGGTGGAATAAAACCTGCATCCTATGATAGGAAGGTGTTGAGGTTCACTGGCAATATGGTGACAACTGTAAAGAGTTTTCCTTTAGCTCTGAAGATGGGGCTGCCAGAAAGAGCAAAATCTTAGAGGCTGATTCACTGAAAACCGCCAGAACTGTGAAGAAAAAAAAAAAGAGGTGGCACAATTTACACAGGAATACTAAACTGTTGTTTTGCTGAAACATTTTTAGTTCCCTCTGAAGAAGGTGGGTAATTAAGTGTCCACATGGTTCATGGAAAGAGTGGGCTGATTAGATCATGGCTGTGTGTTTCTGTTAGAGGCAGAGGCACAACGCCAGCGGGAAAATTATAAACCCAAACCACAACAAATCTGAAAAGCTATGATACTGCTGTATAGGCACTTCTAGCATGGAGTGAACAACCACATTGAAAGGAGGGGCTTCTTGGTTTTGTTCCTGCTGTTTTGGTAGCTACTTCTAATCATAATTTTTTCATCCTCATGAAATATTCCCGGAGAGCCTGAATTCTGTTAGAATTGCAGGGTCAAAGGAGGTAAGGTGTCTTCCTATTCATGTGTACAGACTTTCATATACTTTACATTTATTGAAACTGCTACATTTTAACTATAATGTATTTTAATCTGTAATTTAAATACAACAAAATGGGATTACTGAATCATTTCCTCTGTAAAATTTAAATCCCTTTTACTCTTACTTTTTAAAGCACAGTGAGGTCCAGGGCACTGTACTGTAACCTTTGGATTTCTTTAACACATTTAAATGGGAATTGGAAATACTTTCATAGCTATGCATGCCATTAAACACTAATCTAATATTATAGTTGAGTATGCAAGTAGAAAGAGTACAGAGAATAAATTTGGATGTGATTTTTTTTTTTTGCAAGTGCATGAAAGTAAGAAATAACTTGTTTAGGCAAGACTTCGTATTTTTAAAATAGATTTGCTCAGTTATTTATTTAAATCTCTTAAAAATAAAAATAAAATGCTGCACTATTCCCGATTTCCTATTTCTACAATAACACTATTTTACTTGGTGTTTAAACGAGTCTAAAGTAAACAGGTTCACAAACAGACACATATGCAGCAACATCTGGTTAGTTATTGCCCTTCTTTGATTTGGCACAGGTAATAGGACAAGATGAATGGGGTTTTTTAAGCAGTCTAGTATAATTACACTGGCAAAAGCATCACATTCTATATTAAGATGAGGTCTCAGGAAAAATTATGCTAAAACTCAACAAGTGTAGTTCAGCCATCATAAAAATTTGATGCATAGCTCTGTCTTTAAAGCTAAAAGCACATCATGTTTGTGATTTTAAAATGTACTGGAATAGCAAAAGACTCTTTGTATTTTCTGTTTCAACATATTCCCTTGAAATTATAAGCCCACCATTTTCCAAAACTTTGGACAACCATACCTTCATTTGCTGAAAGGCTGAAAAAGTAGTGCAGGTCACAAAATGACTGTTTAAGGAAAATGCAACCCCATCCTGCCCCAAATCTCTCAAAAGATCACTTCAAATTTTAAATACTACAGAATGCATGATAACAGGAGCAGATCAAACTTAAGAGCTGCATGGCTTGGGTATCCTTTGCTTTGCGGCCTCCTGGAAATTCCCAAGAAAGCACAGCCCGTTTGATGCCACCTGAAGCTGCCAAGTGAGAAGCCTGGCATGGAAGACTGCCACATGCCACTGCAGACAAATGCTACTCATCTGTGGCTTAGCTCCACACTGATGGTGACATATATACAGCATGATTAATATTACTGGCTGCAAAGCCTGGGATTTAGTCTAGGTAAGGCTGAAAAGCACAAAGCTCTGTATCACTTCACTTTGACCAAAAGCAGTCCCTGTCAGAACGCACCCACACCTCATGCTGGAAGCATTGTGGTGGTGCTGTTGCACTTTGCTGGAAAAGCTCTGATTTCCAACTAAATGAGAATTTGTCATTCATGGTAACAGCAGGAAAGAAATCAATAGCACATTCACGGCTGATCCCCAGCAGCCCTTGTTCTTCCTATTCCAAAAAAAAACATTCCTTGGTCTGGATAACTTCATTATCTAATTCTAGCCCCAATTACAGAAGGTTTAAAAGGTAAGCAGAACCCAGCCTTCCAATCCACAGAAATTTTGTATTCCAGTTTATGTCAGGGATAGTCAACACCTTGTATCATTTCAATTTTAAGCCACATCTACCTTGAGGAAGTTTTATACTCTTATTTTAGTACCTGCTGGTTATGAAAAGAGTTAACTGATGTGAGGGTGGGGTAAACCTGCCCCGAAGTTCAGCTTATGGGAGGCTCTATGTAGAGACACCACAGACTGTGTCTATACCAGCTTCAGGTAACTAACGTATTGTCTTGGTAAGGACAGGAGTTACTCCCCCTTCCTGTTTCCCAGTTCATGCTGTTTTCCCATTGTGGTGATTCTCTCTTGTAGCCCCTCTTGATCTTTAGGTATTCTGAAGCACATTACTGTGCAACTCAACAACAATTCTTCTGAGCACCAACGTAAGAAAAATGTTACCAACCTTCTGTTTTCTACAGAAATTGAGTTCTGCTAACTAATTATCAGTGTGTCCTCATCTGTTTGGGGTTTATTTTTCTTTTTGAACAAAGCAAACCTAGGTGACTTTGCTCACTTTAGACAAAGATTCATAGTTTTCTCTGCTTTCAGAGCATAGATAGATGTGAACTGCTACAGCAGAGAGATTGGGCTATAATTCTTCTCTTTTATACAATTTGAAGCCAGAGTACAATGCACTGCTGTTCTTCTTTATTGCAGCACCTAGAAATCCCAATTGATTATGAACTTTTGTCCTATAGAGTGTTTTATAGCCCCCTAGTAAGACATCCCAGTCCTCTGAAGCTGAAAATCTTCATGTTCATGGCAAAGCTATGTCCTCAATTTATAAAGTAAGAACTAAGTTGCAGACCATGTAAATGACTTCCTAATATCACCGTCAAGGACTGTGATAGACAGAAAACTCTAAACTTGGTTTCTTAAAAAGTCAAAGGTGTTTCTCAGTTAAGAGAAGTCATCTTGTATGTGATCTGGCCACTTGAGGAATCTGGATTTAGAGGATTTCCAGATGATTGTTCTGAGTGTGAGAAATGAGATTTGTTCCCTTCCAGTGGCAAAATATGGAGTTTATGCATACAGGGATGTTCTCTAGTCTTTAACTGGCATAAAGACACTTTTGCAGTAGATGCAAAGCAAGAAACTGAAAAGACTTGAAGGAATTCCAAGAACTGTGACACAGGAAGAAAAAGAGTGGCAACAAGAGAATTTTGCATTGGGAATTTGTCAATCTAAAGGCACGTTGCTTTAGACATATATATTTATTCACCTTTGCCTGTATAAATATATGTAAAAAGTGTATAAATACGCAAATATATATATTTATTAATACATACATATGATTTATAATTATATGTATCATAGCATAGATTTTTATGATTGTGCAGCAAGTAAGTTTCCTCCTACTAATATGAACTCTTTAAAAATGTCTACCTTATTCTTGCCTACCTCAATTTTCCTTGACTTTCATAAAAATAGATTTCTGGAACTGAATTTCATATTACTAATCTGGCACTGAATACTTTATTGCTAATGTCAGGAGAGAGTCAGTTGCTGCTTCCAACTATAAATGTGGCATTTGAACTTGACATCTACATCTGATGTCAAATGACATCTTTGTTATTATCAATAAATTTCTGATTAGCCAGTAAGGTAGCCCTTGATAATACATAGCAGGAGAGTTGATGAAAGAGCATTGTAATTCAGGGAAAGATTATTTAAAATATTACTTAAAAGTGAAAGAAATATTTTTTTTCCATTTCTCAACAGATATCTTTCTGCCTTCTCTGTCAAAAGCAAATGTCTCTTTCTTTTCCTCTCAAAGCTTTTTTTCCAGGTTTTTTTGATAAGAAGGGATAACATAAAGCAAGTAATGTACAGTGAGAAAAAGGGAGGCACAGCATAAAGCAGATATTTATGAAGACAGAATAAGATGGAATTTATAGACAAAATTATTGCATAGAAGGAAAGTAACTGCAATATTAATTTGCAATTCTGCACCAGAAAAATGGAAAGTTTGCTAAATTATACTGCTGTATGTTGAGGGGCAACACCACAGGTCTAGTGATTTTTGAGAAAAATACTTACAAATCATTAGAAGTAGCTGCCATTTTTTTGTCAGCAGATACTGAAGTATTAGGAAATAGAAATCTGGGGATCTTCTAGGGATTTGGAGAACTGTAGGAAAAACGTTTATATCGATATGAATGAAGAGAGAATGTGAACACCCGGATGCAAAATACCAGCAGGAGAGAGACTGTGAAAATTACACATGTTCCCGAGGCCTCCAGTAGCAGGTCATCAATGTCCTAGCACACATCTACCTGCAATTTCTCTGAATAAACAGATATGAAGCAGTGACTGACTAAATGCTAATGATTCACAGCAGTGGGACAAAGCAGGAAGATTAATCACCATCAGCTTCCAAAGGATACAATGAGACATATCCAAAGCCGTCTCTTAAGAAGAACCTGGTACCTGTGGGAAAGGTTTAAAAATGGATGCTCCTGGGTCATCCCCAGCACGGGAGTAGGTTTCAGCAGAAACAGGACATTCTGTGGGGCAGACAAGGACTGGCTGGGGAGGCAATCTGACCTCTGATGCCCCACAATGACCTTAACCAACTCTAATGACTCCTACCTACCCCGTGCCTGCTGTGAGACATCATCTTCTACCTCTTCTGTCAGTTTGCCCCAGAGTTTTGAATTTCTCTGCAAGGCTGCCAAAGGCCTGAACCCCGTAAGGTCTCACAGGTGCTGTAAGCTCTCCCCAGCCATGCACAGAGGGATCCCATCACTTGCCCTCCATGTGAAACTTCTCTGGAAGTCCTGTTTCTGACGATGGATCCATCAGACAGTTCCTTAGGTTCACTCAGTCTCTTCTGGTGATCCCCTTGGCAGTTTTCCTACTATACCCACACACATTCTTCTGCTGCTGTCATTTTGTTCTGGATTTGCACTTTGACAGGCCATGTTGCCTGTGCTGTACAGTCCCAAGCAGAGCTCTGAAGTTGCCCCAGGAGCATCACAAGGTCCTGTGGGGGAGGGATCAGCCAGGGCCTCTCAGTGCTGGGCTCTGCTCTGCCCTGGCCAGGGGTTGCACAGGGACCCTTGGTAGCCCCTTGGGACAAGTCCATAGACTCAAGTAATTTTTCATCATGTTCATGTCCATCACTACCCCTGCATCTGACATTACTCCCACTCCACAGATGTGAGGGTTTCTCCAGGCACCTTTTGATTTTGTTTAACTACTTTTTATTCACATTAAAATTTAGCCAATCATTAATTTGCTCTTATTAAAGAAGTTATTTTTTATTACTCACCTACACATTTAAAGGTAGATATTTAGTTTAAATATGTTCAAATATAGGTGTTATATAAAAATATGTCAATATATTCTATATGCAATTGTGAATCTATAAATATGGTCAAATATAGGTATTATATAAAAATATGTAAATATATTTTATATGCAGCTGTTTATAAATAAAATATTTATTTACACCTATTTTTACAGTTTTGTACATAACTTTATATGTAATACATAATAGATATAAAAATGTGTTTTTCTATTGAAGGACAGGTAGATATATGTATATGTAAATTTGTGTATTTTCACACTGGATGACTTCCTGGCTAAAAGTGAACAGGGAGCCAATCAATTGGATTCAAAAAGCAACTGGCCAACCATCAAGAAAACATGCTGAGTATGAGCCAGTCGAGCACAGCAGCCACAGTGGGGATGGGGCTCCCATGTGCTGTACAAACCTGGCACCACCAGTGGCACACCCAGCAGTGCCCCTACCAGCTCCATCCCGAGCTGCACTACGCCCAGCTCTGCCTTTTGGCTCTTCCTGGAGGCCAGTGTTTGCTCTGGTAGGAGCCCTTGGCAGCTTTGAAGGGCAAAATAAACACTCCCATCATTCAGCCGTCTCAACAAAGTTTCCTAAAGCTTTAATTTGCTTAATTTCACTATGCAAATCTTGCCTATCTGTCTCTATTAATTGTTCCAGGAACAGACTAATTGCTGAAATTACTCCTGTCAACTGCATTGCCTTCTTCTTCAGCCGCAGTGTCCATGGGCTAACCCAGGATGCCCCACCTCTGTTAATGGAAGCTTTCATTAATGCTCTGTGGTTGCTCTGTGCCATTTGCTTTCCAACTCCTGCCCAAGACAGGAAAATTAAGAAACATATTCCAGTCCCCATCTTGCATCCTTCACTGGACATAACTCAACTGCAGAGTGCTTTAACTGAATGTTGAAGTGTTTTGTACAGACTACAACACTGCCAAGAGGAAACATTATTTTTTTACTCCAGCGGTAATGAAACCTTCCAGTTACATGAAGGAAGCACATTCAGATCAAACAGAAGATTATATGAAATCGTTTGCTTGAACTGTAGATGCCTATGGCCACAGCAGGGACACAGAGTGCTGGGTGTAAGCTGGGCTCTGCATTTTCTTTTTTTCTTTGTTTTCTTTTTCTTCTTTGTAGTAAAGAAGGAATTCACATTGAATTAGCTGCTTAAGACCTAAAAAGTAGACGCAGCTACAAATCCTCAGAGGAGATACTCATGTTCACCTAGCCCAGATTTAGCAAACAGTGTAATTCATAAGTGCAGTAATTCTATTGCTGCAGTATTGCATTGCTCCCTTTTTAAAAGGTAAAGAAATCCACTGAGAACCATGAAATACAAAGGCACCTGGAAATCCCTGAGGTACAAATTATTAGAGGCTGGGAGATATTTGCCCTTTTCTTATGCAATTTAGGACTGCTGCTGTCCAGCATCAGAAGAAAAGGCCAGACAAGTATCACAGTATTCATCCCCAAACCCTCCCCCCAGATGATATTTGTTTGCTTTGCAGTGCTGCATTCAGATGCAGCAGTGCTGTTCCACTGCAGCACTTTAGTTTTCATTGACATTGCAATACGGTGAAGATGAGCTATAATTTCTGATTTACTTTGATTTATTGTGTTGTTTCTATAAGATCACAATGAAAATCTTGTTGAAGTGAAGAGATGACGAAAAGGATGTGTCAGGTACCAGGTAATCAGCATCTAGGGGTCTTACTGCCTGCTTGGAACACAGCCTGATACTATCACCCCTTGCAACACATGCAGGCCAGATTTATATGGAAATAAAACTAATCAAATTCAAGTGAATTTCAGGTATTGAGGTGAAGGGATTGTTAGAGCTTGAAATTTAAAGCAAAATTTAACAAGATGAACATATAAGCAGAAAATGAGATAAGTAATTACATGAATGACTTTGTGCCCGAGCACAAGATTTTTCAATTTTGGGGGTTGTGTCCATGCTTAACTAAAGATATTCATTTGCCTCATGTATTACTGGTAAGAATCTCACATACGTTCTGATCTGGTTTGACTCCACAGCCATTATTTCTTACAGTGCACAGGAAATTTTGAACAGGTTTACTCTGCTATATTGATTTAGGCTTGACTTACCCATGCAATATGCTTCAGGCTCAACGTACGGTTTATGTTCTCTAGTAAAAACAAATCTCTTATATATGACCAAAACCCAAGCATTATGGCCTCACTAGAAGTTCCATTTCCTTAAATAGAATTTGTATTGCTTCATCTCTCTACCAGCTCTATGATCCTAGTTCATCCTCAAGTTTTCCAAAGAGAAATCCTTAACCATGACACCCACGTTGTGGCACCATCACGTTGCACATGACCATTTATAAGCTTGAAATGAGATTCCAATAAATGCAAGACTCGGTAAAGCTATATGAAAAGAAGAAGCACCTTGTGATAATGGAGCTTTAAGCTCTCACTGTGCTCAAATATTTTATTCTTCTAAATCTTTTACTGCTTCATTGCTGCCTAGGTGGGAAGTGAGGGCTCCTAATGACTCTGAAATGGAAAATCCTCAAAGCTTTCCAAATCAAAATTTTGCTTTAAGAGTTTTAGCAGCGAGAAAGTCTGTATACAAGCATTGTAGTATGAATGGGCATTTTCAGTGCTGTTCCAATTTGCAAGAATTCTCTAAGGCAAAAAGAGTAGAATCTTCAGAAAAATAGACTCTGGTTTCCATAATTATTAAATAATATAAATACTCATTGTAAAAGTATAAAATATTTAAGAAATTGAATATTTCGAACCAGATGGGGAGAGGCCATTGCAAAAAATACCAAGGCAAATTACTTCTGTGACAGCTCTGTCAGGAGAATCAGTATCATACACATGTTGTCTCCTGCTGGGAGGATTAGTAACTAAGTGATTTTAAAATAATTTGATGTCTTTTGTTGTCTCCGTACCTAAAAGCTGCAGAACAGTTTCATTGTCAGCATGCCTAAACAATTACATAGACTATGTTTATTCCAAATATTGTCAGATGTTTTGAAATCCTAATTTATTTCCATGGAAGGTATTTACATTCAAATTATTCTAGTTCCTCCTTAAGACAGGCATTTTCTGTTGTATCCATTGAAAACTTAACGAGTTGTCCTTTTCTTTCTCTGCACGCTGTTTTTTTCTGGATGAGAACAATTAATAGCAGTTCTGAATTTGTCCACTCATAGAATTTTATGGATAAGTATGAACTTATGTTGCTATTTTTTATAGTAAATTGCTGGCAAGCAGTCTTAAAGAGTTCAGCTATAGTGTGAATACAGGGGAAATGTAAATCCCCAGTAAACAGTGGAGGATTTAAAATATGGTCCCACCATTCTACATAAAATTAATATAAATGTATTGGTATTTTCTAGCAGTGATATTTTGGTCCATAGCCAAATGTATAAGTAAAAAAGAAAGATTTTAAGTGTCATTCTGATTTATCAGATTCTGAAAAGATGAGCTGATCTATGCAGAAGCAAGTGCCCACATTACCTGCTATTCTTTCCCACGGCAATACTGATCTGTCCTGAACAGAGACATAATACAACCGGAATAATCTGGAAATCAGGTCATATTATCAACACAGCATGAAACATATGCACTTCTGTTTTGGTAAAATGAATAAACCTGTGCATGTATAAGTTAATAAAAAGCAGATCAAATGCCTGAAAACCCGTAAGAAAATGGAGGACAAGACTTACTGCACAGCTGCACACAAACCATTCATTCAACTCTGCAGATTTGAATTCTCAAAATGACTTTCAAAATTCCTCTGACATTTTGTGTACAATTTATTTAAGCTAGTTCTGATTAATAATATGTCAGATATATGTCTTCATTCAGCAGGCAGTGGAGGCTCCTCTCCAGGTATCAGTTCTACCAATTTGGTTTCTATGTTTCATTTGTATGTATGTTTTGTGATTCGTAAGTATATGAAAGTTAATAGCCCCCAAGAGCATTTGCTAGCTGGCATTTAGAAAGTTCATCAGAAGCACTTAAACTTTTTTATCTCAGATGGGATGGTACAACATTCCCATGGATTTACAAGAACTATTTATCAAAGACAACAGGTGCTGCAACACAAATATCAGCCAAGGTCATTTTTTTCATCTAATACGTTGCCAGATCCATCGATTTTCTAACTTCTACTACCTTTCCACAGCATCCTCTAGAAACAGCCTTTTTGATTTTCCTTCACAATGTTCATAGCCATACCTAATGCACATTTCCAGGAGCATAACACAGAGGGATCATTCACTTCCACCTGCTTTACAAATGAGCTGGAAATTCTCCCATCAATGCCTGGGGAAGACATACTTAATAACTTCCATTAGAATTAATAGAAGTTGCCAGCATGGATCCCAGTGCATTTTATTGAGAGCAGACTTCAAATTAGACTCTCAGTATTTTCATTTATTTTTAATTGTGTAAGTAAATCCATCCAAAAATCCAGTGGAAGATTTACTTCCTTTCTAAACTGTTTCTGGATGAAATGTTAGCCCCTTCCTAAGGGAATAAAAATTGAGTCAATATTGCTTCTGAGAAGCCAGGTACTTTGCAATAAAAAGAACTAGGAAAGCACACTTCAATGCAAGAAAGAAAAAGAATAAAAAAGAAAGGGAAAATGCTGTTAGGAGTATAACAAACTTCTGCTTTTGAATTAGGAGATTAATTATTAAAGATGAGTGGTCCATCTTTAATTTGCACCATTTCACACTTCAGTATAATCTGATGTGCAGTGAAGAATATGTTTTTCTGTCTAATACAAAACATTCCTGTCAACAAACATGTTGCTACTCTGATGACTATAGTGTATCACCTCAGTTATGCCCTCCAAACTGTATCGCCTTGATAGAGTGATGTCATTGTCACACTTCCCAATTGTTTTGATTCATTCAGTGTCCCTTGTTGTACATTGGAAGAGGGCTGTCAACACCATGAAATGGCTGGTGCGATACTTGTCAGGAAGAGACATTCTGCAAACTCAGTAATAAAGGAAATTCATTGAATGATGATGTGGGGAAAAAAAGGCGATTCGAGGTGGGTTTTTGTGTTTGTTTGTTTTATTTTTTCCTTACCTATTAATGCAAAGACTTCTGGAAACACCAAGCTAATTGGTAGAAAAGCAAATTACCTGAATAATTTAGGACAAGTCTCTGAAGACCTACACTATTCTCTGTATCTGGAAAAATTTTTGAAGAAGAAAACGAGCAATACAAATAATGACATCAATGCGTGTTAGAAAATCACCTGCAGTTAGCATCCAAACTTTAGATGCTGACATGGTATAACAAACAATTTAAATCATTTACTCTCCCTTTTGGTTAGCAACATCACCCTTCCCCACTGATCAAAGAGAACTGTGTCTGTTTTCTGCCATTCTTTTGGAGAGGTAACCAAGAGGGATGTTTGTGCTGGCAGATTGGTTGTTAAAGTCTTTGTAAGGGGCTCAGAAGGAATAAGCAAGCTGAAAATTTAATCCAGGTAAGAAAAAGAATACTCAGTATGGTCCACCTAAAAATGCGTGAAATTAAAATGTGTTTGGCCCAATGCTCTATAAGTAAAGAGTTATGGGCTTTCAATCAGGGAAAAACGTCATCTCACTCCTTTATTAGGTGCCAGAGTAACTTAGCTTCATTTCATGGTTCTTGCACATAAATTGCCCTTAGATTGATCAGTGTGGAGAAGTTCCTTAGTGTTGTACATAGAAATTTATGTCACGGCAATTCCTTTGGGTTCTAAGGAGAAATAGAGCCGTCCTAGCTGAAATTTAATCACTAGGTGCACCATGGCTATGCTGCACCAGTCACCTTCATTTTCAGGTGCATGCTACACGTTTGGGAAGTGCCAGGGAACTAGGCAGCTAAACTGTTCACAAAGTTTCTTCCCTTCTCAGTGTTCAGTGGGAAGCAGAGTCCCACATTCACAGTTCCTATTCAGCTCTGGGAGGAGAGAGGAAGAGCTATTTATTTATTAGTGGTCATTGTGGGAAGAGGCAGATAAAAGATGATTTTTGCTTGTTTGGTGAGAGGCTCATTAGACCTGATATAATTTTTCTGACTTAAGGAAGGCATCTCTATGATCAAAGCTCATCAGCCAAAAGAAGCTTTCATCAGAGTTGTCAGAGATACACACACATAGATCTCACACAAAAGAAGGCGTAGAATCCTCTACGGAGGAGATTCCAAGGCTGTTGTATCAATTCCTTTGAAAACAAAGTCATTTATATTGCTGTTCCTATATGGAGATGGAAGAACTTGAATTTTGACAATAAAACCTGAAAAATATTTACAAAATCACCATTTGTCTCAAATCCTCTTGACCCTTCTTGAACATCTCCAGTGTTTCATTCTGCAGTTAATGTGGAATGCCTGGTTATTACCACGTAGGCTGCCACAAATGTTCTTGTTATAAGCACATGTTATAACCTAGAAAATAGATCAGGAATATAATGAAAATCTGTCATACAAAAAGCAGGCAGAATAGCTAAAAGAAAATGACATCTTAGTCATAGCTACAGATAACTTCTTATGTGGTGTTATACCACTTAGGGAGGGAAGCTGATGTCAATTCAGATGCCTACCTCAGGTGAAATCAAGAGCAGATAAAGTTGGAAGCCAAGTTTCCTGTAGAGTCAATATTAAAAAACTAGTTTTTCCCCAAAAGACAACTGAGTCTACCCAAATCTGATTCTTAAATCCAAGCTATGTCAATAGCTGTGTATGAACCAATGAAGTTCATGAGAGATATTTGGAGGACTCAGTTCTTGATACAGATAGTATTCCTTAGCTTTAACTCCTCCAAATATCTCAAATCAAGAAAGAATAAAAATATCCAAAATCTATACTGACTCCTATGTAAGACCTCCCTAGTAATTCTGAAAACAGTTATGACATCTGACAAATCACTGGCATATTTTCTGTTAAAGTAGGTTCTGGAATAATACCTACTTTAAAGCCATATTGCTTTAGTTAATATTCCAAACAGAGATTTTTACGGTTCATTATAAATCATTAATTTCATCAATATAGGTTTTAAATGACCAATATATTCCCCTAGTTGCTTAAACTCTAATATTTTTCTTTCACATGTTGATTTTGGGATTGAGCTACTTCTTTAAAGAGCCAAAATACTGATTAAGCAATGATTTATGATCAAATGATTAATTATTGATCCATGTTCTCAAAAAATTACATGAGTTGAGTTCAAATACTGCCACTTCTTTTTACAGTGAAATCTCTAAACTTGCTTTCACCTGTTTTGAAGTAGCTGCTTAGCAGATTATGTATCACTATGGCAGTAAAGGTGTCAGAATCTAACTAATCATTTCTTGGTTACTTTGTGTAAAACGGATACTTGATGTTATCTTTTGTGAACAATACAAATATAACCCATAATTTCCATTTAGCTTCTAAACTCTCTTCAAATTATTTTGTGGACTTTTCTGCTCTTACAAAATCTGTCAAAGGTTTTTTAAGTGATTTAGCCACTGAAATAATAAAAGAAGTAAAAATAAAAACTATCATCCCTGGTGTTATTCACTTCAGAAAGTAAAATGGGAGAAATATGAGTGTTCCAGTATTAAAACACAACCTAATCACCTCACTCCAGATTAAACATTTTTACAGAGGAATCAAAACATGAAAGCTGCTGAACTGTGGGCAGGTACTCCAGCCTATTTCATCAGGTAGGAGTAATCCTCAAAAACCTGCCGCATTGCCAGCACGCCTAAGAAAGGAGGAGGTTGAGAAATCTTTCCTCCAGGCTCTGCTTGATCACTGTTGGAGATCTAGCTGCCAGTCTGCCTCAGAACAGCTGCAGAACAATTATCTCACCAGAGCAGATCTAGTGGCAAGTGATGGTTGAGTGAAGTCCTGATTCCTGGATGGGAATAGCAGGCACAACAGCCTCTCTCCCCTGGAAATGTTCCTTAAATAAGAGAACAAGATTTGGGCTATTTGTTCAGAATTTACAATTGATCTGCCTTTGAACTATGAGTTCAACATGTCTAGAGCACATCTGGTTCACTTTCACACAGAAGGCAGCTGTGCAACACGTGTGTGTGTGTGTATTTCAGTCCAGGAAATCCCAGGCAGAAACATGACAAACAGTTCCTGGCTTCTTCCATCAATTTACAAACATTATGGAGAAATTCACATACTAACATGTTCCAAAATCAGTGGAAGATGTCTTCTAGCTATATGTCTGTTATTTCAAAATGAGATATAGGGAGATTTTTCTCTCGTTTTGAAATATCTCAGTGTCACACCTAGGGATGGATCACTGATTTGAGCCCAGTTTAGACTAGCCTGCAGTTTGATCCTATTTATTTCCACCATTATCAAGTCTCAAAAACTATTGTCACTAATAAATTAATTTTTTGTATGATCACAGGTAACCTCCCTTTTACAGCTATATCTCTTCTTCAGAATTTTCTTGAAATACTTGGAGGATGAGCCACGGAACTCGGCAGTTACAAATTAGTGTGCTGTGATTCCAGAGCGTCTCAGAGCAGATCTTCTGTCCCAATATTCCCACTTCTTTCCGTAACCTGCTCTTGAAGTCTTCTTAGGCTGAAAGGCAAGAGCTGTGCAAGTTGGTTTTTATTTGCCTTTTATCCTAACTAGGCCCCTATGCAGAACATGTGAGAGATGTGTGGTGTGGATATTTTTCATAAACAGGCTGTGCAGTTTTGTCAGATTGGTTTCCAGAGGCTTCAGAAACAGAACTTCAGCACAGCCACTACTCACTGCAACTTCCTCTTACCTTTTTTTTTCTTCTTTTAAGACTCCTCATAAAACGTGTCTTAAAAATAACCTAAAAGACACTACGTTCTCAAGCTCTATCAGATCATACCTAAAATAAGCAAATCAATATGGCTCTGGTGCAGCATTTAAGTCTTTACAGTAAAAACTACCAGAATAACTTATCTGCTACTGAAAAAAACACAAATACCTGTAGATGCCTCCAGTGATAGTGGAGAAGGAATCAAATGCAAACTGCAAAGCTTTGCATATAGATAACTTCAACAAAATTTTCAGATGGGTATTTGAGTTGCAAAGAACAGTGTTTAGTGCAAATGATACCTGTGCCCTTATATTCAAAGGATGATACATCCTAGGCGTTGCTAGATAGCTGATCTGTGTGCTCTCCACCCAGTTCTAGGCAATGCCGACTTGTGGATACAAATGAGTACAGGTGAACATTTACCAGCTGTCTTGAGAGTTCACCAGAAAACATACGGCCTTATCTTGTGGTACAGCTCATAACTATCACTGATTATATCTTCTGTTTGCGTTCAGTAAATTTATGGGGGTCTGAGGTAATACTTCATGTCTAAAGGGAAGTGTGGTCCAAACTAGCAAATGTTGTTTTAGGATCCAGACTCTGTGATTTGGCAACGGTGTTTGAGCAATAAGATGTTATTTTTTAAGCCAGTTTTCAACAGAACAATACAATTGCACAGACATTGCAAACAACTTCCAAAGTTTTAAAAAACAAATCACAAGAGAGAAGATGAACAGATTTCATTAGGTTCAAGGCAACACTGAAAAATGAATGTGAACAGAGTCATAGAGACAAGAAGTATCATTAATGGTAGTTGTGAAATACTTGGAGATATAGAATTCACTTAAAAATTATTTTTTTTCTCCTTTGTTTTCTCTGTGCTGGCTTCCTTCCCAGCAAAGAAATCTTTTGATAATGGTGATTTGTTTGAAGTGTCATTTGTTATGACTAGCAAGAGTTTTCAGAAGTTTCCAGGCAGGACAAGAGTAAAGATTAGATATCATTAAAATGGGCAGAAGTAGTTGGAAAGAGCAGAAGATACCCTGTAAAAAAATATTTTACAGGTATCTGAGTTTGCAGTCAGTTTGTTGCCTTGTTACTTATCAGAAAATTGTAAACAACTTCCACAATGGCAACCTATAAAACAATGTTCCTGATTAGAGTGAATTAAATTTAAAGTAGCCATTTAGTGGCTTCCGCAATATACTGCTGAAGAACATTAGTATTACTCAGGGTATACGTGCTTTGGGCAAATACTTCTACTGCAGCATTTCACCTATTAAATTTGAGCAATTCAATCAGCCTGCTTGATAGGATTGATGGCAACATCTGGCCTGCTTAAGATGTGAAAAATTTTTCTCTCAGTTCTACATTTCTCTCCCTTTTGTCCGTCTTTGGATAGCTTTTGCTGTTGTAATTATACAGCTCTGCTAAGTTCTGAAGTTCCTGGTTTTGAATGTGAGTATATTAATCACTTTGGCACAACTAAGTCTGCTTTTAAAACAGCAGTAGAGAATGTTAAGCTTGTACCAAACTATTTCATATTTCAGTTTCAGCTTTCATGAAACCAGCAGCTTTACAATAGCCTCAATACAGTTTGTCTAGCCTGAGAAAGGATATGCAACACAGATTACAGCAGGGAGTGCATGGCCAACATCAGAATTAAACTGAGTGCTTGAAGAATTTCTCCAGTGCTCTGCCCCACGTCCCAGGGAACCAAGTGGGTCAAAGATGAGACTTTCAAGATTTCCAAGAAAAGGATGAAATTTAGCCATGCAGATTTTCTTCTGTCTTCATTCCCCCCCAGCCCCGTGATATAAATACATGAGTTTTGCCTTGACCCAAAGGGTTGCCCTTAATCCTGACCACTACATAAATGCCAAGGAGCAGAGTCAGATGGTGCCTGGGGTGAAATCTAGGATAGCGGAGACAAGTCTCTTGATTTGGCTGAATGTGAGACAGGCAACAGTCTTGCACCCCAACAAACATCTAGGGGTGAGTCTGTCTCTTGGAGAGAGTGGCTTGAGATTGGAAGGAGGAAGGCACAGGTAACCCTAGAACTTCATTCAGAATTAGGACATTTCCAACTAGAATTAAAAGTTTATCCAAAATCACACCCTTCATATTATTGCACTATTTAACAGCTTTCTGCAGCCACTTATATGAACCACTCATGATGATGATGAATTCAATTATCTATAAAACCAGCACTTACTCTTTTCGCTCTGTAAGGTACAAATTGTCCAGTGGTAATATAATGAGATCCAAGCTGTGTATTGAAGTTTTACAGATCTTTAACGGACTTCAGTGTGCTGATCATTAATTATAAGCAAGGGGAAAAGTATAACCAAATTGGATGAAGATGGCCACCAACTTGCAGGCTAAAGATATCATAATAAGCACTTTTCACGGCAAGATTACTGGTGATTACTGAGTATCACAGCTAGAAATCAACTCATTTGGTTATTATTGAAATATATCATAAACCAGGAGCTGGATTCTATGAATAGAAAAAAATCAATGAGAAAATACCTTTTTCATGTTTCACATTACATATTTTGTGTTTCATATTTCACATTTCATATTTCATTTCTCCACCTCAATCTCATGGACAGAGATTATCTTGTGTATCCCTACAATAACTCCACTGGCTTTGTGAAGGCGCACAAAGCATAATACAGCTCAGAGCACTGAGATGACAAAACTAAAAATGAACTGCTGCAAAAGTTTCTATTTCTCAATCAGGTGGCAAACAAGCGGAATGTAAGCTATACCTGTCATTCACTCAGTGACCTGGTGTTGGCAAACCCTGTGGGGACAGGTTTTAGCTTCCACCTTAGCTTCTGTCTACCAGTAAATGAAATGTAAAGTTCTGACAATCACCCTTGCATTGAATCTCTGTCATAAAGCAACTGAATTTGTTATATGACAAGATTAAACCCAGAGTTGAACTAGCTAAAGTTCACTAGCTGAACTTCATCTAGCTCCTGCAAATGGTTGTCAAAAGTGTGTCTAACACAATGCAGTAAGAACAAGTTATTCAGTTATTCAAGTTGTTTCCCTAGGGCTTAGTGCTCAGATAGAGTGCTCTTGCTAGTGGCAGGTGCCTAAAGGCAGTGCATTGCCTGACATTACAATAATAGCAGACACTGAGTGCGCTGCTAAACACACATCCTCTCAGACAGCCAGTGTTCCAGTGCCTGCACCGTGCGGGATGGCAGTGATTTCTTTAGGTGATACACATGGAACTGCAGCCCTGAGCCAGTTAATAAACTTGTTGGACTAGTTTTGTCTTATGCTGTGCCTATGCCTCATTGTCTAGTGCAGGCAATATACTTTGATTTGCACATAATTCATATTTTGTTTTAATATCTAGTTTCACAGAACTAAAAAACTGATGTTGATTTATTTATTTAAGAGGCATAAAATTGTCATGAACACAATAGCCATTAAACAAAAATGTGATTCCACAAAGACTCTAGTAGATTCAGCTCCACTTTCATGGTCAGATAATGAATGTATTTAGTGTCATTTGAGCATGTGGTTAAGGATAACAATATTTTTACTTAGATGTTATAAACAGAGAAGTTTTAGAACATATTAGTTTATTCTTTTTGCATCTTTATGCATCTGAACGTTCAAAATTCATTTCATGGGCCATAAAGTTTTAATGATTTTTCAGTCTTTACAGGTAGATTGTCAAATGCATTAACTTACAAGAAATATTTGTATTTTTAATTTATTTATGGTGATTAAACACTTCTTTTTAAGTCTAGTGCACTACAAAGACAAGATACAACTAAAACCAAATATTTAGGCACATCTGGAAAAAACAACCTCACTGATTACAGAAAAAAATTAAAGTTCTTTTCATTCTGTGAGGATTAAAATAAATATTCTATTTTTTCTGAATTTTCTGTAGCATAACTTTAAAATATTTATCCATTTTTTGTAAAATAATGTAAACGAAAGTTTTGAGGATACCTTATTTAATTTTAGTAGGAAAACATTTCAAAAAAGTTTGACTTGGGTTAGAATTTTTATTAAGTTGGCTGTTTTTCCACAAACTATTATTTTAAAACAAAGCATATAATTTCCCTGCAATTTTCATTCATCTATCAGAAACATTTAGTGTAAGTAGCAGAAGGCAAACCATCCAATTGCTGTTAATTCATTTTAGAGCTAAGCAAATATTTGGGTTTTCTATGTGAACAACCACAGAGACATTTTTTGTATTCCAAATATTTGCTTGCTTTCACCACCTTACTAAATTTGAATATTTAGATTTTGTAAAATAGAGTACTTCCACCTCATAAAATGTAGTCTGTAAGTTAATTAAAAGCAAGAGGAAGGGATACTTTAACTGTTTGGCAGTGGAAGATCACTCACTCGTCGGGGCAGGCATTGGACATGGTACATCCCTGTAGCTGAGCAGTGGATGGAGTTGCATGGAGGAGTTCCAGATCTAGGAACTCCTGAGGCAGAGCAGACAGCCCTTCCAGGAGCTGGCAGTGCTCACAAAAGAGGATGACATGGTTTGAGCACCACCGGGAGCAACCACAGGAGACTGAAACAGCTCCAGGGAACGCTGAGCCCAACACTGAAAAGGCAGAGGTTTCCAATGCTTTTTTCACCTCTGTCTATACCAGCGCTGTTGGGCCCCGGGCCTCAGGAACAGAAATCCAGCCTGATGCAAACACAGACCCACTGTCAGGGAAGGAAGGATTGGCGTGTGCACTACTACAGGAGCTTGAGTCCTACAAATCAATAGGCCCTGACAATACCTGCCCGAGGGTGTTGAGAGAGCTGTCTGACAGCGTTGCAAGGCCACTATCCATAATCTTGGAGAAGTCAGGGAGGTCGAGGGATGAACTAGAAGACTGGAGAAAGGCTAATGTCATGCCCATCTACAAGAAGGGCTCAAAGAAGGCTCCAGGAAATTATAGGTCCATCTGTCTTACTTCAGTCCCAGGGAAAGTTGTGGAATAAAGCCTTCTGGGAACTATCATAAGTCAAATGAAGCACGTGATTGGGAAAAGCCAGTAGGGATTCACTAAGGGCAAATCATGCTTAACAAAGCTGACTACCCTCTACGATAAAGTAACCCATGCAGTTGAGGTGAGGCAAGCAATGGACTATGCCTACTTGGATTTCTCCAAGGCTTTTGATATGGTTTCCCATGGTCTCCTCCTATGTTATGGTCTGGACAAGTGGTCTGTGCAGTGGATGGGGAATTGGCTGACAGGTTGAGCCCAGAGAGTGGTGGTAAATAGCTCCTTTTTAAATTGGCAACATGTCACCAAGGCCCCTGTGGACCAATATTGAGTCCAATGCTGGTTAATATCTTGGACCAGATGATCCCTGAAGCCCCTTCTAACCTGATATGCTATGATTCTTAGATTCTATGACAGTGTCATGGGTAAGTAGTGGAGCTCAAGGAGAACACATTAATATTAACTAGACAGTGCAGCAGAGGATAAGTTAATTAAAGAATAAAGAAGCAAGAGTCAATCTCCCCAACTCAGGGCTGCTGTCAGCTTTTGTAAGTTGAGCATAATCATGCCTGCTAAGGATGTCAGATCTCCAATGAAAATCCCTCTACTTCTGGAAACGATGTTAGTATTTTAGTCCTCATTCCAGTAGTGCCTTCAATGGCACTATATGGGAACCTGCTAAATAATGTCAGGGCAGTTCTGCAGAGCAATATAAGCATAAGATATGTTCACCTGCAAATTCACATTTCATTCACACTTGCAGGACAAAGAATTGAATTTTAAAAGCCAGCGAATCAGAAAAATATTTTGATTATCAAAAACGCATATGCTCTCAGTGTGATGTAGTAGCTAATATAGTCTTTGGATGCACAGACATGTAGGGCTGTCTTCTCATTAAGGCATGCTCAAGTTATCATTCAGAGCTGGAAGCACCGCGTCTGTCTCAGGGCAGTGCTCCATGCAAGACTAATCGGTCCTGCTGAGAGGTGGCACAGCCCTAAACTGTGCTGTCTTACACCCACAGGAAAACAAGTTCTGAAAAAAATAAACCCAACTCACTGCTCTTGTACACAGTATTAGAGAAATCTGATGAAATGTCAAACACGTTCTGTGGCCTCTGTTCAACTTAGTGAAGATTAAGATGAATGATTCAGTCGTGGTGTACCAGCACAAACTCCCAGCCAGCATCACTCACTACTGTGGGGCAGCTGTCAGACCCAATGAGATTGCTGTGCTGTTATGAATGTAGCTGACACACTCATGAGAAGTACAAATAAACCAGGGTGGTAACTGACTACACCTAATTTTTTTATGTCTACAGTACAGGTGTTTACAGACCAGTCATATTAATCAGTCTTCAGCACAGCTAATGAACATCTGGTCTATGACGTCAATGAGAAAGAACTCAGTTGTCCAAATATGGATATTTTATGCCATTTGAGATGCCCTGGAGGATGTCATACATCTACATAGGGCTGAGCTGTATGATGACCCCACCCCAGAGGGAAAACAGGGCCTTGCTGCATCAGCAGCAAGAGGATGCACAGGTTAGCCCACAGCATCTAACTGGCACCAGGCACTGATGTTTTGGCAGCTGAATATTGCTACTAGGGAGCTATTTTTCTTTACTGAGAACATCTATATTGGGAAGCCAAAAAGCTCTCTGGATTCACTATGTTTAATAAATTTCTATTGTCTATAATTGTCTAAACATATCACACACATAAGCTTTATACAACCCTGTAATACCTAAATTTGGTGTCTAAACCTGGAGCCTCGTTTCTGACAATCAAGAAGACACAGAATGATGTACTGGATGTTCCAGCCTACACACTGCTGAGGTACAGTGCTACTGCTGTTTTCCAAAGGGCTACCTCATTTCCAGAAGTTAATTTTGGAACACAAATTTTGTCTTCCTCATACTTTCCAAAATACTGATTTTCAAGGGATAATCCCAGGGATGGGATTTGAAAAAAATTTGGAAAAAAAAAAAAAAAGAATTTGCAGGTTTGTGAATCCATGATACAAATACGGCAAGCTTTGCTGCAGCCTCTCTTTGAAACTCCTGATTTTATGGACATTTGCACTTTGACTCACACCTGCAAAGCAAATCTGTCATTTCAAGAGGCAAATGACCTGAGACACATCAAATGAAATTTATCAATCACAATCACTAAGGCCAAATCTGTTTCATTCAGTGGAGCAGTGTACAGAGATTTAAGGTAGCACAGGACCAAGCTAGTAACCAGAAGAGTGTGTAATGCTAACTTGGATCTGGAATTAGTAGTTAATTTATGTGTAACCATTTTCAGGGTTTAGCTAAGGCAAAGCTGAAGAGCAGTACTGAGGAAGGTTTGCTGTACAGATTTAGGCCCTCTCTGCACTAGTCAACACTTCTAAATCCAGACCTGACATCTCTGTCCCTCTTTGGAGTGAGCCAACAGCAGAACAAGTGAGGAAGCCCAGTCTGGAACTTCTGCATCCCTTTCCCACGGAGTGCTATAACCTCTAATTAAAATATGAGAGAGGTAATGGGAAAATCTGATCACCTGTATACAGAAAGATGAAAATGTCACTGTCATAAGAAATTCACTGTAAGAGGGAATGGATTATCATGTATTTTGTGTTCCCTCTGGCAATGTGCTGATAAAAAAAAGGCAAAGAATTCCAATTTATCTCAAATAACTAGATTTCCCCCCCTATATATTTGAGTTTACTTTATCAGATAAGAAAGAAAAATATAATTTTAAATTTATAAAATGCTGAGCTTGTGATTAAAAGTAATGGGCGCAAGATCTTTTCAGGTTTGGTTTTGTTTTGGTTTGGTTTTTTAGTTCGGTTGAATGCTTTTTTGCCTGTATTGGAAGATGGGAAGAAGAAATACACTTACTTTATTCAATGTGAACTGTGAAATAAAACACAATAAATCCTTGCTATTTTCAGATACTTCAAACAGGAAAACTTGAAAAGAAAAAAAGCAGTGAATACTTTGAGGAATCTAATTAATATTTTCTATCAAAAATGGAGATTTGGTGTCAGGTGAAGAGACACAGTAACCAATACAAGTTATCAAATATTGATACAGTCAATGTAGAGCACACTTGTAGTCTTCTTGCACTAATGCAAACTATTTTTACATGTTTACCCTCTTTAATTCCCTTTTACTCTAGGTATTGTCACCTAGAACACCACTGACAACCTACAACATGTGGTTAAAATGTCCTTTCATTTTTTCAGAGACAAAACCCCCTATCTGCAGCAGATGCCTCGAGCAAGTCTTGATAGGTTACAAGTCTGCATCAGACATTACATGGGTACCCGGCGGGCTTAGAGAAATCTGCCATTCACTGATTCTGTTCTAGGCTAATAGCCAGGAGATCTCTTGGCCCAGGCTTCAGGCAGAGACAACAACAAGCCCTCAGAAATGGCACACAGGGACTTACATGCCTTGGCAGGCTATGCAGTGGAATGTGGAGGGAGGAGATAAGTTTTACATTTGTATACACTGAGAAACAGTGACAAAAATTGCAGTCAGATCATTATCATATTGCCAGAATGTCCAATTCAATTACAAATCTTGCCTGGATAATAAATACATATACGTAGCCTTGGTCCCATATTCTTTTCTATATACTAAAATTTCTTTTGGCTACAGAACAAGTTTCAGTCAAGCAGCAAATTTCAGGGCCAGAAGAACATCATGGCTACAAGATGAAGCTCTGTGCCTCAGTGAATTTTGGCTTGACAGAGCAGGGTAGGAGGAGGCATCAGGGCATTAGGCATGTCTCCAACACAGGCTCCAGCCTCCTGCCACACACCACAAGAGGTTCCTGGCTTCCTTCTGCCTCCTGACTGTTCCTGGTACTGAGAAAGGGGTTCTGAGACACACGGTGAGGAACTCGTTCTTCTTGGTCTTATACAAGTTTTACATAAGCCCCTGACTATGAACCTCCTCCTGCATTTAGCTGCACTGACACAGTTCGTGACAACTCTGGCCTCAAACTTTACATAACTTTTCGCACCCTGATGATCGAACAACCTGTTCTTAAATCCGTGACTAGACTTTACTCTGAAAGCAGTGAAGTTGCACTCCAGATAGGGAAGGTTGTGGTTTTCTACCGCTAAAGGCATTTTCACCTAAAAGTTGCCCTTGATGAAGTATCACACACTAGCGGTGTCACACTGCTTGGACAAGTTTCCAGTGGGCACCGCTTAGAGACTCTCAAGCCTTAACCTTTTGTGGGTTCATTTCAAAAATCTCAGCACAGTGTTGGTGCTGCCAAAGTTGCCACATGGTTTTGCAGTACAAACTGAGGTTACACGTTGGGCACTAGAGAGACCGGCGTGAGGCAGATATTGTTTCAAGCGGGCAAGTCCTGCTGGACTAACAATGGGTAACTGCATAGGGCAGGAATCAAACATCAGTGGCATCAATGTATGGAAAGAACAACACGAGGAACAATGCAAAACCTGGATTTTGGTGCATTTTTATGAGCTTGTAGCAGAGAGAGCAGAACATCATATGTAAATGAAGGCCCATATCATACAAATCAAAGATCTGCTATTAGTTTCTGAAACTGAGTTTGCTTTGAAACCTCTTTCTGTCAGTCGCTGTAAGTACATTTATTAGCTCAGTAGGAGTTGTGAGGGTCCTCTCCAACAGCTGAGAGCAGCTGAAAAAGCCTATATTTCTGTAGTGAAAGGGGCTTTTCTGACCAGTCTGATTAGCAAGACAGAGCAATTTATTTTCAAGCAGAGAATCCACAGTAATGTCATTTTTCATAGTCAGCCACAGAGGTCAATTATTTTTCCTCCAGAGTCCTCAGCATGTTCACACTCCAAAATACATTACAGGGTCAATCTATTTGTCTATCATTGCTGTCTGAGCTGAGCATCTGGTTTTGGAAGAAGTTTAAGCTGCTCTAGTTCACAGTTTTGGACATTTTCCCCCTATTTGTTGTCTTTTGGGCCTTCTCCTAATTCCCACATGAATCTAATCCAAGTAGCTCAGCCACCCTAATTGTACAGATAGGGAAAAAATAATTTACTTTTTCCTTATATCTCATTAACAGAAGTATTTATCATTCCAAGGACTGTTTTCGTGAGGGGAGATCTTCTCCAGCAGTGCATGAATTCCCTAAGGATTATTAGCTGTGTCTCAGTATTTTTCTAATTTATGGATGCAAGTAAAAAGGCGACTAATAAAGAGAAAAAAAAAAAAGATTCTTCTTTGCTCTTGTGTGGGGAATAAAGAAAGACTAGAAAGTTCCTGTTAAAAATTATTTCCACCATGGCGTGTATTAAGTGTACTTTCCTGTTTTGCAGGAATCCTCTGGGATCAATCAGAGAACTACTGTATTTATAAGAAACTTCTAAGTCAGGTTTCACTGTCTAAGGTGGGAAGAGGATTTAGCAGACTTTTTATGTCTTTAAAAATTACATAAACGAAACTTTAGCAGTATTCTTGACAGAAATTGGCTCTTAGGAAAAAGTTCTCATTCCTTTTTCATGATATACCATGAAATACAGCAAGGATTAATGATTCTGAAGCACCTCTCTGTCTGTGTCTTGAAACATACCTGTCAATTCCTGAGAATTGTTGAACCATTTGCCCCAGAAGTACTACATTCCTCTAAATTACATGGAAAATGGTGGCTCTACAGAGAAGAAAAATCCAAATCAGTGCTGCTATAGTAGAAAATCTGGATTGTTTGGTAGCATTATAGACGTCCATGTCAGCCAGGTCAAGACATCTGTAGCTTCAGGCCTGACAGCTGGTAAACAGAGATCGTGGGCAGAGGGCGAGGTACTCTGTGGGACATGTTGGAAAACAGAGGTATTACAAGGGTTGTAGGGCACAGGGAGCAAACTACTTGTTGCAGAAGGGATGCATTTTTCTTAGTAAATTATCCTCAAATGAAAAGGATTTAGGACAGATTTTTTCCTGATATAAACCACCATGAACTTAAATAAAGTAGCTGATTTTCTGGCCACAGCTGCAGTGCTTATGAAGAGGGAGACTTAGCTCATGAAGGAGATTCTTGTACAGAGAATTGCTTATCTTGTATGTTCCTCTTATTTCTGTCAGAAGGTCAAAGAAAAGGTGAATATTTAGATAACATTAGATATTAACAGAGTTATGGTCAAATATTAATTAATAACATTTGATAATATTAATAATATGCCACAGCACGTCCGTGAATGATGCATACATTCCAATAAACCATAGTAATGATAATGATGTGGGGGAGACTGAAACACTGGGATAGCTTTTCTTGCTTCAGAACACGCAATGAGTCAGGAGGACAGGAATTCAGAGTAGCTATTCATAGTCCTTAGGAGAGAGCTTCAGCACTGCTGAGGACACCAACACTGAGATTCCTCCAAGTCTTATCCCAAGGAGAAAAAATGAGGTAGAGAGTGATGTTAGTAATCAATTACATGAGTAGAGTTCTTGGCTATTTAGTGCCCTTTTCCCTGCAATTCCTTTTCTGCAGGCCTACATAAGAGAAGCTGTTCTTGTCATACTCACACTAGACCCACTAGGTTGCTGAGTATGTGATTTGTTGGAGATTGTTCAGCAATCTTTAATGAGAGCATCTCTAACAGATTTTACTTCATCAATCAAAACAGCAGCATCTGCATCCTTTCTTCCCTATCAATTTTTGCCATATTTTTTCTTTCCTCATTCTAGGCTCTTCATCAGCTGCATCTCCTGACAGCCTCCCCCTCATCCACCATCAGTCAACACGGCAGAAAAAGATGCTGATTTCCATTCTGTGACAGCATCTCAAGAAACAAAATCTGAATAGTTAACTCTAAATTATTGGGGCAACAGCCATGAGTGCCCCAGCAGTTATCTGAGTGCTGCTGTCCTGCTCTTAAATCTTCTTCATACTGCAGAATTGCCGATGCAAATCACACACAGCAGTGACCAAGACAGCTAACAGAACTAGCAACCGTCCAGCGTTTGCCATGATGGGGGACATTCTGGGGGAAAAAATCCTATAGAGGTGGGACAGATGCCTGCCTGTGGACCCATAAATCAGACAGATTTAGAAATAGATCAAAAGAGATAAAGCAGCAAACCTTCAAGACAAGAAAGACATTTCAAAGACACTCCTGGAATCAGAAGGGTTTGGTTTGTAGGGGTTTTTTTGGCTTGTTCTACTGTGTGCTTAGCTCAGGCTAAGGGAGAGGAGATGAATTCTATGATCTGGCAATAAAACTGCATAGCGATACTTCTCAGTAATAACTTTCAGGGAGCTTCTCATTAAAACTGCACTACTGCATTGCACATCTACACAGAGCTCAGCTTAATGGCATAGCCAACAACACAGCACTTCACTGCTACTCCCTTGTACCCAGCCTGAGTGTGATGTGTAAAATATGCTTTATTTTTATTAACACCCTGGTTCCCGAAGACAGAAATTACATGCTTAAGCCCATCCCTGTGAGAACTGCTGATATGAACAATGACTTTCCAATATCAGGCAACTATATCTCACTATAGGAACTATGTGGTTAGAATGAAATGGCAAGAACAGTCTCTGAAGGGGTTGAACACCAGCATACCACAGTACTACATACTACATTAGCATAGGTACGCCTGGCAGTTTCTAGAAGACAACTTTGAGAAAAGTGTCTCCTGGTAGAGAAGACTGAAAGGCTTTACTGATGCTCTTGGATACAGTCCTAGAACCATTTTCAGTATTTGCCCTGACAAATAGGAACAGAGGGTGAGTAGTGAGTGGTAACAGGGAAATTGGTTGGAGAAGGAAAAAGAAAGTAGAGCAAGAAGTAGAACTAAGTGTAGCACTAATTAAAAGTGAAGCAGAAAAATGTAAATCTTGGTTACTGGGATCAGCAGCAGCCTTGTAGAGAAAAGTAGGTTAATATAAGTGTGGCTCTTACTCGTCCGACCCCTGGTTTTAAACGGCAGATATATACTACGTAACAGCTACATTACAGAAATTATCCCTTTTAGGCAGGCAGAAGTAAAAGGCACTTTGTATGCAAGTTGCAGATAAAGGTCAAAGTACCATACTTTATATTGTCCTGAGATACTGAGGGATCAGAAAAATGCAGTCTTAGGCAAATGTTTGGAAGTCAAAGTTTTTCACTGTTTTTTTTTTGACTGATTAAGGCATTTGGTGAATGCAGCCTTGTCAGTTGCTGAAGCTTCTCCATTCACAAAAGTAATAATATTTAATTACAAATTACAAACTCAAAGGCAGGTACTTTTCACCAAATGGTCCTTTGTTACATACACTTCATCCTGCACTATTCCAAGGTCACTGAGATTGCCAGCGCAGAGATTGAAAGTGTCTGATCAGACTTTTCTCAGTATTTCACCATGTCTAAAACGAAAACTGCCTTGAAGTCATGTCTTACATTTCTTTCTACTCCCTGAATGTGTCTGTCGTGTTGTGAGACATTACAGAAAACGATGACCAAGAAAATGAATTTCTGCTTTAAATGATGCCTACCCACTTAAAACAGCTTGATGCTATTAGAACATCATGTGACCGACTCACATTGAGTTAACCTTTTACTATTGCATATTCACTGCTTAATCAGATGAAGAACCTTGCTAGCTCTTGAAAATGTAGTACCATGAACACTGGCTAATTATCATATATTTACATATATTCAGAAAGCTTCTGGCATACTGCAGTAGTATTTATCTGTTAGTATGGTAACTGTCTTTTTCTTTCATAATTAAAAGGTCTTACAATTTTTCAATTTACTAAAAAACATCTCCTAGCATTAATTTGCTGGTGTACTCCAAAATATCCTGTACTGTTTCAAATTATAACAAAGGGAACTTGATCAAACCAGGTGGTATACTCTGGGTGATATTTGTGTGATAGGTATTCTGGATGATAGCAGTCTGTATCTGTAATGCATTCAGGGACAATGCAATCAAGTTTTACTACCTCTTTTACTTTCTTTGAGGCTTGAGCTAGAACTAGCATAGGGCAATTACTGAATGATGCGAGTTGTTTGTCCCTTGAAAGCAGGTTGTTGGCATTGTGGACCATGAAAGCAAGCTCCTAAGGACTGAGGCACTCATTCCTTCTCTGAAAGGTTCTCTTCTTTTTATAGCATCACATTCATAACTTAATTCACTAAGGAGAGGCATCTCAATCCCACAGGTAAAGTAAAAATATCTCTTAGCCATAACAGCAATAATCAGCAACACAGGTTAGGAACTAGTCTACCTTACAAGAAAACTTTCTGAGAGAACCCAGATGGTTTTTTAAAAGTTGCCACAAATATGCTTATGAATCGATGCCACTGCTGACAGTGCAATTCTTCTAATTCTTCTGATTAGTATATCCCAAAACTTACTTCTGTCCCAGATGAAATACAACTCTCGTATCCCTCACTATAGATTACTACCAGAGATAACTAGCTAGCTGACAATAGGATCATATTCTGATTAGACACACTGGTTTAATGCATCATTAACATTATTAACAAGAAAGACCCCAGATGTTTGCAAACGAAAGTGAATTCACTGAATTTTTCACCAGCTGCTCTTCTTGTATGTAAAAAAGCTTAAAATAACTGTGCTCTTGTTCACAGCCCTCCATCAGTACGTATGTTCCCAAGGGCTCATTAGGATATATTTTGTGTCATACTTCTACATTTATGTGTAAATTTAAGAGGCTCATTAAGAATATTTGTGTTACACCAGTACATTTATGTATAAATTTAAGAGCAAAGGCCATAATTGAACTCTCCAGTATTTCAATAGGAAGATATATTTTCCCATTAAGAATAGAGATACTTTAGTCACAGTCATGTTTGCATTACATCAACAGAACATCAAAATAAAGCAAAATCAAAGTGAAATCTATTTTTTTTGGTACTGTTCATCTGCATGAGCTGAATACAGAATGATTGCCTTTTCGTGCAGCAGAGTACAGAGGTCTTGAAGTCTTGTACTAGAATCAAGGTTTAGAGCATAATGACAGACTGTTTTGCAATTATAACATTACATTATGTATTTGCACATGGCAAAGATAGACAAGACCACTATAATCTGCACACCCCCATAAAACAAAGAATTTAATTTTCCTAATTAAATTCTGTTACAGCAGTAACTAGAAGAGTAGCCAGTGATTTTTAAATTTCTGCAATGATGGAAAAGCTATCTACTACAGTTCTTGTTAAACTGTACTAATGATTAATGGCCTTTGCTGTTAATAGTGTGTGCTCCACTTACTGACTAGGCTCCTTTAGGTTTAATTTCAAGCACTTGTATTTTTTTACACATATCTCTGTGAAACAGAGGTGCCTCTGTTTTCATCAGATTTCTGTTCCACGTGTTGGTGTTTAAAAAGGCGACTGGATCGCTCCTTGTAACTTTCTTTTTGATAAACTTCTATGTACACAACCAAGATTTTATTAGTCCCTTGGCCAAATAATTGTACTGGAGCCAAGGTTTGGCTGATTATCGCTATAGTCTCAGTATGCCTGTTTTAAAGCCATTTCTAATGTGGGTAGAGTTCCCCATGCTGTAATCAGGCTCTGTATTCTTCTTCCTAAATGCATAATTTTACAGTCGATTTTATTGAAGGTCAAATTAATTGCTTGCAGCCTGATTTGTCAAGTAGTTACTGTGATTGGTTTCTTTCTGTAACATATCCTCGCCATTACTTGTAATTCTCATTACTTGTGTCTTCTGTGAACTTTGTCAGCAGCAATTTTCGATTTTCTTCTAGATCAGCAGTACAGTGTGGAATATATGAAGTCAAGGACCAATCTCTAAAAGACCCTGCAAGAGGTCCATCTTGCAGTGGCATGCTGAGACATAGCAGTTGCCTTGCTTTTAAAGTCACTGAAGTAGATTCTGGGTTCTCAATGCAAATGGTTATCAATCTCAGTTTAAATACTTCACAGAAATCTAAGTCTGCAAACCATTCCTTTTGTTAACTCTAACTTAAAAAGAAACAGCAAATTAATTTTTTAAAAAATCACTCCCTTTTGAGTAGTTTATTAATTGTATGTTAACAGTTATGACGCTATTTGTTTAGAACTGATGGTTGAGGTCATGCCTCTAGCCCCCTGTTTACAGAGCTGCAGCATTTGCATCCTTTGAGTGATCCAAACCCTTCATGTTCCAAGACTTGAGACTCAGTGTGGAGGAGCCAGAGAGTCCTTGGCCATCTCTCCTAATGTTACTGGATGCAAATCATCTAAAGCCAGTAACTGGTAAATAAAATTCTGTAGCTGATGCTTTGCATCATCCTGAGTGTCTGTTGAACTGGTTGTCAGGAGCTCTGATCGTCTCCTAGTGTCTCAAAGCTGAACCATTTCTTGCACATGCTTTATATTACAAGTCACGATCACTGTCTCAGTGCTGGTCATTACAGTAATTAGTACAAAATTTTACCCAGGAGAAAATCCTGTGCTAATCTCTCCTTTGTTTATCTAGTTTTGTGTTTTCTCTTTTCCCAATCCTGTTCACCTATTGAAGAACAGTGGCAGTCAATGTGCTAAACCTGACTTTGGCTCCATTCCCACCTTAACTGGAAGAAGCTGAAAAAAAAGGCTTTTCGGTCTTTAAGGATAAACCTTCCTTTTTTTTTTTGTTGCTTTGTTTACACCAAGGGAATTGTGTTCAATCACATTTCTAAAGCTCTAATGAACAAAACTAAAGTATCCACTACTGCTACTGCCCTTCAACTTTAGAATCAGAAGTGTCAGAAGTATGCATGTCTGTCTAGTGGTATTTTTACTGCAGGAAAGGTTCACATCATTGTTTTGACATCCTACAGCAACTGTCACTTATGCTTTTATTTGGGTGATTATACATGTGCACTGCATAATGGATGACCTGAATTTCATTTGTCAGTTTTGTAACCTGGAAGTCTTAAGAGAAGTAACTTGTAAAATAATCCATCTGATCTAAATTCTCTACCTAGAGTTACAACAAGCTCTTAAGGTGTCCACTAATTTTCTTCCTTTTTTTATTTGGTATTGCAGAAAAAAAATTGTTATCACTACCTCACTATTTCAAACACATAAGTGCAAAAATTACATTTCAAGAAAACAGTATTTTTTACAGAAATATCATTTGAATTGATCTTCATGTGAATATATAGGCTTTTTTCCCCCTTGAACTCACTTGTTTATCCATGTTGCACTGATTTTTCTTTATTTTATTGACGAGAATAGAAAAATTCCTGATGAGAGGAATAATTAGGACTTAACTAAGACAGAGAAAAACATCTGCCTGATCTCTGGCCATTTTTAGGTCTCTGTGTAGAGGAACAGATCCCTTCAGTGTGCAACATGTGAAAAAAAGGCAAGCTGTTTGTGGATGAAGAACATGTCAGAGGGCACAAGACTTGTGGTGTGCTTGACAACTCCTACATTATGAGTCAGACAGCTTTGTAACAGTGATTTTGAAAACCTGTGTGATATGCTTCTGGTTTCATTAACCCTTCAGCAACACAAATACATTAAGTCTGTGCCACAGCCCAAGATACGCAGAAGTCTCGAGGTTTAGATTCCGTATCAACCCAAAGCTCATGAGGCCTCTGTATTTTCCTCAGTACAGCAGGAACGCACCTGTTTGAAGAAGACTGTCTGTTGTAGTCATAAATAAATTTTTCAGTCTGCTTGAAGCAGAGACAGATGTCAGAGTTCTTGTCACATATTGTCACTTAAAACATGATATGACGATGCTGAGTAGAGATAGCTAACATAGGGTCAGTCAGAGGGGTCAGTTGACAGTATTGGATGAATAATAATCAGTGTGCTGGCAAAATGGAAAACATATCAACTGACATTCCTCACACTTCTGTTGTGGTATTTGATATTTTCATAAATGACTTGGATGATGGCACGAATAGTGAATTTGTCAAATTTTTAAGCATTATCTAGTCTAGAGGGACTGTAAGTATGTTGCAAGACAGTCCAAATGACTTTGAAAAATTGAAAAAATATTTTGGAAAATGAGGATGTAATTTTATACTTTGAGAAGAACAATCAACAGCAGGAACACAGTATGTGAAATTATTAAGGTAAAAGTACTGTAGTATCAGGTTTAGATGTTATAGTGAATCTCAAATTGTAGAGAAATCTTATAAGTTTGCAGTTGCAGAAGTCAAACATTGTACTGGAATCCAAAACAGCACAGGCACATAAAGTGGTTTTCTTGCTTTCAGGTGGTTGTAGATTGTGGTAATGTCCACCCTGAGTTGCCTTTACTCCAGGCTAAACAACCCCAGTTCCCTCAGCTGCTTCTCATATGACTCTTTATAAATAGTGACTGAACCAACATTATTTAATCTAGAGAAAAAAGGAGATATCATGTTGTTTATCTATACAATAAGAGTCTTCAAATACACGAAAGTGACCTTAAAGGGGAAGGAAACAAACCATTCTAAATATCTGCCACCATCAGGGCAAGGAGTAACAAATTTAAATGAGGACAAGGGAGATGTAAATATTGAGTAGTGAGAATAGTTTAGCACGGCAGAGTTCTTATGAATATTGTTAGATCATTGTTATTGGAAGTTGGATGTTTTTGAAAAATATTCCAGCCAGCCATCTCAGGGATGGAGGGAAAGGGTAGGATCACAGTCCTTGTCTTCTGCATGGAGGAGAACTGGCTGGGCTGCTAAGCTTACTTACAATTTTGTTGCACTGATTATTTGAGTTCTGTCTTGTCTGCTGCCTCTTCCTCCATGCCATCCAGCAAAGGTTGCATGGTGTCTGTGGGGCTCTGAGTGCAAGAATGAGGGTCATCACTACAGCCAGAAATGTTACCTGTTTACTGAGTTGCAACAGAGCTGCTCTGTACTGATCACCCCTTGTTCTGATGTTGTGCAGCATACGGCTCAGGCAGCACAGAGTTGGAAAACATTTGATATTTTTTCTCAAGCTCTTCCTGGCATTCAGTCTTATGGGGGAGGCCATGAACATGCCATCCAAACAGAAGGATGTTGTAGGTGCTGGAACTACCTTGAATATTCGTGGACACAGACCGTGCATGTCTGCAGCATGTGTTAATCCCTGCCTGAGGCACAGCAAAGTCATTCTGATTAGCACATTTTCTCTCTGTGATGCAGATACTGATTCAAAGCTACAAATCTCACGGGTGGAATGGTCATGTGGGTTAGATATATCCTAGAATCATAGAATGGTTTGTATTTTAAGGGACCTTAAAGATCATCTAGTTATAACCTCCTGCCATGAGCAGAGTCCCCTTCCAACAGATGCAGTTGCTCAAACCTCCATCCAACATGGCCTTGAACACTTCCAGGGATGGGAGAGCCACAACTTCTCTAGACAACCTGTTCCAGTGTCTCACCACCCTCACAGTAAAGAATTTCTTCTTACTATTTAATCTAAACCTACAGTCCTTCATTCTAAAGCCACTGCTCCTTGTCCTGTCACTGCATTCCTGCACAGATGCACATATCAAGAGGTGTTGTCTTTATTTTAAAGGGTTGTTCAACAAGAACTGCTCATGTTTAATGTTTTCGAAGTTGTCTACAGCAATGCAGTGTCTTTTATTCTTGGTATAGACTTAAGTGGGCTCAAAGGATGGTTTGCTTTGATGGATGACCAGTTTAAATATACTACAAATCTCTTAAAAAATTTACCTGTTTGTCTCTAGAAAGTTTATAAAAATAATAATAAAGACATAGCACATTCATATTTCATCTTTCATGGATTCAGCACTTTAGATTTGTCTTATTTTTTCCATTTAAAATAAAACCTATTTTCATTATTTTTAATGCACTTTGAAAGCAGCATTGCTCTGACTTTTTGGCTCAAGTAATATCAACTCATAATTACTTAAATTATTAGCATTTTTTTCTCTTAATGATAAGGATGATCCTTTTCAAATCAACACATTTCTGATCAGATTAGAACAGAGAACTGTTGGCTCCAATGACACTTTAATGTATCATAGAGTAAATATAGTATTTGAAAAGAGAATTTTTCACTGTATTGTAATTTGTCTTGTGATTGAAGCAAGATTATTTTTTTTTAAGCTTCATTACAAGATAATTTTAAATGTTACATTTATTTAATGAGTAAAGCAATATAAGTGCTTTGGCAGGACAATATTTTTGCTGTACCAAAATATTTTTTTTACTTCGAGCAATAAGTCCCAGCACCAGAAATACTTTTTTCTTGTTCACAATATCGTAAATATTTAATCATTCATTGTCACTGCTAAGCACAGCTTTTCCTCTAGTTCTTTCTTTACAGTGCGACATGACTAACTACTCCTGCCATTATGTTCTCATTTACTAATGTCATCATGAAGCAGTAGCTTGTTGTCTTTATAATGAGATCAGTGCCTGGAAAAAACAAAGCAGAGTAATCATGCATCATATTTACCATAAATGACATGTTCTATAAGAGGAGACCTTGTTGCAGTCTTCCGATACTTGAAGGGGCCTCTGAGAAAGATGAGGACAGACTTTTTAGCAGAGCCTGTTGCTATAGGAGGAGGGATAGTGGTTTTAAACTAAAAGAAGGTTGAGTTAGACTAGATATGAGAAAGAAATGTTTTACGGTGAGAGTGGTAATGCATTGAAACAGGTTTCCCAGAGAGGTGGTAGATGTACCATCCCTGGAAATATTCAAGGTCAGGTTGGACCAGATTCTGAGCAACCTGATCGAGGGGAAGATATCCCTGCTCATTACAGGGCGGTTGAACTAGATGACCTTTACACATCCCATCCAAGCCAAACTCTTCCATGATTCTATGACATGCTTGGACAAGAACGGACTATAATGGATCAGGAGCATTCAATACTGAACAAGAGAACCTCAGAAGCAAAGGAAAACAAGGTAACAGTTTCCTGACACAAGGCAGAGGCTTTGCATCAGGTGGGTAAATGCTAGCTAGCCTAGGTGCAGCTCTGTAGAGGAGGTAATTTCGTGTAGCTGAGCTGAAATGAATAGTTTATCCAACTATACAATTTAACTCATGAAACAGAAAATGAGCAGTGAGGGTAAGGAAATGTGAAACATAGGAAAAGGTTGACGTAAGCACTGAAAAGTGCCTGCTGTGGGAGCCTTCTCAATACAGTGGCAGAGATGTCGGGCTGCTCGCTGCTCTTATTCCACAGAACATCAACAAAATGTTGAATGAGGCTGATAAAAGAAAGGCTAACTAAGCAAAGGTTAACTACCAACATTATAAGCTGAACAAAAGGGAATTAGTACTATTGTCATTCCTTGATTTGGATTCTTCAGAAATTCCTACCTGGCAGTATTGGGTTCACGGTATGCCATGCCATCTGCTCAGTGCATGAGTGCTAGCATTTCCACTGTTTTCAAAAGGTACTTTAAGGTTATCTTGTTCTTTGAGGATTTTAATAATGTCAGGAATTTTTGAGGGGGGCAATGTTTTTAATTTTATTCTGTCCAGTCTAGCATATGAGGGGTGAACAACTTTTCTTAAATATAAATTTCAAAAATTCTGTGTCCAAATAACTGCTAGGGTTTCTTTATGCTGATTACATGGAGTCTTCTCTGCTTGAATCTTCTCAAAAAATGATGTAAAGCATTCTCTTCTGAATATGCCAGCATAGTTTGTATTAGTTCTTCATAAAAAATGCTTGTTACATTCCAATCAAGAAAGTATTCATATTCCTTTATGCCTTAACATTTTCTCAATCTAAAGAAGAGGAGATCAGCAATGCAAAGGTCTATGTCTGTTTTAGCTTGTGTAACAGAGCTGCCCGGACAGAAGAAAAGAGAATTCACAATTTTGTTTGTGATGTAGGAGGATATTGCTGAAATTTCCATGCAATGCATCAGCTGCCCAGCGTGTTTTTCGTGAGAAAGAACTGGAAATGGAGAACATAATTGTCTTTCAGACTTAGCAGGAAATAATCAAAATACCAAGATCTTCCACAGAGATGATTTCATGGAGTTAAATGTTGCAAAACAAGCAGAAAGATGAGGGCTACTTCTCTTGATTTCACTCTCTGGGGTTTTTTTTATAAGTCAGAATGTACTCAAAGAGAACGAGTTTCTCCAATCTAAATTTTTTTTCTCTCCTCACAGTGTCCCTATTCAAACCTCTTTGATGCTCCACATGACACTGAGTACATGAGGAAAAGGATCTGCTCAACAGTTGCATTAGCTACACAGATGCACATGCTTTCTTCTCTACTTCCCTCAGGTAATACCTTCTCCTAGTCCTGATATCAGTTCTGGTTTATTGTGAGCTGAAGAAATCCCGTACTGACTGAAAATCTTTATGATGTAGAGTACAACAACACCTAGACATTATATACTCCCAACTGCTCAGTGGGATTTCTGGGTGGCTGAGATGAAACATAAGAACAAGCCTCACTCCCAGGGAAAATTGTTTTTCTCTTTTCTAGTAGGTAATGGCAATTGGCATCATCACACTGACATGGGAGAGGGATAGAGCTCACAATCCCACTGTAAAATTGTATACAGCCTAAGAAAAGGATAAAATAGCCTCCACGTGCACTGTATGGGGAAAAAACGAGCTTTTGCTGAACCCTTCTATATGGTGTAAGCAGCCAGGTAATCATTCTTTGCAGGTCTGGAAGGAGGGAAAAAATATTGTTAGAGCAATAGTTTGGGTTTTTTTCCTTGTCTAAAGAATGCCTCCAAAACTCTGAGGTTCCTTGCAACTGGGAATTTTACTTACATATAAAGTGTTCCTGTGCACAAATATTTGCACAGTGTTGTGCACGCCTTGATTATGTGTGAATTAATTACTGGTATCATTGAATAACAATTGCAGTATTGTTAATAACAGCAGAAGTAACAGCATAGAAGTGAGAATTTTGGTTTTCTGTCCAGGAAAGAAACAGCATCAAAAGGATGTCAGTTTGCACAAAATGTAGTGGAAAAAAAAATGAACATGAAATCAAAGCTCAACAAAGAAGTAAACCATAAAGGCAGGCTGGTTGAGATGCCTGGCCAGCTGGACAACATTTACATTCCAAGCAGCATTCCCATGATTTACTCTGAACATATGGTGAGGTCATGACTATCAAATAACTCTGGTGTAGATTCACATATCTTTATGCCTGGAAAGAAAATTGAAGGACAAAAAGATTAAAAACTGAGCATTTAAAGATGTGCTTTAATATTTCACAGCAATATATAACATCTTCCATCCACAAGGATTTTCAAAATCTTTCTATAGAGAAATCATTTTCTCCTTCATTGACTTTGCAAAGGTATTTGATACGGTGGGATGAAACCAAAGATGAAGTTCCCATAACATCTTGTTGAATTTTCATGTAAGCTTTTTTGCAATAAAAATATTTGTCAAAACTGAAAGCACAATACTGTAGAGCTTTGTCATTATAAAAGACATAAAACAAAGGCATATATTACAGTGCTTGGTTTTTATCTAATTTTTATCTATTTTCTAGCAATTTTTGAACAGATAGGAAAAAAACTACAGCAGGTTAAATAAGGAATGCTAGCAAATTCCAACACTTACAAACTCAAATTTAGCAATTAATACACATATTGTACACTCTTGACTCAAGAGTGGATTCATCTCCACAGCTGCTCATTATCAACTTAAAACTAAATCTCCAATTCCATTCAGTCTTCTGTGCCTTTTCCCCATGTTCTACAAAGCGTTCTCTTCCCCCCCATATGCTTAAATTATTGAATTCTTCAGTTTTCTTCATGTCTGACATACATGTACAAGACATGCTGATTTCTTTCTTTGAATTCCTTCAGTACTGGCACTCACAGCAAAATATAGTTGGTGTATACATCATTTCCTCCAGAGTTCTGATTATGAGCTGATTTTTCTACTTTTCCAGATCCATTTGGTACATAGGTTGTGTCTAATCTCCAAACAATCTGCTTATACAACTTAATTCATTAAGCCTCATCTTACACGCAAGATACTGTTTTGTCTCACATTCAGACTCTTCATATTACTCCAGAATCATCAGGGTTTTCTGTAATTTCTTTTGGCTGCTCTTCTTATCTGAGAGAGACTAACATGAGCTTTTCCCCCTTTGTGGCTTTTTTTTTTTTTGGTTATAAATAGCCTATTAACCACATTGCTCAGGTGATAAAATAGACAAGTTAATATATTCTGCAAACCTCAGACTTCTGAAGAACCCGCTTCCCGCCTTAGGTCACTGCTAAAATCTCCCAGGACTTTGGTTCTCACATTTGTTAAAATACAAAGGTCAGATCCATACTGAAAGACAAATAGGATTCAGATGGTAGGTAATAACTCAGGTGAAGATAATGAAAATTTGCTGAGAAAGAAGAAAAGATCTAAGAGGCAGGAAAAGACCCCATATTACTTGTTGAAATAAATGAAGACAGAAAGAGAGAAGCCCAGCAGATGGACCTAGGCCGAAACACAGTTCAGCGACTGAGGTTTAACAGATTTTTGCAGTCAATGAAAGCACTAAGTCTCTTTAGTAATCACAAAGCCAATGCCTACAGTTTGTGACAAATCTAAAAGGTGACACTGCTACTACCACCATATACTGTGTAAGGGTTTATTGTCAGCCAGTGCCAAGAGAAAGGCAGAAATGCTGTTCTCCTAATTACCAAAATGGTATATTGCAGCATTGTCCTGTCTGGGGACAGCACAAATACACAATATCTAGGAAGTGCTGAAAGAACAGAGCTAAATAAATTCTGCTGTAGCCTCAAAAAGTAACAAATAAAGCTGTCTTTTACATAGGTATATGAAATGCTAGAATTTGAATTTTGAAGCAAACTAGATGTGAAAAAAGAATCATAATAATACCTTTCTGATTTTCCTAGATCCACTTTTTATTCCTAGTATCTGGAGACTTGCTGCCCGAGAGGCAATGCAATTAAGTGGACAATTAGTCTCATTCAATTGCTGTAGTCATTACAGATTTGGAGTATCACTCAACCTATTAACATTCAGGTTTCATTAATCCAAATTTTTGTAATGGATGAAGTGAGGCTTTATTATTATTATTATTGCAAATGACCATATTCCTTATGTTTTCCAACTGCATATAAAGTATTACAGGCAGATGGAAATTTGTACTTTGTCCACACTGGCAAAGACTGACATCAACACTGAAGTTCAACTGCTCTTCAGGCTGCTCTACTCATAATTGCCCACCTTACTCCTAGTTTCGTATTTACCTGAGGTCCAAACCTACGTCCAACACATGGGTCTTGAGAAACACTGTGTATCACATTTAGGCAACATGAATTGCTCTAACTTTGGATTTCCAGGAGAAAAACGTGGGAAAATCTGAAGTAGGTTGTCACGGGTTTATGTAGTTAGATTTTGGTAGCAGCAGGGGCTATAGGGGTAGCTTCTGTTAGAAGCTGCTAAAACCTTCTCCTGTCCTATGAAGAGCCAGTGATAGCCAGCTCCAGGAGGGACTTCCTGCTGCTGGCCAGGGCTGAGCCAATTAGCACTGTAATGCTTCTGTGATGACATAGTTAAGAACAGAGGAGATTGTGGCGCAGGAGAAATTCCAGCCTGGGAACAGCGGAGCAAAACTTGAAAACAGCAATGTAGGCAACAAGGAGGGGGAGAGGGGCCCCTCCCTCTCCCCCAGAAGCAGGGGCAGGACTTGGAACTGAGGCACCTGCAGCCCATGGAGGATGCAGAGACACCCCTGCAGCCATGGAGGAGCCTATGCTGGAATAAGTGGATGCATGAAGGAAGCTGTGATTCCATGGAGGCCCAAGAATGAAGCAGAATCCTGCAAGAGACCTGTGGCCTGAGAAGAGAGAAACCCATGCTGAAGCAAGTTTTTCCTGAGTAGGACTTGTGGCCCTGTGAGGTACCCCACGGGAACTGGGGAAGGACTCAGCTGTGGCCCCCCTGTAGCCCATGGTGAAGCAGCTGTCCCCCTGCAGCCTACGGAGGAGTGACCCAGGGGACAGCAGATTAGGAAGAACTGCTGCCCAAGGGATGGACTCACGTTGGAGAGGTCCATCAAGGACTGTCTCCCGTGGGAGGGACCCCACGGAAGCAGGGGAAGGACTCAGAAATGTGGCCCCCTGTAGCCCATGGTGAAGACCCTGGTGAAACAAGTTGTCCCCTTGCAGCCCATGGAGGACCATCGGGGTGCAGAGACTTGACTGCACCCCATGGGAAACAAGAACTGACTACAACCCCCTTCCCTGTCCCCCTGCACTGCTAGAACGGAGAGAGAACATGGAAGGAAAGAGGGGTGGGGGATGAAGGTGTTTTAAGACTGTTTTATTTCTCACTCTTTAGTTCTTATCCTGTTAGTAATAGATTTAAGTTTTACCCCACATTGAGTCTGTTTTGCCAATTAGTAAGTGACTTCTCCCAGCTCTTATCTCTACTCATAAATTCTTAGCTGTTTTTTGATTCTCTCCTCTGTACAACTGCAGTGGGGAGTGAGGAAGTGACTTTAGTGAGTATTTGAAATCCGGTCAGGGTCTAACCACCAAGAGTCAGAGTCCCTTGCTGGCTTTCCTGGGAGGTTGTTTAAGTACCCTGTGTCCCCAGACGTGCTACTGAAAGCCTGACCCTCACCCACCAGACTGCCCTTCTGCATTGCCTTCCTGAGTGCCTGTTGTAAACAGTCTGACTGACCTACTGTCACCTACTGGCATCACAAGTCATGTGACATAGTCCTGAAGGGTCATTTTCTAAAGCAAAGGCAGAGAAACTGTTCAGCCACCGTCAGTATGGCCTTGTCAGAATTTCTTCCTGTCCCTGTGGTTATTGATGAGCGTGTTCTGGGCTCGTGTATTCAATTTTTTCTAGTGGAATAAGGCAAAGGGGAGTACCTCGACTTTCCTGGCTGCTTATCAGTGACCAAGCTCCCAGGCTAACTCATACTAAACACAGACCCTCCCTAGTATCCACATCCCAGTAGCTGCAGTATAAAAACCTACCCCAAACGTGCACAGTATCCTGATGAGGACACCTGGGGGATGTTTCCATTCTCATTCCTTGGGCTGAGTCTAACCAAACTTTGAGCTGAAAACCCAATATCAGCATTCTCTCCTTAATGACATCCCAGTAACACAATTTTTTTTAGGCTCTTCTGATTTAAGTATGTCTTTCATTTGTTAATTATAATTAATGAAGTGCTTCTGAAACACCTGTGACGGAACATGACCACATTAGGATAGATAAACAGCTACAACAATCACACCATCTTCAATTTTTCTATCTAATTTTTTTTACTTTTAACATAGAATACCAAAAGTCCTTCCTCGAGTAAACACTAGAATATTAAGTTTCTCTAATATTCTGCAATACAGGAGTGTTGTGTTGCATTGAAAAATAGCTGCATTAATTCTAAATGTTTATATTGAATTTTCTATATTGAATTATTAAAATGACACTTTAATTATTTATGTGCAGCATTGATGTACTCCCTAGTAAGAAAATGTATGAAATAGAGCTGTCAAATATAAAAGAAAGGGAAAAATGTTAATGTTTGCAACAAAGGACTCCTACTCGTTCCAGACTGAAAAGTTTGTTGTTACCTTATCCATCACAGGTTGACATAAAGTGTTTTTCACTGAGATACATAGTTATAGGGACAATCCAGATGATTACTGCCTTTTCACATTCACAGTATTATGGATCACAGAAATGTACACGTACTCTAAACTCAGAAGTAATAATTGATAATTTTGGTTCTGATAGTCTAGTGGCAGAATATATTAGAGGTTGAAATGGCACACATTGGAATGTGCGGTGAAAACAGCTGCCTTAACGGAAAAGGTTTACTGTAATGAATGCTTTGGAAGATGTGATTAATTATATACTGATTTTGTTTCTGTTAGTACTATGGTTAATAGATCTGATAGCTCAAGGGAAAAAAAAATTCTAAAGCCTGATCATTCTACAATGCACTTTGAACCTCGCTGACTGGTATGGACTGTACTACAGTACCGTCATTAGTAGGAGGCAGCTACAAATCCAGGACCAGCCCTACTGAGGCAAGCAGTGGTGATTCTCTGAAGACAATAACAGGCTGACGGTGCTAATATTCTCTGGTATGACAATCTGTCTCTCTGTGCACCAGACAGGGCAGCTGGCTTGAAATCACAAATAATTAACATGTCATGATTACAAGACTAGAAAAAGAAGAGAATGGGGTATGAGGCTATGGTCTGCTGACACAAACCCCACTTCCCTATTCCCAGGGCTGTCAGGCTGGATGCTGCCCTTGGTTTAGGGTTTGTGAATTAATTTAAATGTAAAAGGTCCTGAAGAAATGGAGGGGAGGAATTCAGAATCACCATTCTGCAGAGAGAGGTTCTTTTGACTGGTTGTTATCCTGGTTTCCTACAGAACTGAGCTATAATACTCTGACTACATGGTTGTAGCCTGCTCTCTGGGCTACGTAATTCTGGTAATTCTTGGCAACTTCAACTAATGCTAAAAAACATAAAAACCATCACAGACTCTAAGTTCTTAAAAGCTTTATGAACATAGAGTGGACAGGCTGTATGCAAAGTGTATCAAGTGTATGAAGAACAGTGTGAGTTCATCCCTAATTGAGATATCCCAGAAACTGCATTTTATCAACACACCAACCACAGAAGGACCTGCAGTAGGAACTTGAACTTAGGTAAGCTTATATAACAAATCATAAATGTGCCGAAATTGAGGTGTCATTAGGAATAGTTTCAACATTTGCTAGGATAGAAAATTCCAGAACTTTAGTGGAAATTAGACTTGGGAAAATCTATTTTCTTTTCTGATGAGTTTCCCAATGACACTTTTTAAAGCCAACTGTGATGGAAAGAGATAAAATACTGAAGTTAGAGGGTTCCTCAGCAATTACATATACGAATTACCAAGTGCTCTACAGTTGTCAAGCAGGAGCTTGATAATTTCTGAACTGTAAGCTTTCTATAACATTTTCACGTACTAATGAAGAGAAATATATTTGTAATTTCATGATAGAGAAGAAGATGGTGATCCCAATTTTTACAGAACCCCCTAAATTAATGAAAACCCTTACCAATTCTTCAAAAACTCTGACTGATCAGAAAAGATAATTTTCATTTCCTGTAAACACTTCTATTTCAAAATTTGTGGGTTTTTTCCCTGAATTAGAGCAAACTAAAATAGTAGGAGCTCACAGAATGAATTATGTAGTCTGAAATATTTTATTTAAAAAACCAGTAGAGTTCTGTCTCCTTTGAACCATAATATATCCTAATATATAAGAGTAATGGAAACAATAATGATCTCTTTATATAACCAAACATCTAGAAGCTTATTTATGAAACCAACATTTTGCTTTTCTGTATTATGTGACATAAGATTGCTTTGAGATTAACTCAACTGAAGGCACATTCCAAACTTCACTTACGGAATATATTTGTTGTTTGTATATAAGTTTTAGACATACCAGCTCTACCTTTCATCTGAGCATTTAAGGAAAAAACCACCCACCATGTTGATAAATTAATCTCCACAGCCATTGAAGGCAATGGAATCATGGATTCCACTTTATGTGAAGCATTGGAAATATTGCAGTTTATCAACAGTAAGAATTATATATCCAAATAGTGCAAATTGAGTAAAGCTACAGGAGAAAAAAATGTGCTTCATTATGTCTACAAAGCGTTTGAAAGCTGATCAACTCCACTGAAGGCTACAAAACTGCAATTATTTCAAGAAATTGGACACGTTAAGAGCAGTCAATGCAGTCAGCAGCAACATACACTCTTAGCTCAGAGGTCAGGCCTAAAGAGAATTCTGCATTTACCAGAGAGTGATGTGGAATATATGTATATGATAAAGAACTATTTGTTGCTCCCTGAAGATTATGAAGATATTAATTATTTAGGACATGTTAATTTTTCTCTTTCATCTGGATGAGTATTTATGCTCTGCTGCAGTTTTTAATAAAAGATTGTATCACTATTCCAGTGTAGTTTCTAATTTAAACAGGCTTCCTATGCACTATGTGGCTGATTAGATGCTCTGTCTATCTGAGGTTGCTATAGCTTTAATGTGATTCTTAGGTAGGTCCTTCACCTACATAATCTATTGTGAACTAACCTATTAATATGAAAACTGATTAGAATTGTACTACATTATGCTCTCTATTACAGGAACAAAGTGTGGTGGAATAGGGAAACCACATTCCTTGGATTTAATATGCCTTTTAACAGAATTACCAGCCTATGAATATCAATTGTGAAATGTGCCTGCAGCATTGAGTCAGTCATGATTTTCCAAAAAGCTCTGCAAAGCAACCTTATAACTTCTATACAGCTCTCACAAGGAAGAGTTATTGGATTGCACCCTGGAATTGTTTATCAGGCACAGGAAAAAAAAGAGACTTACTTTACACTTTTTGTGGTTCAAACCCTCACGTCTGCAGCAGGGAAGGGGAAAGCAGGAATCTGAAACCTGAGATGCCCAAGGCAACTATAACAAGCTCTGAGTGGGAGCCCTCCTTCCTGCTACATGGAAGTGGATGGGTGTCAGACACTCTTTTTGGGCTTTTAGCCTCTTTTGTTTTATTTTGTCTATGAAATATCTTTAAAGACATTGGTTTTACCCAGATACATCAGAAGAAGTTAAAGTAATTGTTTTTTCAACCCATTCCCTTCCCTTCCGTTCTACTCAAAACTAAAAATTTTGAAGGGAAAAAATTGTAGCTTGGGTAGGTAGTATTAAATGTCTCATAAGTAATACTGGATAATATCTTTTAAGAATAAATTTAACCTGTGAACATAATTTTCAAAATATCTTGTGCTGTTATGGCTGAAGAATGCGGTAACTGTACTGACTAGTGGGAAGTTTTACTCAAGATTAGAATTTCTTTGGGCTACACAAACACATTCAAAGGCTCATCCTCTGTCAAAAAAAAACCCTGTTGGGTTTAATGCACATAAAATGACAGGAACAAAATATCCATGCAAATCAAACTCAGAAAACATTTCTGCAGTCTCAGATTTGTGCAGTAATGGGCAGGAGGTTTCCTTATCTAGGAGGAAATGTTTAGATTTGGTATATCATTACTGAACCTTTTTAGCAAGGCAACTAGACTCCTTTTTTAGAAAGGGAAGGTCAGTTCCCTGGGGAATTGAGACCTCACTGTCCATTTTGTCATTTCAGTTACAATAACTTTGCTTTCAAACTAAAGGTATTCCCTAAAACTTCAGGCCATAAATGTATCAGAAACTGTTAGAAAGAGCAGGCAAAGCAGATAATATTAGGCATCTGCTGAGGCACAGTGGTCTCTGGATTCTTCAGATTCGCTTTTTTACAGTCCTAGTTCTTCTGCTCCTGCAGACTTACCATTTCATCCTGCCTCATCTTTCCTAATTTTCCTCTTACCAGCTGCTAAATGGATTTAATTGTAATCACATATAAATCACTCAAAATTACAAGATCTCCATGAAATTTTTAGAAACTAAGACCCTGGAAACAGGCCTTATGAATAGAAAGGAGAGCTACTAGGCCAAGCCAGCTGTTTGCATGATCCATGAAAGGAGCTGGAAATCATGAGGACAGAAAGTTGAAATATGCAATAAAAGATTGGCTTACAGTCTCTGGACACTAAACTGAGAATGGAAATTTTCCCTTTCTCTTTTCTGTGTCCCTCTAGTCTATTCGTTAGCTATGGAAGTGCAGCAATGTAGATAAACAAGCCAAGAGAAATCAAGAAAAAAATATACTAAAAAAATTAAAATAGGGGAGAGTATAGGGGAGGATTTCTAAACATATACATATGATTTAGGAGTCAAAATCTCTTTGAGGAGAAAATTCAGTAAGTCAATCTGATTCTGATTCTAATTCTCCCCATTCCCTCCTCAACAAACAGTAACTGAATATGTAACTATTTATTCCTGAGACTTTTTATTTCTTGTTCTGTTCCTCTGTAACATGCTCAGTGAATGAATGCTTAGAATTATTGCCATGGAGTTTTTACTGTGGAGAAATAAGCCATTAAGTTTCGAATCAATGTGGATGATTGCAATGTGAAACTAACAATTTTCTTGGAATTAGTGCTGGAAGTGAAAGGCTGTGGCAAAGAAGTAAAATCAAGCTTCATTATTAGACACACTCCCACCCTTACCACAGAACTCAGATAATTAACTTATATAAGTAACTTACCACTTTTCTGATTGTTCACTCCATGCCCCTTTCCTAAAACCCGCTAAACTCAATGAAAAGATTTTTGGAACTGTCATAAAATCTGAATTGAGACTTTGCCTATATATGCAAGCATGTTTTCACAGGATCAATTCACCAAGATTTATAATACCCCAAATTCATGAGAAATCACTTGGAAGGAGGTTTTGATGAGGAATCATTGTGGTATAAGCCCTGACCAAGAATACCTGCATCAATCCCCACCAACAGCTTAAGCAATACTCACAGAAACTGCCAAAATACCTTTTTAGTTTCTATAACTAGAGCCTATGTCAATATAGGGCAAGAAGAAATAGGCGTTCAGTCATCACAGAGGGCATGTATCTTATCCGAAAGGAACATATGCAGGCAACTTATCAAAACAGACAGTTGGAAACTGTATTTATAGTGAAGAGCTTACAATCTGAGCAGCAAAGACAGGGAATGGGTAGATAAATACAGGTACAAAGCCGTCAAATGGCTTTGTCAAGGTTAGTGACAGAGCTGAAATTAGAAATCAAAGTATCTTAAGTCTCAACCAAAGGATTTCAGATCTACTAAAGGATGTGAGTGGCACGTGACTTTAATGAAGTTTTAAAATTTATCACAAAGGAGATACTTGTTCACAAAAAATATCTCATGTTGTGGCCTGGCTGCAATGAAATGCAGCTTCTTTGTGGAAAGCCTACTTTCTTCCTGCCTCTTGCAAAAGAAATAAAGAAAGATGCAGAAAACAAATTGAATTTTGATGAACAACTGGAAATTCTTGTCTGCTGTTCCAGCATATTTTGCTGGCACAGAACAAAGAAAAATAATAATAAAAAGAAATGCAGAAAATGAAATATATAGAGATTAGCTAATCTGGATTTATTGAACCTTACTCCTTTATAGGAACACAAAAAAACTGTCTGGTTTAATAGAGGAGACTGTGAGGGACAGGGATTCATAGAGAGTAATATAATATTTTGATATAACTTTTCTTCAGTGATGTGTCTGGACACGTACTTGCTTTCTCTGACACAACTCTGTTCATTTTTTTCTTAACCTTTACTGTCCCAAAGGCCAGAGTAGATCAAAATGGGTCACATATCTGCAATACATAAAACAAACTATCCTATTCTCAGAATTACACTTTCCAAACCTTATTATTTCTTATTATTTCTTTGAAAATTACTTTTAGAGAAGTTTGTCTGAATTATTTTTGCAGAAATGATACAGAGCTCAGGAACTAAGCAATACAGAGCTCAGGAAACCAAGCAATAAGGCATTATATGAGCCCTGACCATGAAGAAATCACAGCTTCCTGTAGCAGGAGCCTATGAGACAAAAAGATTTGAGCTGTTTCAAAGTGTTGTAATTGAGAACAGCAAGAAGGCAGAGGAGGAAAGAGAGTCACATCTCCGAGCTGCTGGTTCAGCAACTGCAGCACAAGGGGCAGCTGATGCTGGTGCCAGCAGTTTCTCACACACATGGTATGAGTGTGAGCAGAAGTACGTGCACATGCATGAGAATATGTTAGAAAGGCTGCCAAAATCCGATGCAGAAAGATGCCTGAATGATACAAAAATGTCTTTTTTTCTGCAATTACTAGTACAATGAACAAAGAAGAGCAAATTACTTCTCTGAACTTAACTGTGACACTCTGTGATATAGTTCCAACAACACATGCCAAGATTGTCTCCTTTCAAGTCATTTGGTTTCTTTAAACTCATAGGATGAGTTTTGTGGTATTTCTTGGACAGTAAGCCAAATTTGCTAATCTCAATCTGGCAATGACAATAGGAAAGGAGAAGAAAACTGCTATTTTTATTTATTTCTGGTATTAGCAGCTGCAACATTCTCTGAGGATCATCAAAAGGGTCTCAGCTGTTAAAAACACACATGAAAGGTGCACAGTGAGTGCACTGCAGCCCTTAGTAACTCCAGATGAGATATTTGATGCTATGTGCAAAGCACAAGCAACAACTGTTGAGGCATAAACACTTAGTACTGAGGAAAAATGTCTTTTGCAGTTCACATAGTGATAATGAAGCTTCCCTTTGTTTGAACAACTACCTTTCCATTTAAGGAGGAAACTTAACATTCATCTAGACTATAGATTTGGTAAGGATATCTTGAAAAGATACAGGAGCAGGAAACTATAGCTTCATGTTAACTTTGGACCTCTGCAATACTTAAGTATGAACTAGCCATCCCCCCCTCCCCAGTCAATCGAAAGAAGTAGGCACTTTGAATGTCTATCTATGTCTGCCTGTGGACAACTATTTTAGGAAGGGACAAATAATGCCCTAGAAACATTTATTTTTCCCTGAGCCTTCTAAACTGTAAATCTCTTGAGATAAGGGTCTTTTATATGAGTTTGTGACTCCTAATGCCATAAGACATTGACACATGACTCCTAGTTTCAGTCCCAAGAAGGAATAGCCTGTGAAGAAGTATAAAGAAGAGGTAAAGGACAATCATTCAGAGTAATTCTGAGCACCACCAGAAGACTGGAAATGGGTGATCGATGCAAATGACACAAAGATAGAAAGAGAGCTTTGTGGATCATTGACTTTTCTGACCTTGGTCCAGAAACCTATGTACTAAGAACTGATGGAATAAATCAGCTCGGCTAAGTACAGTGTCTTTGTCACAGGGTAAAATATTCCCTCACAAATCTTCATATCCTTCTGCAAACTTTAAACTTTATATCTCTGAAGTAAATTATTAGCTACCACTGTCAGTTTTTCCCAGTTAATGCAATGGAAATGAGGAAGAGTTTTACCAACATTGAATAGCAAGTCTATACTAGAAATAAGAAATAGCATGGGAGTTTTCTTAACAGGTTTGATTCCAGTTCCACTATGATTACTATAGTAATTTTCCACTTAATTCACCTAATACACTGCAATCCTTAAATTCAAATTGTTCATGCTTTCACAGAAATACTTTCCTTTGATGCATTGACCCATTGCATTAAAGTATTAAGTAAATTGTTTAAGAACATGGAGTGAAAAGAATTTGAACCATTTTCTTTCTAATTCTTTCAAAAGGACCGTATATACCACCTAATAGCCTGCTCCAGCCTCCAGTGAAGCTCATAGAAAGACTCCTATTCATTTTAATGGGAGCTGACTTAGTCCTGTGATTTTACTAGTTTAAACCAACTATAAATGAGTCCCCTGGTTTTTAAAATAAATGGGGCAATATTACAAGGAATAATCGTGTGTTCCACAGTATTTTATTTTTCTTTTATTACTGACCTGACATCTTTTCTTATTCCAGCCAAATAGCTGAGAGAGGTGAAGAACAAGAACTATTCCCTGAAGAAAATATAAAATCCTATCTTCAGAGCCTTAACCATGTTCCCAAACTTAGGAGATGGCTGTTTGCCAATCTAAACTCTCCTTCAGAGCTGGTGAGTCACAGTGTTCTGCAGTGGGTTATGGCTGGCTGCTTCTCCCATCTTGGACAATTGGAGCAAGAAGAGGTGCCACCATTCCTCAGTCACACCTCAGAGAGGTGAGAGCAAACTGGTCCTGTTGCTGCCATGTGTGCAATGAAAGAGGTCAGAGACAGAGCAGAAGCATGGTTGACATTGGTTGCTGAAAAAGAGAGTGATGCAGAGAACTACCTTTTAGCTGAGACCTCGGCTGATATAAACTGGCCTAGCTCCACTGAAGTCCACCGATGTCACCTCAGTGGATATCAGCTGCAGAACTGACCCACTGGATGGGCTCAGGTTCAGACCATGGCTGCTGTCTGAACCACAAGTGGCTTTACAGTTCCACTTTGCCCTTGGTCCCCAACTAACATCACTGCAAGAATGCAACATAGTGCTTGTTGGCTTCACTGTGGACATGCTCCTACTGTATGTTTATTCACTTGGTAACTGGAAGGTATTCTATTTTATATACATCCATTCAGATGTAAACGTGTGTAGGCATACTCCTTCGAAACAGCAATTCATATTTATCACCACTGAAGGCATGAAAATAGGTGCATTATGCAGCATTTGAAACATCCACTTCAGCTCCTCTTAGACCTTCAATAGGTTATTTGACAAAGAACTGCCAAACAAGCACTTCAGAGCTGGTTAACAGCACAGCTGATACCTTGCTTTGGGTGTACTACAGACGCTGTGCAGCATTTTGGAGGGCTTTGCTCTCCCTCATCCCCAGGAAGGATAGAGATAGAGGAGGCCCTGGCAGCAATGGGTTGTCTCAGCCTCGCATTTATTTAATAGCTGGGAAAATCTTCAGAATTTGGAAGAGTAAGACCACTACTTAGGGCAAGTTTTTATTTCATCTCTTTGGGGATTTTTTATGGCTGTCTTGGATCAGTTGCAGAGCTCTGTTCACTTCTGAGAATTATCACCTCCTTTCTCAATTTCTGGATTTCACCAAATGATGTGATGTATAATATTGAAAAACAAACCAGCGGAGAGACCCAGAAACCATTGCTAGTAGTTGCTCTTCAGACTTTTTTTTTTAAGGCAGGTTATATGTCTAGACAGGACTTCAGAGTTGATTAACTGTCTTTGCTATTGTTACAACCATTATTTTGGTAGGCAGGTCTCCAATATCAGTGCATCTAGTCTGAAGTAGAGTCAAAGGATGCAAACCATTTATTTGTGTCTATCTCTTCTAGTATCAACCAAAGTTAATGGAAAGGCTGTCAAAGGCCTTGAGTGTGGGCTTACTGAGCCAGTAGGAGAGTCATTAGGCATGTCTTACCTGACAGTCCCTCTGCATCTTTTTTGAGGAGGACATTTTAATGACTTATAACTAAATACTGCTGTTTGAGAATCAAATACAATGGAAACTATGAAAAGTGGTGAAAAACATCACATCCAGAGCAATTTATTTTCCAAAATTTCCAGTTGCTGCTTAGTGAATATTCTGCAAATAATTAGTACTTCATGTCATTAACATCCCCATGTTTTCATAATAATGCTCTTTTATTTTAATAGTCTGTTCCCATAAGGCTGCTCATGTGATTGTGATTCATTATAGACATAAAAGCATTTGTTTTTATCTGAGGAGTGCAGAAATCAAAACACTGCATGCAAATACAAGATAAAAGTTGAGGAGCACAAGAGAAATAGAAGAGAGAGTTACTGATCTTGCATTAGTAAGAGCCAGGCAGCACAAGTGGGACACTTATGCATCACTAAGTGCCTCATCACCAAACTGAGGTCTGAAGCACAAGCCCACTTATTTAAAAACTTCTTTAATCATCTCTGCTCAGTCCCTTTCCTCAAAGTGAGCTACATATGCAAGGAGTGGGCACAGACTTCATGTTGCAGAGAGTTGTATTCAGCATTTACCATGACCTGTGCAACCTGACTCTGAATTAGTGCTGAAGAAAAGCCTTGGGACTTTTTGGTATTCTGCACAAAACCTTGCAGAATTAGGGTCACAGAACTTGCATGTATATACACACACATACTAGAAACAGATTGGAATGTTGACATTGCAACACAGACCTTTGGGTACAGCTGGCACTCACTGCACTTGCCCTCAGATGCAGTTCCCACTTCTACTAGTGCTTGCAGGTTTGTATTTTAGACTTTTAGTCTTAAGACCTCAAATAAGGTATGTCAGACAAAAAAATTAGGCATTTAAGCTGAAGCATGAAATATTTGGGCTAAGTGTAACGACAATATTTAATGCTAAAAGAAGTGAAACACTCATTGATTGAGGAGTTTGTGGAAACACCACTGCTGACTATTTCTGAGGATAGACTAGATTAATGTGACAGAGATGATTCTGATTAGTCCAAAGACCCAAGTGACAAGTTGGCCTGTTTCTCCCCACCATTTGTAAGGAAACCTAGAGGAGTAGGTGTCCACAAACATTGACGTTGCAGGTGCATACAGGAAAGGAGATGTATCTCCTTAAGAGCAATCAATAATTTTTGTCTAAGTAGAAATATATTTGTTTGTATCTTCTGTATTACAGGAATGTGGTTTTCCAAGACAGTGAAGGCATTCACTCAGCTACCAATTCAAACAAAAGACAAGTTTGGAATTAACTGCTGACTGGAGTTTAAAATATAGATCTGCATGAAGTTTACGTAGTAGTTTGCATATCTATTTGTTGCAGCAAAGCAATTCAATTGTTCTTCTTCAGCAAATGCTGTATATCACTGAAATAATACTGTGTGACTCACTTTCTTTAGAATGGCAGCTTCACAAGTCTCAATCCTCAATTGTCTGAATGTTTGTTGCAGCAGCAGAACCAGGTCACACCCGAAAAATTTGCAACAATCTTCCTTGCAGTATCTTGGGATGCTTCAGACCTCTAACTTCTGCACATTCAGAAGCAAAATTTAAGAACTCTAAAAAATATCTTAGCTTTTCAGGGCTTTACAGGCTATGCATTTTGAATTTTAATCTGGAAATTAGACTGAAAATTGTATTTTTCCAGGTGATTTGGTTGTTCTTATTTAAAATCCTGTCAGAACACCAGCTGTAGTCTCTGCCTAATTTATTCATTAGAAGAAGGTGTTTGTTAAAACAACAAAATTTTAACTGAAATGTGCCTTCAGATCCATGACTTAAGAAAAATCTTCATCACTGCTTGCTGCTTCTGACAAAGCTACACTGGAAATTTGTATCAAGTAACATGATAATGAGCCTGCTGTTACAATAATAATCCTCTTGGTTATTAATAATAAATAATGTTGGACACTGATTAATTCATAGCCCATAATATTAAAAGCATTTTATGAATTAGACTCAGAAAAAAGGGAACATTTATGATTAATGAGTTCTTTTGAATAATTTCCAAAATCAATAGATAAAGCTTTAAACTTCCTATGTTTAATGCAAAACACATTTCAGTAGGTGCTGGCCAACACCGTCCACTGCTCTTTTATTCAAGGGGCTGGTCTGGCTGGGAAATACCTTTCCTGCAGACAAAGGTGCCACCAAACTCTGATCTTCCCTATTTCTCAAAAAAGCTGAGGCAGTGTAACCAGAGAAACAGTAGAACATCTTGTAAGACCAGAAACAAAAAGATCAAGATTGATTTTAATTCGTCCACTTGACCTTCACATTCACTCCAGCTTTTCTTTTAGATAGTGTTCGCTGCTCATCATAGCTGTAAGCTCAAAACTTGCTAACTCAGCTTCTGGTTCTACTTCTTCTGAAGAAACAAAAATTCTATTAAGTTTTATAGAAAGAAGGTCATGGCCCCTGTGATCACTCAGCAGTGTTTCCTCTTTCCTCTAAAAAAAGAGAATAGCCAGGAGACTTGCAAAAAAAAAAAAAAAAAATTTTCCCCCAAAAAGAAAAAGTGAAAGAATTCACAGAATTCCCCCCAGGGCTTAATGAAGGAAGGCTTTAATCACTTTTGTCTGCAGAACCCCAGAGAAATCCTCAGGAGTGACTCTGCGCTCCCTGCAGCAGCAGTGAATCCAGTGTGCTCCCAAAACTACATCTCCAGTGGTAGAAAAGTCTGAACTTCTGCAAGCAATGCATTGCACTCTATTGTTATATTACCGTGAAAACCCTTCCCCTAACACCCAACCTACATGTTATTCTTCTTCATCTGGGATATAGAGAACAGCTTTTCTCTTTGCAGCAACTTTTCATGTATTTAAAGAATGTCAACAGAATCTCAATTTTTTTTACTACATTTCCATTATATCTCCATTGTGCTAAACAGTTCTACTTTATTCAGCATCTCCTTGAAGGTTATGTGTCCTGGGTCTATGATTGCTTATATTTCTATCTATTTCTTTCACACTTTTGCTACACTCTGTAGCAGAGGTGAAGAGCTAAGTATCCTAGTGCATTGTATCCTAGACCGTTATGAGTTCTTATTACTCACATCAAAAGAAACTGATAAACTCTATGCTACAAAAAGATAGTACTGAATTTTTTTAATGAGAAGTAAATTAGGAAGAAGTGATAAAAATTTTGGATAAAGAGGATTCAACATTTATATTTAATATTGTGAGAAAAATGTCTTTAGAATAAAAGGCAAATAACTTTTCATGGCCAAAGAACTGGATAGGAAACAAAAAATAAATTATAAAAATAAAAAAAAGAAAATTCTAGCAAAGTCCATCATGACTCTCTATTGAGTCCACTACCATACTTATCAGTTAACTAGGACACAGAAACTATTTGAAAAATACCATGTTAAAAGGGTTATCTGAAATAACCCCATCTCTTACCAGGCATTTCTTACATAACAAGAACAGTGGCATGAACAACAGTAATACCTCCAATTTTTCTTGGGTCAAGTTTTTCAAGGCCCCTGGTCATATTTGTTTTTCCTCTCTAGATTCTCCACAACTCTTCTTAGTCACTGATAGGTAAAACCCTCCATGAATTTAACTGGTCCCATTTGATCTCCACGGTGCATTATGTCAATATGTTCCACAGTTCAGTGAATGTACTCTCTGAGAATGGCTCTCCTTTTATTGTTTTAAATCCATTAAACATTATTTTCTTGGCTGCCCTGCTGTTGTTGGATTGTGAGAAACAGTGAATAATCAATTCCTATTCACTTTCTTCAGGAATTTATAGGCTTTTTTCCAAAATGCCTAAATCATCTCTTTTCCAATCTAATTGTTCTGCTCTATTAATCGCCTTTTTTTATAAAAGTTGTTCAAACTTTTGATCAGCTTTGTTCTACTAAATCGTCTCTGAGATGGAGGGACAAGGAGTCCACAAAACATTCATGGCTGGAAATGACATATTGGGTGCTACTTGCATTGCCATTTTTACACAAAATATATAGCTTTTTTATGTGATCTTCAATGTTTCCAAATGTTGAAGTAAATGTAAGAAACATAAGAACAAAGACCCAGTGTGAGAAACCTTACTGACTGTGATGCTTCCCATTTCACATTTCACAGTTCCAACAATCAGCAATTTCAAATGGCTACTAAATGTAAGCACTCTTCAATACATATATTTTTTGTACACCTTGAATTTACATATTCCCTGTCCTAATTGTGTTATCTGTATGACCACAGCTGACTAAGTTTTCTGAAGACTACTTTTAAAAACACCACTTGTTCCACCTTGATATATTGGTGTGTGGTGGTCTTCCCTACTCAGTAGCTGACCCAACTCTTCCCTGCGTTCTTCTGTCTTTCTTAAGTCACTTATAGAGTGGGTTTTTGTTCATCTTAGTGCCTCTTGCAAGCTGTACCTCATTTTGTACTTTTTTTGGTGCTTTCTGCTATTGTCCGTGGATGCTTATCTGCACTAATCTGTCCCCAGCTTAATTTGCCCGTCTGCACACTTCCTTCCTATACTGCCAGCTCATGATCCAGCCACAGCAATCTCTTCCTGCATTTCATCCCCTGCACTTGCACAGTTTGTAGTTGTGCCATTACTGTAACTTTCTGGAGACCTATTAGCTCATTTTCCTTTTTATATAGAGCTGCTTTGAATAGTAATGCTCGGAGTTTAACGATGCCCTGACAATGCAAGGATGGAACAGATAGCCTCAGTCTCGAGGATTTCCTTCCTCAACAGACTTCTGGATGCCATTATAACTTGTATTGTGACTGATTTCACTGCCTACTCACAGAAAACTGGATCTATCTTCACAGCAAATTTGTCCGTAGAGAACAAAACATCTATATGTATTCGGGACCTCAGCCCTAACATACAAATCTTAGATACATGTGGCAAAATGCTTATTTCCTTTTCTGTTGCTGTAAAAGATACATATTCTGCGCTAATACTCTGACCATGTAAATAACCTTTTGTGAGACGTAAGAAAGTAAATAATGTGATAATGTAAAGAGTTTGTAAAAAAAAAAAGAGTGTGGACGTATATATGGAATATTTACAATGCTGGCTGCCTCCCCTGAAACAGTGTGCAGTAGAAATAAGCATTCAAGAAAAAAACAAGGAAAATTATTGGAGCATTATGCATAGGCACTCGAACTCCCAGACTGATATCAAAGGAAGGTATTATGGAAGGGGTTCTCACTGGTTTCACTATGATATCACAACTTCACTGGGTTACTAAAAAGGGCTACTCACAAATGTTACAGAATACAAAGCCCATTGGCCTCTTCTAAATCAGCACCTTGGAAAGAATTCCTGCATCTCAGTGTTTAGTCAACTGCAATTCGCTGGTTACTGCATTTCTACATGGATCATTTTCTTGAACCTTACAACAGAACTCAGCTCTTCAAGTGAAACGCCACATTAATTTTATTTTTCATGACTAATATTAGCTTTCTTATGTCTCCTAGTAAGATCTTGGATATTCCTGCAAGAAGATGAATTCAGGTAACATGAGCAATACAACACATTCAACTTCAGGCCATTCAGTTATAACTCATAAATGCTATTACCTTTAAAAGCCACTGCTCTGATTATTGTTCTGACTTTGTTGGGAGTGTGACATTATCACCATTATTCAAGTTCACTCTCTATTCTTTGTGTGACTTCTACAACCTTTGTTACAAGTCCCCTCATTTTTACAAATACTTATCAACTGTTCTGCTTCACTGTCTTTATACTATGTCACAGACAACAGTGTTGAGCCACTTTGTATTAGCATTTTGGTGAACTGCCTGTAAAATTCTGAGGTTTTCTTCCCATTTTTTACCTTCAGAAATTTCTTGATTACATTCAAAAATAATGTAAATGGTAAAATCTATCACAAAGCAAATATGTTTTGTCATTTTTTGTTCAATTTTTGGCATCAGAAATCAACACTGAAATTATCTCACACATCTCTTTAACACAATACTCATATTTGATATAATATCATCTGTTCTTACATTTTTTCAATACTCTTTTCTCTGCTAACACCTATGTAACTTTTATATTCTTGAGAAACTTTTCATAAACAAAGCAAATGTTTATCTTAAAGAAGTTCACATTCCAGCTCACAATTAGTGGAACTTAATCAGAAAAAAACCCCAAACATAACAACTTTATTAAAATGTAAAAAAAATCTAAACATGAATAATATCAGTTGAAAAAGGAAATTCAAAAGTGAACAGGAACTAAAAGTCATGACATACAGAAGAAAGAGTGAATGTTATAATATTTCTTAATCAGCTAAGTTGCTTTTCTGGATGTGATGTTCTGTGTCAGCAACTCCGGAAAACTTTATAAAGGGTGATTCCAAAGAACATTATAAATACTTTTAGCTTCTAATGTGAAGGTCTTAATAATAAACTTTCTTTTTGAAATGGAAAGTTCAGTGTCTGCAAGTGTATGAGTCCAATTTCTAATAAGCCCTTCAGCATTAATGGAGAAGAGACTCATATTCCATATTAATGGATCCCAGAAGTGCTATCTGGTGACAAATGTACAAGTAGTTTTATCTTTTGGGCATAGTAGCTGAATTTATGTGACTTGGCATGGAAAGAACCAAGATCTGCCTGTAGCTTGAGTGTATTAAATAACAGCAGTATTAGAGGCAAAAATCTGGGAGCATCCGAAGAACAAAATCCAGGGTCACCAACAAAAGCAGAAGAGGACGAGATTTTTTTACCCACACCCCATAGATGGACATGGCTTCCTTATTCCTTATTAATGTAAACATTTTTGAGGACCTACACATCCCTGTTGAAAGGCAGTAAACAGAAGAATCTTGGCAGTGCATGTTTCTAAGGGCACATTTAAAGAAACAAGTAAAGGTGTCTCAGCTACATGTGAGTGGGCAGGCCTGAGCACAGTCCTTTCCTGCCATGGGATTCAGGCAAACCTTTTCATCTTCAAACATAATGCAGGACAAAAAAAAAATGTAATCATGCAAACCAATCACATCAAAAAGAATCCCCGATCTCCTTTTCTCTTGATGCATCTCTTGATGCGTCTTCCTTAGACTTTCTGAGGGATAAAGTTAGTGTATTCCATGTTATCAAGTGTTTTTATTCATTTGTATGCAATTTTAAAGGTTAGAGAACTGTTCAATGGTAGTACTATTTAATTTTATTTTTCTGCATGCTACTTTGATCAAAGGACCAATTTATCAATCGTTGCATTTATTAATCTAAAATATGGACTAAATCATATTTTTATTAGCATTGTGTGGAGTTGGTTGAGGCTTCCATTTTTTCTCCTACAGTGCCATGTTCTATCTTATACAGGTAACTTTATTTTAGTCAGTTTTCTCTTTTGGTGATGTTTTGTCTTTAAGTGCCACTGCAACTTAAAGTGCTGTGGCTGCTGAAGTTCTATGCTCAGCCAACTATATTCAGTCACAGATTCTCATTTCTGGATGAAAGCACTTATACAGATTGTCAAAACTCTCTGTCCTGCAGTTCCTCATAGACCCTTTCTGTGTATTTAATGCATATAGTCCCCAGTTTACATAATTTAACTTTGGAAAGGCTTCCTTTATTTTTTGCCATTTCAGATAATGTTTTCCTCTTTCGTAACACTTCATTTAACAAACAAAATTATCCTCTGGAACTGGGCTGTGTATTCCCAAGCCTAGGAATACCAGAGGGATTAGAGGATGTCTCTTTGCTGCAGAGATGTGGTTTCAAAGGTAGCAAGTGGGATTATTGCTGACTGCCCCTTCTCTCTGGGAGAGATGAAGGTAACCAAAAGTAGTAAGGCAAGGCTGTGAACCAGGAAAAATTTACTTCAGAGTGTTTGTAAACCAAGGTTCAGAAGGAAGCCAACTGCTGCCTTCCCACAGCAGTACTGATAAAAGAGAAGGGAGAGAAGGAGCCAGGCACCGATCATAGTGTTTACATTCACTGCCAAGAGCAGCACCAACCATCTCTGGTCCAGAAACCATTTAGACACACAGCTGGACACCCATGGAGCGTTCATGGCCAAGGCCAACAGATCAGAGCAGCCCTGTGGTCACCTGGCTCTGAGCACAGGGAAAACGAACGGAGCGCTGGCTATTTGGACACGGCAGACCAGGAATGTCAGAGCAACCAAATGCACAGGCTGTGTTTCGCAGCTGCTTTATTAGTTATGGGGTCATACTGTCTGCATTGCACTGGGCCATAGTCACCCTGCATAAGCCTCCAACATGGTGACTATGTGCTGACCTGTTATAAATGCAAAACCCTCCCAATAACAGGGATTATAAAAAAAGGTTCTGCTCACTTATTTTTCTTCCAAAGCCCATCAGAACTCACTCACTCACAAGTCCTATTTCCAAAGTCAAGTTGCAACTGTTCAAGTTAAGGACTACTTCTGTCAGCAAGACTGTGCCTTTTTGTATGAGTAAGACAAGTCTACCCTGTGTTTATCATTTGCCAGCAAGGGTGAGTGGCTGCTCAGGCCCTGAAAATCTCATTTTTTGTCCCAATATTTTTTTTTTAAATAGGAGATGGAAGTGTAAGAAATTAGAAGGGTGTGAAATATTGGAAGCAAAAGTGTATTTTGAGCTTCTGAATTGCTGAGCTCACCAGCAAGAGAGTACATTGAGCTGAACCTTTGCTATGTTTTGGTATTCATTTTTCTCTGTTTTTATCAGTATCTTGGGTTTGGACTTCAGCTATTTTAATTTTTTTCCATGTGTATGTGCATTAATAAACAAAAGAAAATTCAGGTTGATATTATTTTCAACTATCTGGTTTATGCAAGTTTTGCCAGCTGATATACAGCATGAAGCACCTGAGTAATGGATAACAGCATTGTTCTCCTCATTCACATAACACAAAACTTTATGTTTTTATTTCTGAAGATATGTTTGCAGTCATGCTGCAAATAACACGCAGTCATGGGGAGGCGAAACAGTATTTATATATATTTAGCAGGACCCATTTAAGTTAATATGAAATCACTGTTCCTTGACATTACATCAGAAAGAAGTTTTACTGCAAATGTGGAGGTATGAGGGCACTATTGTAATGGGCAGAAAGCAGTATACACAGTTATTTCTTGGCAAGAAATTTTTATTTCCAAGGAAATAGAAATTCTAATATTTAATCTCTTTAAAATATCAAAGCAAACCCATTGAGGCTCCTGAGAAGTAACCTTGTAATGCCATCAAAGTGTGAGATTATTGAAAAGCAGCACATCACCCCGACAACGAAGATCCTTTCCACACGTGGTAATGTGGAGCTGGCATGCCAAATGGTGTTACTCGTGCTTTTTTGGCCTTCCTGGACTTAAGCTGTACAGATACAGGTGTCTGCTACCAGATACCACACCTGTATGAACAGTTAAATTACATCTACTATTTTTAATTGCAGGCAATACCGTTTTTTATTATTTAAAAAATGCTTTGTGCTGTATATGCTTTTCAGCTTCACTGTTCCTGAATGTTTTCTTGGAACATTAGCTCAGCTAACTTGAGAATTACTGGGTAGTAAATGTACTAGAGAGGGAATTTAGATGTGGTGGGGCTCTAATTTATTTTTCAAATAAAGACCTATGGTGCAACTTACTATTATTTTGCCTAATTATTCCTGTTTGAAAGCTATTAGTCACACTTTGCTACAGATCAACTTTGCAGATTTGAAGTACTTATGAAAATAAACCTGTGATTTCAGAAGGGGAGCACACATCTTTCTTTATACATGTGCTGCATAGTAGTAATTATTTTCATACATTCACAGTTCAGTTTTAGTTCTGGTTATTGATTTGAATGGATTTTTGCTTTAAGTTGATCCCTCAGTCATAATGAGTCGTATTTGTCATTTAGTCCTGAGCCATGATGGTCTTCTGTTAATATTTCAACTACATCTAGGTCTTCAGTGTCTGCAGTCATTCACTGGCCACAACTTTTCTGCTTTCACAAGAGCTCTGATCATTTGAAATGTGCTTCCTTGAGAAGAATTCCAGTATTAAAAAAAACTTATTTAAAACTCATGACTCAGGGTTTTTACTGTGCTCAGATCTTCAGTGATACTGAGCCACAAATTGCTGATTCACTAGCACATGAACTCTGTAGTGTTCAAATTACTGTCTACAGATGTACAAACAACAAGTGTTTGCTCTAAAAGATGGATTCATTGCATCTGCCTTAAATACTTAGGATTCCTATCTAAACACAGAGAGACACCTCAGAAGAAAATTTGCAAAAGCTTAAAGATGGCACCTGTCTCTCTAGCCTACGAAAAGCAAATATTTCCTAACAGGGCAATTGCACACACCCACTGAGGAGCTTCCTGAACCAGTGGGATAGGGAGCTCATGAAGGGAATGGTCTGAACTATACCCAGACACTGCCCTGCATAGGGCAGCCCAAAGTCCAGACTTGCAAAACTGGACTGTTAATTTAAACTGGTTTTCTCCTGTTGTGGTAGACAGAGGTAGCAATTATTAGCCATAAAAGTCAATCTGCTATTCAACGCATTTTTCTACTGATGGGGGCTGGAAGCAAGCCTGTTGGTGCTTACAGATGTTGACAAGTGAGTTCTCCCTTATTTCCATGAAATTAATTACGTACAGACATTCTAATCTCAATTTAGGTGATGTGAAAAAATAGTATGATTGCCAATCTACATTATTTAAACACTCTGGAAATCAATGCCATATGTTGACATGTATGTACAAGCACTGATTTTGAACACATTTTCTCTTTAATGTAGCTAAATGCTTTTGCTTTCTCATTCTCTGAGCAGACTGAGAGCTATTTGCTGCAAAATCTGATTCTTTATTACATGAGACTTCAGCTAATTCAGGCACCATATGTGTGTACTTATAACTTAAATCGTTCCTTACAATGTGCTTTATATTGTGCTTGTCAAGGTTCAATTCCATCTCCAGTGGTGTTGCCTGTTTACCTAGTTTTGCTTGTTCCCAATGGAGCTTGCCACATTCCTTCTGAGTTTGCACATAAATAATCTTGAGACAGCACCATATTTTACAAGTTTTCTGCATTTTGGTGGATCACGCAAAAAGGACAGTTTCTGCGGAGCTAAATTGCAAAGGATAAGGTACTGGAATTGCTGCCTGTCCTCACACAGTGTTCCCCCTCACGAGGTTGCACACCACTGCCCCATGAAGCAACAGCAGCAAAGTGTAATTTCCATCCTAAACACAGAAGGGGTGGGGGAGAAGGCTGTCCCACCTCAGCCTCCCTGATGCCCATGGATCCTAGTTCAGACTAGTGAGGAGGAGTAGATGCCTGGTAGAACAGTGGCTGGCACTTCCAAGAGTCCACTGAAGATTCATGTGACACACCGAGCACTTTCTGATGGATGACTTCTTTCAGACAGAGTGACTACAGCACAGGGAGAGATAATTAGCTCTAAGTTAGCTGTCTTAGGTACCAAGAGCAATGATGCCTGAGGCTGTGCTATATGCAGCTGTATAACTGTATAACCATTTGCCAAAGACTATGTTGCTGTGAATATTCTGCTCTTGATGTCTAAGCCAGATGGACTTAAGGTACTGCAGGCATATCAGCTGCAACCCTTATGCACAGACATGTGAGTGCTCTTTAACTTGCCTTCTGTACATTTGCTGTCTTTTCAGAGATGTCAATACCTTTTATTAGGCCCAACCACTTATAGGAAGTATAAAGAGTATGTGTTTCTGATGAGGGATTAATCTCCCTGAACTCCAATTCTCAAGTACATGCAGCTGGAGCTGCAGTATTGGCTGACAGTTCTTCTGCACCCTGCTCTGTGTCACCAGCTCCTCAGGCTTTATAATGCAGTTTTGTAGTATTTGGGGATTTTTCTGAAAGTCCTAGTTCTCCTACTTAAAATTTTTCATAATGTGACTATTTTATTGTGGAAAATGTTTCATCTACAGCCACAAGCACTGGAAAGGAAAGAAAAGACAAGCATCTATGGTTACTAATGCCACAGAGTTTTAAAAAGGCTCAGTTACAATTACCAAAAATTGATCACTGCTAAATGTAGCCCCCAATCAGAACTGGAGACAATTTAGGCAAGCGACACATGCTGTGGTTGCTGTCAGCTGCCAAACTGCGGGGTTGTCTATGTCTTATGCTGAATCCTGATCTCCTCTGAGAAAAGGTGCTACAGGATTCACCAGCATTACAGGAGTCTGTACCTAGAGACAGGAGAAAAGAAAATGTAATCAAAAGTGGAAACAAAATAGCTTCATGTCAGGTGTGAAAGCTACAAAAGAAGAGGAAAGGGGAAAATGGCAAATCTACAGATGCTCTGAGACATGGAAGAAAGAAGCAATGGATGAAGGTGGTCACAAGGACAGGAAACAGCAAGGGAGGAGCACAGAAGAGAAGGGTGGGTAAGTCCCTGCCTTTTAGGCAGAACCATCGGTGTGCCAGTTCCTATCCGACTGTTTGTCCTCTCTTGTGGAGTCTTGCTCAACAGGAATCTGGCAGATGGTGATCTGAGGTGAAGGAAAGCAAATTACCCTTAAACATCTGTCCAGGGACATTTTGCACTTGGAGGGAAGGGACAGTCAGGAAAAATCCTTTGGGAGAAGAAAGGAAACACTGACAAGGGTTTATCAGGAGGGTTGTTTCTCTCCTTCTCATGTGTTTAGGTTGCACATACAATGCATCAGAATCTATGCCTCTGTATCTGCACAATGTCAAGCATATTTCAAGAGCTGCAGTGAGATAAAAGAAAGGAAATACAGTGAGAAAAGGAAAGAGGGAACCATGGGGTTTGTGTATTCAAGAAACTCGAGACAATCCTACTGAATGATAATTTATCTATACTTAAAGGTTTCAGTCTCCCAATATGTTTGCTGTGTATCTTCAACTGTCTTAAAACCTGAAAGCTGATATTATGGAACACAGATTTTTAGGTTGTTTTTTGGGTTTTGTGGGTTTTTTGTTGGTTTGTTGTCAGTTTGTTTGTTTGGTTGGTTGGTTGGTTGGTTTGATTTGGTTTAGTTTTTGGGGGTTTTTTTGTAGACAGGTGTTATAGGCATATAAATGTGAGATGAATGTCCCACTAGCACACGGTCTCATTTAAAACTCACTGATTCTCTGTTGCACAGATTTCCTTTCCAGTTTTCTGGGAAGAACCATACAGAGGCAAGCCATGAAAGGTGGATGGAAGGTGCAGGGAACAAATGCTATTTGAAAGGACAGAGAAGACAATGGAAAATTAGACACAGAAAAGAGATAAAAAGGATGTAAAATGTAAAGAAATGGAAATGAAAACCAAGGCCAACAAGAACTACTTTTCTACATAAAATTAAGTATATGTGTAATGATTTTTTCCTGAGAAACAGTAATTTTTTTAAAGAAATTGCACAATATTTTTGTGCATAAAATTATATCCTGCTATTATACTATTCTACCAGAAGGCTATACAAGCCTTCTAAAGCTATTTCTCTTCTATGTAAATCTTCTCTTAAATATTATTTTATCCCATCTGTCTAATGAGTGCAAGATATCAGCAAAATATGAGGTGTATTACTTAATGCATCTTCCTCCAGCATTTGAAAACTGTATTTATACGATCTTTTGTGTACTGCTAAGACTGTGATCCCACATTTTGTCATGAAAAGAAAAGTAGGAGTGTCAGGCACCATTTTCTAACACGTGGCAAAATGCGTTTGTTGACATAAATGTTGTTTCTAAGAGTTCAGAGTCAGCATCAAAGTCTGCTGTTTTCTGGTAATTCTGACTGTCAAACATGGCACCCCTGCCAGACAGAGCTTTTCTCTCTGCAATCATGGAGAACTGTAGGACTGTGAAGGCTTCCCAGGCTTCCTAAAAATTTTTCAGCATCACAAGATCTTCCCAAATAAATGTATGCTTATTAAAAGCATGATAATCTACATAAAATCAGAGGTTATTGCAGTACCTTGACTACAGTTATGCAATCCTCACTAGAAGGACTTTTTTCTTTATTCCTATTTCATGCATTTTTCAGTGATAGGAAACAATGAGGGAAATGTATTTACTAGCTGTAAGTTGTTAAGAGGAGCTTACTATATTCAGCATTAATGTCTAACACAGTTCTGATTACAAAGTAAATGCTAATAATGCTTACAATGCACTCAAAATGCCACTGTGCACTCTGTCTGTTCATGTGAGATAATTAGAGCAAATGGAAGAGTTTTTCAGGTGAAAGGGTTGTTCAGTTCATCTCCTCCTAGTTCACAGCTGTAATTTTAAAGTCTGTACATCATGGCTTTATTTCGTTAGATAAATGAGTAATAAATAAATAAATCCATCAGTGACTTGTATTGTAACCTTAGAAAAGTTCTCCTGCCTTTACTTTTCTTCTCTTCTTTTTTTTTTATCTGCTTTATCAATCTCATTAGATTTCCAAGTCAGGGATTATCTCATGACATATTTTGCTCTCAGCTATGGCTCAGTAAAAAAGACCTTGATCTCCTTTAGAGTCTGCTCACTACTGTAATATAAAGTAATGTTAATAAAGACTTCAAAACAGTAATATTGCTATTGCTGTCCTTGAAGACTATTCTATAGACCAGAACTCAGAGGAAGTAGACTTCAATCAAAGGAAGGAAGTTTTCCTTTTTCATGCTTTATCACAGCCTTTTCCTTCTCTGCATAACTCTGTCTGCTCTCAGCTGCTCCACTCAGTGCTGTCCTGAACGCTCCTTCTCTACCTCAAAAGTTAACTCATCAAAGATTTATAAATCAGATGAATGTTTCATCACCTCTTAAGTTAAATACACAGATTTCCCTTTCTGAATCCTTCTTCAAACCCCCCTCAGCCTCTGGATTTCATTTTGTGGTTTGCCTTTGGCCAAGCACTCTTTCGTTCAAAGGTACCCTTTTTCCTACAGACAGCACAAACAAAATATCACCAAGATAATTGATGGCCCTAAAAAATTGCTTCACAAAACCTGAAATAGCAAAGTATTCTTATTAAACCTGAATGTACCGCACTGCAGGAAAGTCACATGGATCCCCAGTGACAGACCATAAACCACGCTTCTACCAGTTTTACTACCTTTCTGAGAAGAACAGCTTCTGCGTTTGAATTTTAAAATAAATGTTAGATATTTAAAGCAAAAGGATTCCTTTTACTTTTCAGATGCTTAGCCAGTCATAAGGCACAACAGGAACTCCTTTGCCAGCACTGACATCCTTCTCTCGTGCTGCTGGTGCCACAACTGATTACACTTCACAGAAATATGAGAACTGCTAGCAGCAGGTCTGGGAAGGCTCAGCCTTCCCCACCTTTTAAAGGCTTTGATTCAAAATGTGATTCACAGCTCCTACATGTTTTTTTCCCCGTGTGGATATACATTTAAAACAGTACAACAAGGAAAAGATGTTTGCTTTTGCTTTGAGGGAATATGAATACAGAACATAATTTTTGAATAAAATAACCCAGAACACTGTGTTAAGTGATGGACCTTTTTTCACACAGAAGTATTTTCTCAAGGTCAAATCTGTTCCCAATGAAATCCAGAGGAAATTCACAACTGATTGCAGTGGGATTGAGATATTGCATTTAAGGCCAGGCTCTCTCCTCAGACCTTAGCTTTGTATGCAACAAACTCAGTGATATGTGTTGGACCTTTTGCAAACTTTCTCAAGGTTCATTTTTGTAACTCCTACTTAGAGCTGGAGGAACAGGAACAAACCCTACCAAAATCCACCTGCCTGAAATATTTACTGAACTATCACAATTTATCTAAAAAACAAAATAAGAGTAACAGCAGCTTCAGCAGTGTCATTTGGGTTATTTCTAGTCTCTTTTGCTCCCATTCTGGATTCCTTTATTCTCTTCCTTCTCACATCACATCCTCCATTCTCTCTCTCTTCTCCCACTTCTCCTGTCTTAATCCTTACATAAGAATATAAACATCCTTCTGCTTTTAAGGTAATTGGGTATCTTTGTTTTCCAAAGCACATTTCTGTTGAATAAAAGATCATGTTCTGATATACTTCAGTAATGGGTTTTCATAGATATTATCTGTGAGATTTCTAGAGAGTCCAGCTCTGGACAGTTTCACCTGAGCAATTTCAATGCTTATTATAGCAATATAGTGATGGGGGAGGTTATAAAAGTAGCCAGCCACTGTCAGAGGTATTTAGTTGCCTAAGCATAAATGTCTAATGATGAAATACGTGGGGTATCTGAGACATCCCTACAGTGGCAGCAGACAAGATAGTCTGCAACCTGCAACCTTCTGTCTGTATTTGGACAACAGAATCAAGCCTTAGATGCCACTTTTCTTGTAAGGTGAACTGCTTTATGAGCACTGTTCCCACAGCTGAGTAGGTGTCTGGTGTCTATAACTATTATATCAGGGAGCTTAAATGCCATAGGTGTCATATAGACACCTACATGTATATGCTTCGATAATATGACTTGGTTTAGAGCTGAGTTTCAGTCACGTGGTTTCAACTGGCACAAGCAGCACTGTCATCAATGTCATACAATAACAGGGCCAAAGGATTTCTTAGTAATTGGTAACAAATTTGATGCCAAAGCAACGTGGGCTTTTCAGAAGATTAAAAAAGAAAATAGCCCACGACCCAAAACAACCAAACCTCAAAAACCTGTTACTTAACAATTGCTTCTAAAGGAAAGGGATGTTTACAGTCAGTTTCTTGAGACCCAACCAGAATCATACCATACCAGATAAAGTATGGGACCCATCTTATATCTTCAGTCTGCTGTGTTGAAATCTGTGAAGAGGATGATCCTTATCCAGAGCAACAATAAAGCCTCTTACTGTGAGACAGCATGAGCTGCAATTCAGAATACTTCTAAGTATTAGCAAATAATCTGGTTGCTAGAATAAAGTAATTACTATTAATTTTGTACCCAGCATATAAAGGCTGCAGTGTGTAAGGGGTTATTGCCTTTCTGAGTTCAAGACAGGAGTGTAAATATTCTTTTAAAAAATAAACTTTCATTACTGCAGTTTAGAAACTACTGACTGGTTTTAGTGAACCCTAATTCAAGGATGTCAGCTCCCTACACCAATTAGAGCATGGCAAGCTTGTTTGGAAATATGGTGTTTTATCAATACAGAAGTGCTAGATTAAAATCAATACTTTAACTGATGTTATTTCTCAAGAGGAGAGGCATGTACTATGTCTATTACATACTGGAGATCAGCTAGCTACAGACCTTAATAACAACTAGACCAGAAGTCCTTGACATGCAGCAGCACCAACTCATGATTCAATCTCACGCTGCTTTAGAAGATTCAGATGACTACAAGTGCCAGAAGGGTCTTGAAACAGAAAAACCTTCCATGGAGTCTTACATGGTGGCCATTTCTCACTCTTCATGCCAGAGGCAGCTTTGATGCTCTATGTTTTTGGTCCTGCAAAGTGTTGACAAATCTGAAATAATGTTTGATAGAAGGCAGCTAGATGCGCTTAGAATTTCATCTGCTTTTGATTTACCTGCACTAAGTGTTGGGAAAAAGTCCATAACAGAAAATGTTGGCCAAGTTGATGCATGAGCGATGCCTTCTTCAGTAAAGTAGAAGCATGCGGCATTTATACACAAGAGAAAAAGGATTCTTCTGTTGAGAAAAACCACTGCCTCTACTTTTTTACAAAAAGCAACTACTCTGCTTCAACCCAGTAAGTTCCTCAACACTGAAATTATGAAAATAGTATTCAATTTGAGGCACAGCAGGAAAACTTAAATGTTTAGAACTCAGGGTTTGTAGAATAGCAGTAGGTTTCTACCTTCCTTCATGTTAGCAATTTTCAGCATAATTTATGATTTTACTTACACAGTTTAGGACCACATCAATGGATAAAACTAATGTGCTCATTACTTGGGACACAATCAGGGACTGTACACTTGGGAAGGAAATACTTCTGAGATTATTTGATCTTGATTGTGTTTTAAGTGTCTGAAGTGAAGCATTTCAAGGAGGCACCAAAAGGAAATATATAATGAATGATGTCCTGAAAATTTCATGAAATGTGTTATCTGATGGAGAAAACTGGTTTACTTATGGCTCTGTCTGATCTGACACCACATGTCTAAAGCCATCTTAATGCATTCAGTGAAGCTTTCAACTATGTAAAATTAACACAGTCTTAAAATTGGACCCATCTTGATTAAACAATCTTTAAAATCACCTTTAATTTACTGTATCTATCTCTACAGTGTTTTTTTTGAGTCCTAATTTTATCAATAAATTAGTCCTGATCACAAGTCTATTCTGATTAAAAACAAAAATACATTCAGACACCAAGACTATGTAAGATGACACGAGGTACAGATTCTATTAATGGAAGCCAATGCTGCTGAATCCTCAGCTAAGACAGCAATTAAAACATAATGTGTTGTTCTTTCAGGCTTTCATGCAATGGAGGTTATTATAAGAACTCCTTCACTTTTATCAAACAATTTGCAGGAAAAAAAGGAAATTAGGAAACAGTTAATATGGAAAATTAGATAATGAATACAAAGCACTTAAGCTTTTTGAAACCAGAGTTTATGTAGAAATTCTTGATCACAGTATCACTCTTATCTCAACAGGCTTGCGAATATGCTGAGGTTTCAAATAGGAGTCTCCCCAGTCAAGGAGGAGTGCAGGTAGGGTAACTCAGCTGCTCCATTACTTGTCATGCCTATGGAGGCCATGCAGCAGGCTTAGGGTGCAGCATCTACTCCAAAGGGTATGTTCAATAAAATTGTATGTTCCATCCCATTTCATTGATGTGGATCACACCTCAGCCCGTGTCTGTGCAAGAAATGGACAAGGATTAGAAAACAAGCTGAAATTCATTTGACTACATTGTGACAAGCAGAGAAAATGGTGATGCAATCCTAGACTCTGACTTAAAGCTTGTGGCCTTTAAACTCAGGTGGATGCACACCAGGGATGGCTTTAGACACCATCCCTTAGCACATGCTGGCCCTTGATCTGGATACAGAGCCCATTTCGCTGTTTCGACACAGGTAGCAGTCAAGTATTCATTTTAGATGTGACTTTGTTATCTTTATCTCAGCCATGAACACCTTCAAATTAGACTCCCAAAACATGAGGCTCCACGGTGCTGGAAACCATGATCAAAACCCAACCAAGTCCAGCATGCCTTTCTTTGCCTGCAAAGCCCATGCTAGCTGCCTCGTGGTCTTCCAGCTGTTTCCAAGGTGTGGAGCTGTGAGCCATGCATTTCTTGATAGCACAGGACACCCCGCTTGAAGAAAGCTTAATTTCCTTTGGATGTACTTACAGGGGTGAGATTAGCTGAGTGACTGATCAGAATGATCACACTGACTGCCTTTCAAGGGAAAGGGCATCGTCAGAAGGGCATTTCCCATGAAGCGTGGAACTGATTTCACAGAGCTGCTACAAGATCTCCTCATGCATGCAGAGGTTATTGATCTGGCAGCTCTGCAGGAAAGCTTGCAGATTTGGTCAGTAGAGGCAAAATAAAGTTTCTTCTGTTGTTTTTTTTTTTCAATTGGGTGGATGTCGGAAGCCTTTACTTATACCTAGGAGTTTTTTGTTTGGTTGAGTCTGTGTAAACAGCTTTAATTACAGATCTATTAAATTAAAGTCCATAGAGGTTTTGTATTGATATTTTTATTGTTGTTTAAATCAAAAAAATGCAGGCCTGTGCCATTTTTTGAACTACACAGTTAGTTGTAAAATCCAGAGAAGTTTCAATAATGACTTTTTTTTACTTTCTATAATGAAGTAGGATTACCAAGGCAAGACTTTGAAGAAGAACAGTACAGATAACAACACTGAAGGAGTGGTTTTTGTTTCAAAAAAGATCTGAGATTAATGAAAAGATTTAAAGATGGACTTCTTGATTAACCTTAGATTTCAATATATAGTAATAATAAATATATAATATATAATAATATAACAAACAGGAACATGAAAATCTGGTTTTTTTGAAGTCAAAGATGCACAACACAATTGATGCCCTTGTTGTCAGAAAAGCAGATCAGGTTGTTTATCCAATGCAGTCTTAACCTTCCTGCCTCCTCAGATATCCACCCAATTATCACAGATTTCAGGAAAAAAATATTGATTTGGTTGTTCTGATGTATACTCAGAAAGTTATCATTAATAAGGATATCAGTGCAATCTTTTAGCATCCAAAATATTTTCAGTGGAGGGGGAGGGTTGTTACATATCCACTGAATATGACTATCTAGTCTTTCACCATAACATTGATCAGAAGTTGGTTTCTATAGCTCAAATGTTCCTGTCTCTGTGTTTCGCAGTTTTATCTGTTGTGACAGATGAGCTTTGGTTTCAAATGGAAGGTGATAATGTGCTAGTCACATCATCCCATTTGATCAGTTATTTCATAAAACTATTTTGATGACTAATCACTTTTACCATGTCAAAATGAATCCTACTCAGTTTGAAAGGTACTTTACAGGCACAGAAGTAATGGATTAAAATTACATGTGGATAATGACATTGAAATTTTTAAAATGCAGAAAGAAACAATAGTGCTCTACACAGTTTGTAAACCACACATATGCCTGTGCATAACAATAAGGGAGCACAAGACTGACTCTTGGAATCTTGTTGTTTAATAACACATATTGTATTATTCTTTTCATAAACCAATATGGCTCTCTTAAAGTCAATTAGGTTTTATACCCTTATGCTTCTAATTGGAAGTCTGTTCCCAATTTTTGTTTCTCTCATGGTTAAAAATCTCCTCCTATCCAGCCCAATTGCATTCTTAGCTAGTTTATATGCATTTATTCTTGTGTCGGCACTGTCCTTCACCATAAATAGTTTTTCCCTTCCTGATGTTCTCCCATCAAGGATTTTTACAGAGCAGTCATATCCTCTCTGAGACTTCATGTGATGGACTAAATAAGCAAAGCTTTTTTAATAACTTTTTATGAAAAGGCTTTCCATCTACTGATCACCCCAGCAGCTATTATGTTTCTGATCCAGATTTTGACTCAACTTTTTTAAAAATAACTAGAAAAATCTGTAATATTTTGGATAGGTTTATCTCCAGCATCTTGAATAATCCCTATGATCCATTACATCTTACTACTGCATTTGACTTTTTTCTTTTTTACTGTTAGTTATGAAGTTTCATGTATAGATGCCAGACCCTACTGTTCCCAAGACTTTCTCCACTTATAAGTTTGTATGTGTACATCTGTGTATTTCCTAAAATTACTAGCACTTTTTTTGAGATTAATCACACAAATAAATACAGAATATCTGTTATTCTGTAGAGTATCTTTCTCTCAACTTGATTTATGGATAATTCAACTCTATGCCAATCTGAATAATAAAAGTCCAAAGCAATATTATTTCATGAGGTTTTTTTTCCAGAGAGTCCTAGTTTAAATTTTCTGAACTTCTTCAAGACAACTTCACAGTAGGTTAGCAGTAATTAATCAACATCCAAGTTTTTGAAACAAGTCTTAAAGACCTTATAATTATCAGTATTGTCTTTAAATATATGATTACAGACCCCTTACATTGTAGGAGAACATTGCAACATTTTTTGCCAAAAAATGTTTTGGCTGAAAAACTGGGATAGACCTGACATACCTTTACAGTCTAAACTGTAATTGTCCTTGATTTAAGAAATCTGACTCAGTACAAAACAAAATTATGAGCCACTGAAATTCTTACAATTAAAAGTGATTGCTTTTGCAGTGAACCTCTTCACCACTGTGTATGCAGGCAGTTTACTTCAAGAGCTTTGTCGGTTTGAATGAGTTTGCAAGCAGCTGTCACATATCTTTAGCCAATTTTTCCTTGTCACACACAAAAAGCTCTGTCACCAGAACCAGAATGACTGTCATTAACTGTTATGAAAACCAGTTGGATTTCTTGGAATACTTTTAAGTGAAATTTCTGTAGTATTTCTTGAACTTATGCAGGATGGCAGCCTGGCACTATGGGACAGTCTCCTGATCCTCAGGACAGATGCAGTACAGATGCATTTTCCCACAGAGCCTTGCAAAGCTGTGTTTCACCGGAGTGTGAGAACCTCTGCGAGGAAGGATGGGCTTGGGGCATACTTCTGCTGTACACCCTCTGTACGACCATGATCAAAACCAGTTTGTCAAGCAGAGATGAGGAGGTGATGATACTTCAGTACTTTGTGTGGAAACACTTTCATGAATGGTGGTGGGATATTTGCATAGGGCTCATAGAGGGAAACCTTTGCTCATGGCTACATGCAAATCAGCTCTGATAAAAAAGGCATTTAGCCATGGCAAAAGGGGAAGGTACCCAGGGATACTGACATATTAATGCAGCTCTTTGGCCTCAGGAGTTGAAACCGCTCTTGTTCACACAACTCAGAACACAAGCAGTGAAGTTCGTAACTTTCCAAACCTATATATCACAGAAAGTCAAACACTTAAGAAGACACGTTCATAGGTATTCCTGTGTTCACTTCCATTATAAGTCTGATTAATAGTTTATGGGGGTTTTGAACTCTTCTGATGTATTTAAAATGATAAAACTTTTAGCACAGAGTTATATCAAAGCAGAAGTAGAGCCTTTTCTCATTTGATGAAATGCTACTGCTAAAAAAACCCTCATGGTGGTGTAAGAGTGTCTGCACTAACTCTTTCAGTGGAATACTGATGTTTTAAAAAATTTACCCTCTATTCTCATAATCGGTAAGGCTCTAAATGCAGGTACAGCAGACTGCTGTCTTTCACACTGATTTCCCATGGAAGTGTTCTGATGGGCAAAAGAAACAAGCCTCTAGTAAGTCAATTGAAACTGTTCTGCAGATTAATGAAGTTACATCAGACATAAGTAATTTTCAGTAACAGATTTTCTGTAATAGTGAATATTTTCAAAGGCATACTGAGGCACTCAACTCCCATTGGCTGCAAAGAGGAACTGGGTCAGGAAAATCATAGTCAAACTCTATGCCACCTCACTAATTCTCTTGTTTCTCTGTGTTGTAAAAGTGAATTCCCTGAAGAGGATATTCTTCTTCACTTTCCATTATCATTAGTGAGGGGTAGAACAACTGAATAAGTAAATAGATACCAGCATTTCTAGTGGCCTTCTACAATGGAGCACCAATGGACAAGGGAAGAGCTGTGGATGTCTTGCACTTGGATTTCTCTAAGGCATTCTTATTGCTAAATTGGAAAGATATGAGTTTCATGGGTGGACTTTTAGATGGATAAGGAATTGCCTGAGTGGCTGTATCCATACAATTACAGTCAATGTCTCAAATGTCCAAGTGGAATCCTGTCGCAGCCCGCGGGAGTAGAGGGACGGTCCACTCCAGGTAGAGCAGTTAGGGAATGCCTCGGCTAGCTAGCAAGCTGCGGCAATAGGGGACCCCTGACCATGTGATGCAAGGAAGCAAAAACCACACATGCACACAGAATCAGAGGTTGGAGGGAGTGAACATTTATTAAATGGCGTCAGCCCCTTTTATAGGGACTGACAGGGAAGGTTCTGGAAAGCAGGTGGGGAGTCGCCTAACTTGGTAAAGAGGGGAAGGCACAAGTGACAAATATGGAAAGAGTGGGTGGAAACATGGGTGGAGTTTTACAAACAAGGGAAAGGAGGGTGGTGCACCAATACAAACATGGAGAGAGGAGAGGTTACAACCATATATGGTGAATAGATTGAACATTAATAAAGAATTATACTTAAAACACTAATAAGAACGAGAACCATTCAATAACACTTAAAAAGTCCTCTTAATGGTAATATGTCAGATCCTGGTTAAATACAGTCTTCATGCAGGTGGGTTCCAGCCAGGTTGTTCCTGAATCAGGAATAGAAATCTCTGTCCTTGTCAGTGGAGCCATCCCCCACAGAATCCAGTAAAGAGTGGTGTCCCTCAAAGGTCTGTATTGGGACCAAAACTATTTAATATCTTCATCAGTGACATAGACAGTGGGATCACGTCCACCCTCAGCAAATTTGCAGATGACACTAAGCTGAGCAGAGAGAAGGGATGTCATCCAAATGGACCTTGAGGAGTGGGCCCATGTGATTCTCATGAAGTTTAACAAGGTCAAGTGCAAGGTCCTGCAGCTTTGTCAGGGCAATCCCCAATATCCCCAATATCCTCAAAAGAGCTGGGGGTTGAATGAATTAAAAGCAGCCCTGAAGAGAAGGATTTAGGAATACTGGTGGATGAAAAAAAGGGTAGAAGCCAACAATGTGCATTTGCAGCCTAGGGCTGCATCACCAGAAGCATGGCCAGAATTCAAGTGAGGTGATTCTACCCCTCTACTCTGCTCTCCTGAGACCCCACCTGGAGTACTGTGTCCAACTCTGGAGTCCCCAGCACAAGAAAGACATAGACCTGTTGGAGCCAGTCCAGAAGAGGACCACGAATAAAATCAGAGGGCTGGAATACCCCTCTAAGAGAGCTGGGGTCGTTCTGCTTGGAGAAGGGAAGGCTCTGGAGACACCTTGTTGTGGTGTTTCAATATATAGATCTTTTGTTCAGAAGCTGCCATAACATTCTGCTCTTGCCAGTCTCCTAAGTGTAACTGAAATATGTGCCACCCGTATTAAAAAAGGAAATTACCAAAATAAACCCAAGGGAAGTTTCTCTTATAAAAGTGTCAGGTCACCGAGAGAAACTTCAGTGGTGGACTATCTTTTTCCAGGGCCTAGAGGTGTGGATAGGTGATGGAATCTGAAACTGAACACCCATTTGCTCAGACCCACAAAATGTTTCACTCTACCTCATTGCCGACCTAGTCATAAATTCATGACTGCTGTAAAAAACTCGGGCTATGAGCTTTACTGACCCAAGCATGACACCCAGCAATTCAGGAGGGACCAATCTAAATGTCCTGTTTCATTTTCTTTCATGAAGCCATATCACTTTCAAGTTCATTTCAGCTTTCTTGTGTGCTTCAGCAGAAAACAACCCCCCTATGTATACTTTTGGTCCACTAAAATTATATGAAATTTATCTATAGTAAATTTCACAGAGTTTCTAAGGCAACCTTGTATATAGTTAGCCATACAGAGAAATGCATCATGTTGAGGAAAAAGAGTGAAATTTATATATATAAACATATAATGCCTGAGTTACTGTATCCTTTAAACAGGAATAGCCCTTGAAAAGAGTACAGAACTGTACAGAAAGTACCCTGTCTGCTTGTGTGACATTATAGGGAGTTAAACAGAATAAAAAGCTTAAGATATTCAAAATCAGGCTGATGCAGAGTGAATCAAAGTACAGGAGCTGGAACAGGAGTTTCTAAATATATATATATATATACATACACACATATATATGTATATGATTTGGAATTTCCTTTCTTTTATTTCCAAAATCTCATAGATATTCTTTCACTTAGACTTTCAGTTAGTAAATCAATTTTACTGGAAATATTCAATTTCCCAGAAAAACATTTCTTTTATGACTGAAACACCAAAAATTTGCCTAAGAAGAACTTTTCCCATGTTAATGTTTGGGTTGAACATTTGTTAGTTAAATGGCATTAAACCTGGGTGAGTAGTTTAATTCACTTCCAAACTGAAAGTAGTGAAAAAAAATTTGCAAACACTTGAATACTGAATAAATATGCCCAATCATTGATTCATAGCTTTCGTTTTCTTTGACACTGTGTTTTTAGTTTAGATTAATGGCCCTGAGGTTCGTCACACAAAGAAATCCTGTGTCTGTTTTACTCACTGAAAGTTCAGTTTTTTCCAAGGGTGGAAAGCTGTGGTAAAATGGACAGAAGTGTTTTGAAAAGGTCATATTTAAAACCTCTCAAGAATTTGTCATATGCATACTGAGGTAGATAATATTAAAGTAGAAGTAGTTGAATACATTAGGACCTTTTTCTGCCAAAGAATTGTAAGATCAAGTCAATAAATTTTAATGCATATGTTAGATGAGTCACTTTCAGGTGAGAAGTAGGGAAAACTCAGGGAAAGTTTGATCAGCTAATGGAGAAATGATAGATTTTGGGAGTATGGTTGTTTTTCAATCAGCTATTTAGGTGAGATATCATTGCATTTATTTCCCACTTGTTTTGCTCCTACTCCAGCATTGTTTTTACTCAGAACTAGATTCTTACTTCAGCTTATGTAATAACTTGAGATACTTCCTTTGCACTGTCAGGCAGACTAGGATTTCCACAGAACATGAGCAGCAGATATTGCTCCAAAAGAGCTGCCACATTTGCTGTCAGTGCCAGAGTGCACACAGGGGCTCTACCATCCCTGCCCAGCTCTGGAGCTGCCCCCACCCTGCCCACTGCCTAGGACCCCATTCCAGCCCCTGGGATCATCGCTTCCTGCCCTAGTGAGACCATAGGACACGTCTCCAGCCCTGCCACAGCCCTGTCCCTCCTGTCCATAGGCTGTGCTGAGTCTGGCACACCCACAGCCGAGGTCCCATTTCCAGAAGATGCCTGATGCTCAGGGTTGTTTCTTCCCTGGTGCCCCCGGCTCTGCTCCTGTCTGGGATCTTCTGCCCCTCAGCCCCTGCACACTAGAGTGCAGAGGGGAGAGGTGTGATCCAGGCAGCCATGAGTAATGAGTCAGCAGCAGGAGAGGAATAAATCACAGCCTCCCAGGAGATTCAGTAACTTGTTGAGCAAAAGGGTAACAGAGATTCTCTTGGACTGTTAACAGGACAAAGCAGTTACCAGCTCTCCTTTATTTGAAGAACAGCAGCTGAAGCTGACTCATACAAAATGTTAAATCTTACACTGACCTACTCTCCCCTCTGTTACAATTACCTGGAGACCTATGTTCTCCATGCAATATGTTCAGCTCATCAAAGTGATGTATGCACACAGCCTACATACTCGTGCTGACTTTCAGGAATACATATAAATATGTATATATATAAATGGATTCTTGAAAGTATATAGATATATATATAGATGTAGATAGGACAAAAATCTCCATGAAATATCTGTATATGAAGTCAGTTCAGGCTTAGCAATTGTTCACACAAATGCTGCCTGAAATATGGTAGGAGTTTTAGCAAACATAGATATTCAGAAAATTCAGATCTATGCATTCATGGTATATTTGTACTATGCAGAGGGAAATATTTCTTTGTGAAGATCTAAAATAATCAATCAATCCTTTGTCAAGGAAGCCAAAAGCGAAAAGTTGTTTCTACTTAATGCCAACCTCTCTCCCTGAAAAAGATATTTAAAATAATGAGATTAAAAATAATATCAACTTATCAATAACATTTTTCTGATGTGAATTTTCAAATATTCTTATCTTTGGTAAAATTCTTGGTATTTTAAGGTCCATAAATACTCCTAGGAAAAAAATATTGGTTACATGCATATTAATTTTTAATTAATGTATGAAATATTTCTAAGTTCCAAAGAATCATTTATACCATAGATTTTATTCTGAGCAGAGATTTTAAGCACTGTTCCTCAGTCATCTCTGCAGCAAAGCACTACCATCACGTTTCACATATCTCTCTGTGCTCTCCAGCAGAACATGTTGCAAACATGCCCTCAATGACCTTTCATAAACAAGAGATTTGTATTTTTTCTTTCTTTGACCACCCTACATATCTTGTTTTGCCAATCAAAGCCTGAACTGAGAAGAACTCACCACCACATTGATGGGTCGTCACATTTCTGACTCTATTCTGCATGTTCACTTTACATTCATCTGCCTCAGCAAAAGGATTGGGACCATTGTTTTATAGACAAATGTATACAACTGATCAATAATCTACTCTCATCAGGCCATGGAAAGTATTTATTTGCTCTCAGTGAATGCCAAAATTCCCTGCCTAATTCAATACACTAACAAATGAGGACACATTAAATTGCTTTCCTGTATGTGTATGTCTATTGACAAGAGATTTCAAGCTAATCTCCTTTATACCACAGAACTATTTTAATGGTTGAATGCTTCAGCCTTTGTCTCTGCTGGGTAGTAGAGGCAATCATGCTTTCTCTTCCATAATTTCTCTTCCTCGCCTGCAGATGTACACAGAACATTTTCCCTGTAAGCTTAATGGAACAACTTTACATTTTTGAAGAAAATGCATTTATTGATATTAAGCACGAAGTTCTGCGAAGTTGATGCTCAGGTCTGGAATTCCACATGTCATCAGCACCACTACATACTTTCTGTGATGCCAGAACCATATAGTTTCAATAACTTGCCCGTCTGCCAGACCTAACCTAAGGTATGTTTTCTTGGTACAAGACCTTGTTAGAGATTCCCTGAGTTTTATTTTTGTGACAAAGGGTTAGAGACATTATTTTGACAACTCTCTGTTGTAGGCCATCAAATTTTCAACAGTTGTACGTACATCACATCAGGCATTCAGAACCTTGGAGGAACCTGAATTTAATCCTTCTGTCCTACATCGTGGCCTCGCAGTAGTTGGGGTACAGTTGAGTCATACAGTAGTTCACTACCACCCCGGCCCAAAGAGATTGTGTATGAAGTAATTTATCCAAGACACCATGATTTTACCAACACAGAAACATGTTCCACTGAGCCTCCTCCACCATGACAGTTCTGAGACAACACCTTCCTTACAGATTTGGCCAACATTTCACTGGGTTGATGTGTAAGTTAAATCAGGCAAGACTATCTATGAAGGACACATCTATAATGTTATCAGCTATATATGGCGTGGATACAAACATACCATATAATTGGGTTTTTTTGGAATTCAAAGAAGCATAAATAAACTTAAAAGAATAAATCAACACAAATAAAACAACACCAAACAACTCATTGAATTAGTCATAGGACAGGGTTAATTATAGGCCCGTGGTCATCAAATACCACCCTGACATCTATTATCACATTCTACAGAAAATAGAAAAATATTTCTTTGCCACCCACGCATAATATTTGTTGCAGTATCTTGCTGGGGTCAGATGCAATATTTTCAGTGCCTTTAACTTTTACAAATTTTATTTATAATTACTTTCTCAAGTTAAGAATAGCAATGTACCCTTATGATCAGAAGTAGTAGTAATTTTATATAAGCAGGTAGGTGGTGGTGGATATTCTTTTTTTTTCCTTTTTTTTTTTTTTAAAAAACAACACCTCATGGCTTTTGAAAGACAGCCCGGCAACTCGTGAAATAATGAAATTCAGGCAGTATCTCTTTGTGCTACCATGACTGAACAGATTCCTATCCTCATCATATGTATTGGTAAGATAGTCAAATACCACAGGTTTGTGTAAACATCTGAATCAAGGGCACTGCTACATTCCCTGATCATTCATGCAGTGGAGTGCAGCAAAACAGAACAATAAAGCTCTTTGGCGCTCTGACTGCAATGCCCAGAGTTCAATAAATTAAGTGAATATGTGGGAAGGTTAAAAGAAACAAGCTGGTTTGATTCAAGTTATAATTATTTTGCTTGTATCATTTTTGGCATTCTCAAAGCTTGTTTATGCCCTAGAAAGACATGTACTTCTTCCAGCTCCATGCAAATTATTACTCTATGCATGACCTTGTCAGGCAGCCACTTTGAGCATTTCATTGTCTTTGTGAAAGCTCTGTTTTAATTCAGCCAAATAATTGTCACAGAAGTGGTGCAGTGAAAAAAATAAAATTAAATCCCTGGGTCTGATGCTGCAATACCTGATTTTTTAAAAATTATTTGCAAGACATACGGAGGGGACATAAGGTATTCCTAAATCAAAATTGTGGTGATTCCCACTCAAGTAATTGATAAAACCACAGCTCTAGGCAACAGGGCCATATGTATTTGTATTTCAAACATGAGACTATGTGCTGCATCTCAAAAGGGACATCTGAACTGCCACCAAAGATGTGGCTGCAGTTCTTGCTACCATGTTATGCTGACATGGAATTTGCCACTGTATTTCCATTTCTGAACACTTGTCTGAAAAGTACAGATTCAGTTGTCCCTTCCATTATGACATGAAGTGATATCAGAGGTTCCCCAGCTTTTCATGTATTTTTGGCACAAACATTGCAGTGATGCCCTGTTTGGATTCATTGCCCCCAGAGAAGTAAAATTGCTTCAGATTCAGCCTTTTTCCCGGAGTTCATTTTAGAATATTAGCTCAACTTTAATGTCAAAAGGATTTTTTCCTAACCAGCAGAAAGGTTCATCTCTTCATTATAAATTGAAGATTTAAAAGGAAACATTGGTGCTTGGGGATCAATTCACTTGCCTGAACATTGATACCTGACAATGACGGATTGGCATGCGGTTTTCAATTTTTTTTTTCTTTTAAGAAAGGAAGCCAAAAATGATACATTAATTTAACATATATGAGATGTGGATCAAATCAGTTCTTTTTCTGTACACTGTTGCCTAAAAACAGCTGAGGAGAAA